>QKWP01000081.1:292851-349199 GCA_003550325.1 Gigaspora rosea | reverse complement strand
AAACATATAACCCACTTCTGGAGTGGGTTATATGTTTTATTATTGACTGGAGTGCTCCATTAACAACCCTACCAATCAGTGATGTGACGATAAATAAGTCATAAAAATTTTTATGCAAATAAATATAAATGACATGTCATTTTAAATTGACAATGTCATTTATTAAAAAAAAAAAATTATGTAAAATCATGATCAGATGACAAGTCATAAAAAATATTTTTAAAAATGACAAAATAAATGACAATAATATTAAAAAAAAACTTATGTAACTGATAAAAAAAATTTATAAAATTAATTTTATACTTAAGAAAACTATTTAAATTAAAATTTTAACTATTATAAAAAATTTAAATGAAGTACAGAAAATTTAAATTGTTAAAGCAAAGTTGATGTTTCAGATTATGGTTTGAGAGTTATGAATTGTATAGTGCAGATTATAAGAGAAAAATATTTACATTGCCTTATTGCAAAGACATGTTGATAATGGAATATAGCCCGTTGATGTAAATGTTGTGCCTCAGATTAAAACTTGCGTCAGATTGAATCCGACGCACGTCAGTTAAATGATCGGCAACAACTGGCCTAAACTAACTTCTAACTTCACCGTAATTTTACCTAACCCTAATCTAATTTAGGCCGGTGTCAATCTGACGCAAGGATCGATCTGAGGCACAACATAAACTGCAAATATTCACTCACCTCATATGTATGTGTATGCAAGAGGTGTGTGAATTTTTCAAGAAATTATTCAGTGATCACATAGAACGTAGTTGTTATTATTTTTTAATGCTCGTAGACAAATAAATATTATATTAAGATACTGTATTTTATATTAAAATATGTTATAATTTGTAATATTGAAATTTTCGGTTTATATAAAACTTTATTTATTAGGCCATGCAAATAAAATTAATTGGTTCTCGTTACATCTCAAGACCCAAGGGCACCCGGCACCCGGGTGTTATTGTTATTATCTAAAAAAATGTTATATAAATTTTTTAAATAGGATTTTGCACCACGGTGCACCCCTCGACGTAATCACTAGAGATGCAGACATTTAAAATCTTGAGGGTGGCACAACTACCACGGCATACGGCACATTTGCCGTATAAGCAAAAGTGCCGTGTGCCGTATAAGTGTAGTATGCCGTATAAGTGCTGTATGCCGTATAACAGATAAGTGCTGTATGTAGTAGTATAAGTGCCGTATGTAGTATGTCACGCAAGTAAAATATTATAATTGCCGAAGAATTTTAGAAACTTGCTCAGTCTAGTTCTGATCCGGTTCAAAAAAAAAAGAAGCAAACTAAAAAACGTTTTATTTCAGTGTTTAATACCATTCTTCTTTATACAGTAAAGGAACCGATATGATGTTTTATTTCTTATTTTAGGTTAACTGCAAAGATCTTTTTCGAAATTCAGAATAAAGTTTATTACAGTACATAATGAACAACATACGTACGTACAAATGTGTTCAAATAAATTATATTTGGGTTTTTTCACAGCAAACCTGCGCTTTGAGCATATAGCTCTAAGCATGGTTTTGCTGTGGAAGAACCCATTTGTCTCACATGTGTACATAAGTATGTATTTAGGCATAGTGGGCTTTAATTTGGATTGGTCAATCACTACACATATTATACCGCATATCTCATCTGACTGCAGCCATAACGAATTGTCAAAGGGTATGACATATAAATTCTGAAGCTACACCTTTTATTCTACCTACAGTAAAATAATCCTGAAAACGTAGGAATAATCCAGAAGTCAGTGACGGGGTGCACTTTTTGTCTATAGGTTAAGGTAAATCAGCAATCAGCAAGGTAATTTGTACCTTGGTTAATAAGTTTTGTGTTTTTATTAAAAAAAAACTTGAAAATAGTGATTGAAGCAACAATACTTACAGTTAGTTTTTTATTTTTTTTTGAATATAGATTATTCGGCCAAGTTTTTAAAGGCTACAATATGTTAGATATAGTATATGCATGATTACACGCTATGTTCTATAGTTAGTGTTTGGTTTTTACACGGATCATACTCTCTATGTGCGTGTATTACTCTGAGAACTTTTTTTAAAATTCTATATTATTCATTTTTTATCTTGTTATTAAACTATTACGTACTAGTTACTAAACGATTTGGTTAATAAAGTTTATATATATATACTTAAGAAATTTATTTAAGCTTACTGGATACGCATTGACGAGGGTCAATGTCATAGAACGACTTTTACATGATTGGTTGTTTAAATCAATTTAGTTTTACATTATTTATACAGATTAAAGTACTTTTTAAAAAAATGGAACTACAAAGAATAAATGAAAAAAAGTATATAGAAAGTTTAATTAGGGTTGTAGGACTCTACTAATGAAAATGATCAAAATCACTCTTTGTTTTAGCAAAGTATCACTCACGGCACATGACATAAATCACCAATCGCGGCATACTAAACCTATCATGACACACTACCCTTTCACGGCACACTACCCTATTGCTACATACGGCATAACGGCAACATGATCTAGAGGTAGTGCGACCTCACGTCATAGCCGTAATGCCGTGGATATTGACTACCCTAATAAATGTCTGCATCATTAGTAGGAACCCCACTACGAATGGCTGAAAAAGGAATAGCAATCCAACCAGGATTACAAAATGGGGAAAGAATCATCATAATGAATGTCTCTGCATGAGATTTAAAAATAAGTAAAAATGAACATATTGGAAATCTAGAACCATATGAAGATACATCAGAATACCTCACACTAAATAAGATAACAGAAACTGAAAAAGAACATATCAAAATACTCAAAGAAAGATGTGGAATAAAAGTATGGAAAATAATTGGAGATTTATTAACAGAACATGTAAATGAGTTTAGAAAAAAACAAGAGCAAGAAACTCATGTGAATGAAATATCATAGCTGATATTGTATTAGAAACAAATAAACCAGATTCAGATATACCTCTTAATGACAAAAATCAAGGAGTAAGAAAATATACTCCAGAAGAGAAAAAAACTATTAAAGAACTAATGGAAGATTTAGTCAAAAATGACATAATATATCCAGGAAATAGTGAATGGGCAAGTAATATACAAATAATAACTAAAAAAGATAGAAGAAAAGCCATAGTAATAGACTATAGAAGGCTTAATAAACATTTATTAAAGTTTAAGCAACCATTACCTAATGTACAACAATTCTTACAAGACATATCTCGACATAAATATTATACAACAATGGATTTAAAATCAGCTTATTGGCAGCTGAATATACACCCTAAGTCGCAGAAATATACTGCAAGTAGATTTGGAAGATTTGGAATCTTCCTATGGAAAAGGTTACCCTTTGGGATAACCACAGCACCAGCATACCTGATAGGAGAAATGAATAAACTATTAGGAGAAAAAGATTGGATAAAAATATACATGGATGACTTAACAGTCGTAGCAAATTCGCCTGAGCAAATGAAAAATTGTCTAAAGTGGACTTTAGCAAAGCTCAAAATTGGGGGCTTGAAGCTAAAACCAAGTAAATGCGAATTTTTGGTCAAAGAAACGACTATACTAAATTTCAAAGTATCATATGGTAAAATCTACAAAAACGCAATGAAATCCGCATTAATAGATCAAAAAGTTGAACCAACCAACAAAAAGGAAGTACAAGCATTTATGGGATTTATGAATTATTTTAGACCATATATCCTAAATTTTGCAGATATAGCAGCACCGTTATATGAATTAACGGGTAACAAAGATTTTAAATGGACTAAAGAATGTCAAAAAGCATTCGATACACTAAAAGTAGAGGTAAAACGAAACATATATTTATCATTCCCAGATCCTAACAAACCATTCTTTATGGAATGTGACGCTTCACAATATGGAATTGGAGCAATACTTTATCAAGAAGATGAAGATCGAGAACATTACAAAGTAAAAGATATGTTATCTCGAAAAGAACTCTTAAAGGAGGAACTACAAAAAGACTATTCTAAACCGCCTAAAGCAACAAGACGAATTATAGAAATTGGCTCACATGGATTAAACGCAAGTCAACAAAATTGGCCTGCAACACAAAGAGAAATGTATGCAATCTTTACATTTCTAGAACAATGGAGACATTATATTGGAAATCAGAAAATACATATTTATACGGATGCAACGGGCATCTCAGCAAACAAGAAAAGTAAAAGTACAAGTAGAATCATTGAAAACTGGATTTATAGAATGTTAGAATTTGATTTCGAAATTCACAGAATTGAAGGAGCTGAAAACAAAGCAGCTGATTTATTATCAAGAATAGCAAATAAACATACAGATATTGGTGATAAGAATAAAACAACAGACGAAATAATACAAGAAGTAATGAAAGAAGAAAAAGAAATTGTGATAGTTAATCACTACCATAATCGAAATCATCGAAATCATCGTTATCGTCACTACGGGTATAACCTGCCCAACAATTACAAATAAGACGATTACAAAAACGACATTTATGACTATCTAACCAAGAAAAATCCAAAGAAAATTCTTTACCAGAATTATTCACTCTGGAAGAGGCAGAAACCTCAACGCCATTGAGATAATCCTTTAAATAATAAAGAGCGTAAATACTTGTACCATCAAAATATTCGCAAGAAATCTCACTAGATTCAGTAACCATTGAATCATCAGAGGAATAACCTTTATAGAAATTTAAAATCTCTACCTCAATTGGAGTAAGATCTAGAAAGGGACTGGATTCCCATTCCTTATAACCATCTTCTCTCTCAACTTCAGGATCATAAACATCATCACCAGAGGAAAGCTCGAGATCAATAGTTTCCTCAAGAAAAGCTTTTAGAGAAAAATCTGGATCATTAGGATCACAACCATGCTCGCGGATTACATCCCTATAATCAGCATCGTTAAGGATGTTATTACTATAAAGGAACCAAGAAAATTGAGAAGAACGGAGAAGGGTAAAACCCTCCTCATCCAGAAGAGAATTAACAACTCTATTAACTACAATATTAATATGAGAGGCATCTCCATAAAACCAATGAAGGAAACGAGCCAAAGGATAAGAGATCCAAACTGTCTTGAGATCAGGATTCACATAAAAATGCATTTTACGCATAAGAGAATCTGAAGGATAAGATTGATAATCTAAGGCATGAAAGCCAGGAAGACCATCAAGGAATTCAGAATTGTCAACCTCCGAAAAAGTTTCATCATTTTCAGACGAATAATCAGCGCCAAAATTATTGGACATATTGAAAAAGAAAAATGATAAAGTGGAATGAAAAGGCTAAAAATAGTAATAGTCAAAAGGTATAAATATAAGATAAAAAGGATCAAAACAAAATGCAAAAAGCATAAGGGAAACACGTAGAAAAACACCTCTTTAAATAATGATTGAAACTCTCACAGCGTATGAAGAGTTGATACTTTTTAGTGCACAATTTCTTACAAGAATTGTAGCAGAATTAGAACTTGAATTACAGCAAGGAACACCACCTTATGATTACATCAATGAAAACGATAATTAAAAATTCATGGGAAAATGACAACTGAGATAAAGACAAAGAACCGCGGAATACCCGCTAGATACGAAATTAAAGGAATTTTAGAAGAAGAATTGGAATGTATCGAATATTTACAAGCAACAGGGATAATCTATAATGAATTAAATTGTCCAAAATGTAACAAATTAATGAAAATTGATAAGAAAAACGCCAAAATGTTTATTTGTAACAACAGGAATTGTAGAAAAACACAGTCAATATTTACCAACTCATGGTTTGAAAACGCCAGATTACCCGTAAATAGAGTAATCGAGATATACTATTTATGGTTACTAAAAGTACCCATGACATCAATATCAATTTACACTGATACCGCGTCAAACGTAATCACGTATCACGTCAACAATATTAGAAATCTTGTTGGATCACAAGTTCAACTCTGTAAACAAAAGATAGGAGGACCCGGAATCATTGTAGAATTGGATGAATCCAAAATAGGGCGAAACAAATACCATCGCGGAAGACCCGTGAAAGGGGCTTGGGTATTTGGAGCAGTTGAAAGAACAAAGGAACGCAAAATATTTGTTACAACAATACCTGATAAGAAAGAATCAACATTGTTACAATTGATCAAAGATAATATTGAAGAAGGATCAATTATTTATTCAGATTGTTTCAAATCTTATGTAAACATAACATCAACGTTAGGATTTGATCATAAGACTGTAAACCATTCAGAATACTTTGTAGACCCTGAAACAGGAGTTCACACAAATACCATTGAAGCCAACTGGCTCGGAATAAAAATAGGAATACCATTCAGAAATAGAACTGAAGATAAGATTGAATCATATCTTTGGGAATACATTTGGCGTAGGCAAAATAATGATCTATGGGAAACAATGATTGAAGTAATGAAAAATGAATTATTAATTGAAAATTTAGAAGAAATAAATACTCAAGATAAACTTCAAAATGAAATTGTAGAATCTTAGAATTTAGGGACAAGAACAAAAACTGGTTACAAAGTGAATAACCCTGAAAGTATTTAAAGAACCCCAAAATGATTCGCTTCAACTCACCATTCAATAGAACAACAAAATAATAACCAAGAAAGAACTTCTAAACTAAAAAACTTTCTCGAAAAAGTAAAAATTGAAGTAACTCAAGTATTATTAAGACTAGAAGAAATTACTACTGCATTACCAAACCCCACAAGAAATGCCTTATTAGAAACTTTATATCAATACCAAAGAGACCTTTAGGATAACGACTCTACAAAGAAAGTAACCTTCCTTGAAGAAACATTAAGAATAATAAATAAAATCAAAAGTGCACAAACTGCACTAGGGCTAAGTCTACTACTACAAGAAGTTGAAAGACAACTTAAATGAGTCAGGAACAAAGTTATTATATTGAACATTGGAATAAAAATGTATATCATTCTCTAAGTATTGAAGCAAAAATAGAAGAAGTAGAACAAATATTAGGATACAAACTTCCTAAAGAAATCAGACCAATTAACCATTGGGACCTTTGTGAAACATTTAATTAAAATAATCAACAGTTGGAAAGAATATTTGGGACCAACTCAAAGTCAAAGAAAAGAAATAAAAGAACTTCTTAAAATTCAAGAAAAACTTGACGGACAAAGACTAATTCAAAAACTAATTGACGAAAACTTAAAATGGCAACTAACACTGGAACTCCAGAAACCTCAACTGATAAGTGTGAAGGCACAACACCTTTCCAACAAAATGGTATATACAACAGGGTATCATGTAAATCTGTTAGAACCATACTTAATGACAAAAGAGCAACACGAAGAATTAATCGAGAAAACTACTCACAAAATAAACAAGTATTTAAAAGAAGTACACAACAAGATAGAACAACAAACCAAAATAGATCTGACTGATATATTGCAACAAGTGAAGAAGAAGATGACATTCAAAAATGTCCTGTATGCCACAAAAATGGACATACACAATTTGAATGCAGATTCTTAATTTGCAAAGAATGTAGAGAAACTGGACATACCAGAAAAGACTGTCCAAACTTCATATGCAACAAATGCAACCAATATGGACATCAAACATGGAAACATGATATCCCCTGTCAAGAGTATAAACAGTACGGATGTTATAGAAAATCATGCAGGAAATTCCAAAAAAAGGAAAAGAAATTTCCAAGATTTGAAAATAGTTACAAAATCAAAAGAAATCAATGAAGATTAGAACGACATAGGCTTTTGGTAACTGAACAAATTAATAAAGAATGTAGACACTGTTTCAAGAAACATGAAATAGGAAACTGTGAAAAAAGAAGGATTGAATGGCAGAACAAGACATTCAAATGTGGATGTGACCAAAATATGGTCAAAAGAAGAAGCTCCAGCAATGGAACGCCTACTTCCATTTCCTTTAAAATAAAACATACTTACCACTGTTGTGGATGTAAAACCAATTTTGAAAAGAATGATCTTCAAGAAATTATTACCCAAGAAGGAAACACCTTACTATATTGTAAAAATTGCAGATACAATTTTGCAAAGCAACTTCCAAAAGGGAACAATCAAAAAGAAGAAATAATGGTACAACTTCTAAATGAAGGAGAGATTCACACCTGTAAAATCTGTGCGACACCAGGAATTCGAAATAGCATGATCAACCAAGATCAACACTTCTTCTGTAATCTAGAAGAAAAATATGCATGAAAGGCATGGATTGACTCAACACATAATGATAATATGAATCTAGAAACTAGATTACATCACTACTGTTTATCAAACAAAAGCGCAGGAAGCTTTTACGATTTAAACCTCACAAAGGTGTTTAAAATAATTAACTTCTTAAGAGGGTTAACTCCAATTGAAAAAGCATTAGAGGAAACAGATAATGACGTTTATATACAATATTCAAGAGAAGAAGATTATGAAGAAATCATTTTACAATATTTAGAATTCCCTGATAAAGAAGAACACATTGAATTAACAAAACAAACAATAGAAGAGTTCAGGAAGAAAGCTGAAGCTCAAGGACTATTCAATATATCAACGAACAAAGGAAAAGAACTATGGAAAGAACCTATTAAAAACGCAAGATATTGTAACGGAGAATGTAACTCCATATTCTCGGAAGATAATCATATTTATTTTGAAACAAACAATCAGGAAGCATATTGCGAATATTGTTACTTTACAGAAGTAAGACAGTTCACAAAATGTACCACTTGTCAATCATGGTGTCAATTACCAGAAGAAAAAGAAAATCGAAGATGCCAAGAGTGTACACAAATAGGAACATCCAAATTCATTGAAAGGATCGAAGAAATAGAATGGAGGCAAGAGATTAAAAATCTCAATAGAAACCTCGATGAAATTAGAACAGAAATCCTTACTCTACGAAACCTAGTGGAACACTACATATTTAATGAAAGAAATATCTACAGAAGTGATATTAAATTTTATGATAAAATATGTAATCTTTAAAAACAAGAGCTGATAACACAGAACATTATCTAGCAAGCACCAGGGTGGCATATTATAACACCCATCTGCAAACAATTGAAGACCAATATATTAATCTCGATAGAAGTGTTCTACACCAAAGAGAATTAGAATTACAACAAGAAACTAGTGACATTGAAGAACTACCATTACCCAATGAGGAAGAGCATTGGAAGCCGCCATTCAACAAAATCAAGGATCATTAACTGTACCACAACCAATTTGAAGTAAATCATCCCTGGAACAAAGAATCCAAGAACGCGATGAATGTACAGATATCCTAGAATCAGAATTCCAAAAAACCAAGAAAATTAAAGTAGATTTAACCACTGATTATGTCAACAAAATTGACAAAAGTTTATCCGTACCAAACTTGCCAAGCTTGATAATTACCCTTATCAAATGACTTAATATTTATCACTTATTATTTAAATATTTCATATTACCATATATAGTTTATCTTATATTTTATAATTAGTTATACTTTATCAAAAATATTTATGTACACATTACAATAAGAATGCTTTAGAGAAATAGGATAATGAAAAGTAATTATACCTGTTCTGAAAAGAAAGAGACTGTACTATGCGATGGAAGGGGCATAACACAAAAGGAAAACAAAAATATTTACAAGCAGTGCCTTATGAAGCACATAAGACTTAATATCAACTTATTTGGAAAAATACTTATCAACGGCATTGAAAAAGAATTAGTCATAATATTTACGCGATAACACACTATCAAGTATAAATAATGTTAGAATGTGGCTAAGGTACACAATGAGGTTTAAAGCTCGAATAAGTCAATACTTTGTAAACTTATCTCACGCTCACCAGAATGCAACAGCCGACATATAAATATTATTAGTCATGGAAATTGGGGCATGACCAATGCGAAGGAAATTATATCAACAAATTACTATATTTAGGAAGGATAAGGCATGTGACACATGGAATCACATGGACACACGACAAAGATAAGATGCGTATAACCCAAAATATTCACACACTTTATTAATATTCATTTTGATAATAAAATATCTCAGCAAACAATTTCATTGAAATAATGAAATTACATGAAGAAATTCTCAAATTCCAAAAGAATTTAAGAAGAATTATAGTTAGCTCATAACTATAAATAGGCTTGAAATTTAACCTTCAACCAACATGGGTCAACGTTATATACAAAAAGAACTTCTGAAGCTCATTGAAAAAAGCAACAGAAAACTACTTGAACATCCAAACGACTTAGAATTAGAGTCATTCAACAGGCACTTAACTAACAAACAGAATACTGTTATAACCAAAATTGAATTAAATCAAATAAAGAAATTGTATCAAAAAATACAATCCAGACTTACTCAACAAAAAATCCAACTAAAAAAGAAATAATTACATGAACACCACTGTAGTTATAGAAGCAGTACAGCAAATATTCAACATCATTAAGGAAAACAACCTTAACGAAACAGAAATAGAACACCTATTTCTANTTGAACATCCAAACGACTTAGAATTAGAGTCATTCAACAGGCACTTAACTAACAAACAGAATACTGTTATAACCAAAATTGAATTAAATCAAATAAAGAAATTGTATCAAAAAATACAATCCAGACTTACTCAACAAAAAATCCAACTAAAAAAGAAATAATTACATGAACACCACTGTAGTTATAGAAGCAGTACAGCAAATATTCAACATCATTAAGGAAAACAACCTTAACGAAACAGAAATAGAACACCTATTTCTATTAATAAATAACATTTGATGGAACAACTACCAACTGAAGTAATAAACAGAGAAGCAAACCTTAAAGCAGTAAAACAATTACTCAAGGAATAAACTCAACTATTAAAGCTATTTGAAAAACAGACGATTATAGGATACTCGAATACATTCAACAACAAATACAAGATTTGCTTATATACATCAGACAAGACTTGACAACCATTGAAGTCACAGGAACCTTACCACCACCTGACGACAACAATAGATTTGATTTCGAAGATAATCAAGAAATTGAAAACTCAAATCCAGATCTTAGTAAAATATACCTAAACTCACCAAGAAATGAAAGTCAATTATCAGTATAAAATGACTGAAAAATTTGAACAAGAAGCATACCAACAGTATCTAAAAGTGTATAATAAAATGAGAAATGACCTATCTGATCCAAAAGATCATATTCCAGAAACTCATAGTAAATCAGAAATGAAACAAATAATACACCGGATCTACATAAATAAAGAAAAAACAGGATTATTAAAGGAACTTGAAAGATATTTAGAAAAATACAAGTACTTAAACTCAGAACTTGAAAAATATATTGAAATATATAAAGAAGAATCTTTATCATTACAAGAAATAGAACGGGAACTACTTGAAGAATATAAAAACCAAATAATAATAGATGAAGCAAATGAAACAAGAGAACTTCTAAAAGAAAATGAATTTGTAAACACATGGCAAATAATTAAAGTACCAAATGAACAAGAACCATAGAAAAATTATATCTTTTATGAAGAATATATTTTGGCAAACCCAAAAATATTAAAAAAAAAAGACTTAAAGAAAGCTCAAAACTACTTTGCACAAAAACGGATAACCGCAATAATCAATAAATGGAAAAATAAACAGACGATGTATAAAATGCAAGAAGAACAAGAAGTAATAGAAAAACTCCTGAAAGAACCTAATAATGAAGAGTTCAAAGAATTAAAAGAAAAGTTAATCAAACTTAGAAAAGTTGATAAGAATGTAGATCAATATCTTTCACAAAAAGAATTGGAAGAAGAAGGATTCACCATATTAAACTCATTTGATAACAATAATGAAATAATAAACTCCAAAGAACAAAGCAAACTACAAATACCTAAACACTTCACAGAACTAAGGTTTAGCAGGAAACCACCACCCTTTTATTTCAACAAAAAGCAAAAAAGATTTGAATTTATTGACGACCAAAGATCAACAAACTATTCACAAGAATTTATAAAAAATTGCAACAACCTAGGAATAAACCTTGGAGAAAACTTATTAACATACAAAGGAGAAACCACCTCTGCAAAACAACTGGAAAGGTACCAAATTTGGAGAAATCAGCTCGAAAGGTCACCCTCTTTAATCATACACCAATACCAGGATTAAAACATGAAATTATAATGAAAGAGATTAATGATCTTAACGAAGAAGATGAACGAACCTTATTCTCAAACTTTAAACATCTTGATAATAAAAGACAAGATATTCAAAAAATATAAAAAGTTGTGGAAGAAATAAGACCACAAGCAGCATTGAACAGAATCTTAAAAAATTTGACAACAATAGTACAATGTGTAGAAGAAAATCTATTCATAAAAATAGCCGCATCAAAGATGCAGGAACTACAACCAGAACAATATATTAAATGGAAAGAACATATGGACCAAGAAATCCAATATTATTATAATCAAAACCTAAAAGAGAAACGACACTTCTCATTAAAGAAAATTCTAGCAAATCAAATTAAAAAAGGATATGATAATCTACATGAGATGTTAAATCATGATACCTTAAAACTCAACTTTATAGTAATCGATGGAGCAATAGCAGTAGAAAAAACTACATTATGCCACTAGCTCGAGGAATGGCTACAAAAATTAGGACAAACCGTAATTTTACGAGAAGAAATCACTTTACAACATAAAGATTTATTAAAAATGTTCTATGAAGACCCAGAAAGATACAACTTTGCATTACAATTAATCATTATTAATGAATGGAACATGATGTATCAACAATTACATCGATTGCAACTCGAAGAAAAAATTCCTGATAACACTTATATCATTGAAAATAGAACAGTATACAGTACGCAATTCTTCACAGCAGAAAATATTAAAGATGAATTTGAAATAGCAAAATTACAACAAATGCTTGAATATTCAACATTCAATTTATTACTAAACAAATTAAATTATACCATATTCTGCGAACCAGGAATTGAACAAATGATAAAATGGTTTAAACAAAGAGAAATCTAAGGGAACAAAGGAACTGATAAAGATATTCCAAAAGACTATCTTATTCAAATCTATAACAGATATCTTAAAATGATCAAACAAGTTCACCCTCAATACATCAGAATCGATAATAAAATTCCAAACCTAGAACACATATTTAGAACTCTATTCAAACACGAAATGCATAAAACAGAAGGATATAATCAAGAAAAGATTTACCAATTACAAGAATATTGGGACGAATATCTAGAACCCAAATTAGCAAAAATTCCTACCAAATCATATACTGTATTAATACCATTTACCAAAAAAGACCAAAAATGGCAAATACTTACAGCACAAAGACTGGATGTAACTATTTACCCCAACCAGTATGAGACAATGGGAGGAAGCATCGAAGAAACAGACAAAGGAATATTCACCGCAGCAATAAGAGAATGCGAAGAAGAAACTGGATACACACTAGAAGAATAAGAATGCAACTCATTCTAAACCATCAATACCTTTCAATCAATAAAAATGGAACACAAACATTTGTGAAAGGAATTCACGATATTACCCAAGTGGAAAAAAGAATACAAATCTTTACATTTATATATTATGTATATCCAAAAGAATACGAAAAATTCACCAACAAAGAACCTGAAAAAGCTTCACCAAGAAAATAGATGACACTCGAAGAAGTACAACATGAATTATTTACACCAACAATTCATTATTACAAAGAAAAAATCTTTGATAAACATATACCTGCATATTGGGAAGAATTTACCTTAAAAAGAAGAGTGTGTACAAAAGGCACACATTGTAAAATAGAAATGATCGACAGATATTTCTAAGTGATGATTAACACTAACCTTCAACAAAATTGAAGAAACCTGCACAGGTTAAAAGACGAATCATCCTCAAGGGCCAACACATCGAACAGCGTGTACAGGGCACAACGACCGGCACATCATCCGATCACTCCTGTGTCACCTAAACCATATCACAGCTCATACCATAACGGGAAATCTTATACTTAATATACAATTACTACTAACGGTAAAAATTGGTCATAGTCAAAGCATTAGCGATAGTAAACATTAGTCATAGCAAAACATTAGTCATAGTATTTATAATATAAAAATAGAAAGTTAAAAATAGCATATTATTCTAGCTATAGACTTCTTGAATGTATAAATACAATAGCTTTTTACTTTTGAAACTTTAGTGAGTTTTCACTCAGCTAACTCAAAAATTGAGTTTTCACTCAACTTAATTAATAGTGAGTTTTCACTCAGCTAACTCAAAAATTAAGTTTTCACTCTATAGAACAGCTTTAACAGTGTGCTCACAACCCTTTGAAACTTTAGACGTACTTACATTTCAAATCAAAAAGGTCTTATCCCAAGACTTACAAACTTATTATAAGGAGCGACCATAATGGCGCCCAACACCTTTATACAATTACCCTTAGCATATACATGTGATAGAAACATGTGATAACTGTATTAGCGCCCAACTGGTAAAAGAACTTACCAACGTATCTAATAACATATGTTAAGATTATTAAATGATAGTGCCCAGCATATAGCAACTATCAAATGTTCAAGAGTATCATTAACTTGACCCACTCTTCAAAACAACAAGCTGTTGCAACCCAATGTGCAAAAGAACAATACTCAACAAAAGTATTAAGGCGCCCAAGTATAATACTATTATCAAACAATATTACTTACTTCATATTATTACAAACATATTTAAGAACTGAAAAGAGTCCAAAGTATTATTAAATAAAGAATTATATTTTATTAAACAAAAAACTTATTGTGCAAATAATTATTTACAAATTATTCCTTCTACACATAAATTATAAACTGAATTACTTACTAAATAAACCTTCTATACTAATAAACGAATATACCAAAGTGAATAAATAAATAACCTGTATACAATTTAGAAAGAGAAAAGGAAGCCCAACCTTTGAAAACGAACCAAGTAATACCTCAGAGACTTATCCAACTCTGCAACAGTAGGCATGGCCAACTTGAAACCGTACTCGATAACTAACATACTACAGGAAGTAGTAAGAAACCAGAGAAACTGGAAAATAAAAAATATATGATTATATTAAAATAAAAGTAGAAAAGAAGAAGCCACAGTAATTGGCAAAATTTAGCAGAAAAATTGCTGTCTGCAAAAAAATTAAAAGAAAATATAATAGCACAGAAATATTATACAAAAGCATAATCATCATAGAACAGTAGAAGCTTAATCAACTCTTACCAGTACCGACACAGGAAACGTACTATAGTGAAGTTAATAAGAGATCTACAGGATAGATACCGACTAACCTGATCTGACAACTGACTGAACTAAGGCTATAAAGGCGAAAACACAAAACCTTACATTGACACTATTAGGCTGATCACGTAATAAGACAACTATATTGGAACCTCAGACACTAAGGATTGAACTATTGAACGAATGCGATACATATTACAAATTACAATTACCAAATTAATGAAGAATATAACTGCAATAACAATTATACTATTAATAGCTGCAATACAACAAATAGTCAAAGCTCAAAACATTAATGTCACAGTACCAGTCATAACTATTACTCAAACTCCAACAAACGTACCATCTCCAACAACTATAATTACAACTCAAACTGTAATACAATCTCCATCACAAACTACTTTAATGACACAAATGCTATAAACACACTCATTGCTGAACACGTAACAATAGCCATATCAACAATAGTAATCACAATCATAATCTGTATAAAGAAAAGGAATACAAAAATCTTAAAACAACAAATAAATCGATTAGCTACATATCAAACATCTAGACCACCAGATTACCAAGGATATCCATAAACAACACGTAATTTGAAATTACAAAGCTGATAAACAAAAAGTATAAAAATAACTGCAAAAACTATACAATGAATAACACTTCTACATTTGGACATAAACAATATTAAACATTACAATATACTTAAAATATCTAGGACAATTGATGCTGACAACAATAATATTAATAATTAGTATAACACTACTACTTATAGCAATTCTTATATCCACTATAACAATATCTATAATTATTCACCATTAACAATACAAGAAACTTATTAACAATTGATGACTCACAATAACTAATGACTGAAACCAACTCAACAACTTTTAACTGTACAACATTTTACAATAATCCACTAGCAATACAACTATTATACATAGAACTTATTACTATATTCATAGCATTACTATTTATAGTATCACTATACTGCTGTTGTAAACACCAATACTATAAAAAGAAGGTCAACAAGTCCATACCTGGAGCAGACCAATACATTAACACTGACACAACTTTCTGTTTTTAACTAAAAAATAACTCAACAATATATGTTTGGACAAAGGAAAAAGAAACTACAATATAATTACCAATATAGGACACCTACCTTACCAACCTTATCTATTAATAATCTACCAACCATACTATACGTCAGACCACTTGTCAACCTATACAGAGCATTGCATCAAATAATAATTGATAAGGACGTACAACAAAGGTTAAATCAAGGATATATACCACCTAACCTTGTACCAAGAAGACCACCACCAACTAAACCACTCAAACCACTTGAACTAAAAAAGTATACAGTCGACTCTTTCTATACCAAACCCTTGGGTCTAGAAAAAAAAAAGTTCACTATAAAAAATTACTATGTTTTCTTAAGGACCCATTGCACTTTTTATACCGAACTATTATAAAAATTTTAAAATTTTGAGTTTATTATATCCAGAGTTCGTTATATCGAGGTTCGTTATATCCGAAGTCGACTGTATACCTAAACCAAGGAAATAATTAATGTTTTCAATGGATCAAAACCAAATACAATTATTGAAAATATATGAAACTATAACCATAGCAACAGTACTACTAGGAGGACTAGCACTAATATATATAATTTACGTGATAAAAGTCCAAAAGAAACAAAAAGAAAGTTAAGAAAAAGACAACCTATTAAAGTAACTGACACAGACCAACTATTATATGGACCAAACCTACCAAACATATAGCAAACAGGAATATTCTAAAGATACATGTCAGTAATACAAATATCGATACAACCAAGTACAGTAACATCAACAATATTATCAACAGTCATATCAATATCAACATCATTGATAACTCAAATATCGACATCAACATCAATACCAACAATTACTCAAACACTACAATACTTTCAAGACAGTAACGTAATTGAAACATTAGCAATAATAGGAATGCTAATAATCACATCAGCAATAGCAATAGTATAGAAGACTATAGAATAACTAATCAAGTCAGAGAAATAAGAGAAACTATCTAACAAAAGTGGATACACAACCAGAAAACAAAATAACTGTCATAACAACTGACAATACTATAACAACAATAAATGCATCAATAACTTGGATGAACAACATCATTATAGTACTATCAGCATCTAATAAACCATTTGAATACTTAATACAAACCATACAATCAGCAATAGTAACTACAGCTATAGTATATATAACATCCATAATATCATATACAATAATACAAGTAAAGAAAGAAAATATCAAAAAAATTAATGAACTTCCTAGATAAAGAAAAAATTGAAGAAATCAGAAAACAAATAGTAAAAGCACCTTACTAAGGAATAGTAACTAAAATATTAAAAAACAATTTAAAAACAACTAAAGTCATAGTTGAAAAAGAAGTGATAAGAGAAAAAGTTGTCCAAAAAAAAGAACATAACCAAACTATAATTAAAACTGAAGTATTACCAGAAAGAAAAAAAGCTTAAGCAATACTAGTGAAGCAGCAAAATACTTCGTATACAAAGAATTGAAAACACAATTCAAACAAGGAATCTTATCACAATTCAGATATCCATCATTATTACTAAAAGCAAAAAAATTTAACGAACCAAAAGAATTTCTAGAAGAAATCTTAAATAAAGCACCTCATTTAAAGAAAGAATATTTTCTAAAAGAAAATAAATGAACATTGAAGAATTAGGAAACGAAACCTATATACATGTATTTCAAGAATTCTTTAACAAATATCCAGATCCATTAAACTACGATCAAAAAGAAAAATTACAAGAATACATAAAAAATCACAAATACAGATTAACAAGAATAGGAAAATACTAATATATAACTGAAACAATAGAATATAGTTTTATAGTAAAGAAAGAAGGAAAAAATATAACATTATGACAACCTCCAACTGTAAGATCACAAAGAAGAACAGTAATAACAGAGGAAGCTACAGCAACATACTTACTATATATAGTTATTCTACAAGAATATCAAAAATTAAAATAGCATTACAACTGGCCAACAAACATCTAGGAATATAAAAAATTGGTTAAAACTTACACTTTGTAACTACCACCTATACCTACCATAAAAAATGGCAGCAATACCAGTACCATCATGGCAAAAAATAGTAGGATTAAAAGACTATATAGGAGAATTTGACAGAGATACTAAAAAATACAGAAACTGGAGAAACCAACTTGAAAATGCATTCAAAATATTTAAAATTGAAAAGCTAATGATATATGATAGATACTCAGGAATTCCACAAGTAGGATTCACATTACAAGAAGAAGATTACAACTCCATGGGAGTGAATGCACACCCATGCAGATGGACAACAGATTTAGCAATACAAGTATTCGCAATAGTAAGAACCAAATTGAAAGACACAGCATTAGAAATATTCGATGCAGAAATCAGATCAAAAAACTGTTATTGGAGACCAAACATAGCTAACAACCAAGACCAATTAGCAGAACTAAAAGATATCTTCAATTACCCAACAGCATTAGATAGACCATATAACGCCTTTTATGCTAGCGCAACCACAGAAGGATTACTATGTACTCCAACAGTAACACAAGCTACTGTAATAAAAGGCTTTAGAGAAACCTTTGATAATACATTCCTAGTCAACCAAATACAGCAAACAAATCAAAAAGATTTTTGGAACTTCGACTTTGTCAAAAACCTTGACTATAACAATAACAACAGAATAAGAAACCTTATTAATAAATACAAAAAGATATTACAAATATGTAACTGGCAATGGGAAAACAACTTCTATGGAGGAGAATATATGTTCTTATTAGCAAGAATGCCACCAAAAATAATGGCACATATCTCAGCAATGGACCCAAAACCTGCAAATAGAAATCAATTCTTTAAAGCAGCAGATAACCAATTTCTAGCAATATGACTAAGCATGTCATTAACAGGAAACTTAAAAGAAAAAGTATCATACTACAAAGATCCAAAAAGATCTATTAGATTCAATAATGTGCAAACTTCAAGTGAAACTACATTAAGATGCTACTTATGCAACTAACCTGGTCATTATAAAAGAAACTGTCCTAAACTTAAAGGACATAACAACTTCAACAGAATTAAAACAGAAAAAGGAAGGAATGGACAAGTTGTATTCAAAGTACAATATTGCAAATGGTGTGGAAGGGAAAGACCCTATCATACCAGAAACTGTAAAGAAAGTAACAGATACAGTTACAGAGGAAAATTGCAAAAAGACCAACACCAATGATACATCATACTCAAGAAAAGTATAATAAATTCTTAAGAAATAACAGTAACTTTAGAAGAAATAACAAATCAAAAGTAAACTTCAGAAGAAACAACAACTCCAAAGGAAATTTCAGAAAGAATAATTTCCAAGAAGAAGATTCAATAATGTTAAAGAAGACAAACCTGAAAGAAAAGAAAGAAATAATTAATACAATAACGATAAAAAGAATACCAAAGAAAGCGAGTCAACAACATCAAAAATGATGATGACTATATGAAAGCTATAAAAGTGATGAAGATACCAGAGTAAACTCTGTAAAAGTCAAACAAAATATGAGTAAAATTCATAATTATTTCAAAAGGGAACCTGCAAGGTACTCAGGAACAAAATTACAAAACAAAAGGCTGTAGAAGTAATCTAAGTACCAAAGAGTATTACTATAATGTTAAAACAGTTACCAAAAGTAACAAAATATCATTAAATGAAATTAAATGTATTAATAACAAAATTATTAATAAAGAAAATATTAAAGACAAATACGAAAAATACTCTGCCAAAGAACTGTTATCAGATGAAATGTATCAAAAAGCACAACTAGATTCAGATTACAAATATCTTCTTAAAACATATCATTTACCAAGCAACACGCAATGGTTGATACCTAATGAAAAGGGCAAAAAAGCATACGAATTTATAGGATTAATAAATGGAAAACCTATAAAAATACTTCTTGATAAAGGAGCAAACTCAAGTATGATGACATACAATATTGCAAAAGAATGGAACCTCTTACATTTAATACTAAACGAAGCAGAATTCTCTGCAATAACACTAAAAGGAATCAATGTAGCAAATTACGAAAAAATACCTGTAATATTCCAATTAGAAAATTATCTGATAACAATCAAAGTAGCAATAATAGAAGGAGAACAATCCTACATATTAATGTCAGAAGTAGATCAAGCACGATATGACATAACCAAAGACAGAAAAAGTCAAATAGTGCTCATAAAAAGCAAACCAATATTATACCAAGACAATATAGCAAAACAGTTTACGAACCTATCACACTGGTTATACGACAGGAACCCAGATCAGACCTTGAACCTCAAATTAAAAAATACTGGAACAGAGGATGAGTCTCATATGTCAGCACAAAAATATCAAAATATCATCCAACAAAAGGTTGTGAATGACCAAAATGCATTAAAATCACGTGCAGCTAGTTACCTTGCTCAAAAAATTAGTGACTTAGTCGAAAGCAGAAAAAACCTGCCGTTGGCGCCCAACGTGGCAAAAACTGCCACTAATAAACAAGAACAAACCCAAACCTACAACTGTTTTGATGACAACGTGTTGAAACAAACAACATGAACCCAAACCAAACAAACTAAAAATCAAAAAGGTTCGAGCAAATCCCACGATAGTGCAACTCGTCATGTCGAACATTTCTCGTTGGTGCCAAACGTGGTAACTAAAAACAGTTACCCAAACCTATACAATCAATTAAATGTCTTGACAAAAGTAGTGAGATACAATTATTGCTATTGACAAACCAATGAATCAACAAAATAAAAATTAAAAACTTACCAGAAAAGAAAAAGAAAGTACAATTCACTATTGCAAATAACAAAAAAAGTAAAAAAGAATCCACTAAATGGGTAGAAACAAGTACTCACCAAAATGGAATCAGCAGTTCATACAAAACTTATTGCCACAGGCATATGATAAACAAACAAAGAGACTAAAAAATAGTCAGAGAAAATGAAAAAGAAATAAATTAGTTGGAGTTACCATTGGAGAGGTAGAAAAACATAAATCCTCTCAATGGGCAGAAATAATGAGAACTGCAATAATTACGCAATCAAATATATACAAATATTTCTCAAGTATAAAAATAATTCAGTAAAAGAAGGAATACCAGATAATATCAAAGATATGAATATTATAGAAGGAAATAAAGAAATAGAATTAAAAATGGTATTACATTTTAGTATGAGTATATTTGTAAATAATCCATTATACAAGAATGATAATGGAGGAAAGAAAGTAAACTGGAAAGTAACCAGAGCATTACAAGAATTAAAACACGCTGAGAAAATGAATATAAAATGGGCAGTATTATATTTAGGAACAAAACTCGATCGAGAAAGGAAGGATGTTATAGAAAACATCAACTATATATTAAAAAAGATACAGGAAAAAAACCTGAACATAGGCATACTATTAGAAAACAGTGCAAGTACAAATTGCTTTGGACATCACTGGCTGACCTTATGGATATCTTGAATAGTATAGATCAAGAGTTATAGTATAGAAATAAGAATAAAACAAGGAAAAGAATAGCAATCTGCTGGGGTACCCAACATTATTGGGCAGCAGGACAAGGAAAAAGTGTACACGAATACCAGAATACATTGAATATGTATGGATATAAAATAATGCTAGCACATATAAATAACAATCCCCAAGAAGCAATATTTGGGAGAGGAATGGACAAACATGCACATATACTAGATCCAATAGCTACTTTAATGCAAGATGTATTTAAAGCTATAATGCAGTACAAAGAGGTCTGTGCTGTAATACTTAAAACACTAAACACAGAATTATCTGATCAAATTGTACAAATACATGAAGTAATGAAACTAAAGGAATATGCGGACAATCTTCTAGAAGGAGATAAGTACTCAAAAGAATGGTCTAAAGAAAAAGACCAAGAACAATCTAAAAACTTGCAAAAGCAAGGAGAAGAATATATATGAGCAATACCTATGGAAAACCAATTTGAAAATGAAGATATCATCAACTTAGCTAACCAGCTAAGAAGAACAACCTTTAGAGCAGATAATGAAGGAAAAAAGAATCTAAACAAAGCTCATAAAGAAGCTATATTCAAACAAACAGATAAAATGCTAAACAAGCTACCACCACTATCTAAAGATAGGAAAGGAAAAGCACTGAAAATCAGGAAGAAGCCAAAACAAATAAACAAATGATGGGACAAACTGTAAAGTCAAAACTAAGAAGATTGGACATAGCCATATCCAAAGAAAACATCATAAAAGATAAAAAAATAGATAAAACATTCAGAAAGCTTAGAGAAAGGCTTGAAAAAATCAATAACAAATATGGATATGTGGATAGATTAAATGAAGAAGAAATAGAAGAAAAATTGCAAAAACTTCAGGATGTAAAACCTATAGGAAGGGATGCAGAACTCACAGAAAATAGACGAGAATATATATACAAATACCTAATAGAAATGGACAAAGCAAATAATGCAACATTCTATGCAAAAAGAAAAGACTTAAAAGAATTACATGAAAATATACCACAGATATTGAAGGAACATTAGGAATCCAAGCAATAGAATTCCAAAATCTAGGAGACATAAAACAACGAGAAATAATGTCAAAACTTGCCAAAGCAGAAACATACTGTGAAAATGATAAAACAAAACAAAAAATACATAGTAAAAGAGTAGAATTCCTTAGCATGTTGGCAAAAGATACTATGCATGATAGTAATGATATAGAACACTTCCTTCAAAAGCAAACATCCCAACAAAGAGATAAAAAACAACCAATAAGGCTGGAACCAGACCCGACTGGAAGGGTTACATATAAACCATATGATAAATTTAATATACCAAGAGATTCTCAATTCATAAAAGAAATATCACCAACAGATGATATTTATGAAGATGAGAGATTATCGCAAATATCTAAACACAATAACCAAATACCACAAACCACATCACCCTCGAAGAATCCAATATAATGAGTATTTGGAGCTATCACAGAAACAGCAAAAAACCTATTACCATAGGGAAGAAGAACATCACACCAGGGTTCAAGACCAACAACACCATCATCTCTTAACCCAGACAAAAAACAAAAAAGTGAAAAATCACAAACACCGATACCAACAAACTATAACAATAGTCCATTAGACTATGATGATGATTCAAATTATTACAATAAAAAACACACTAGAACATCTACACCAATATCGTTCAAACAAGAAATTTTAGATAAATTTGATGAATACAAACAAAAAGAATAAAAAACTATGATTACAGAACACCAAGCATTAAAAGTAGTGATACTGACAAAAGTCAGAAAGAAATTGAAGATGCTATCAATCAAGTGAATAGAAAAATTGGAACAGAAATTGGAGGAACAGGTCATTCTAGCATGACAAAGATGGAAAATAATCAAATGTACCAAAAATTACTAGTAACAAGTACCTTCAAAAGAAAAACACAAACATCATATATGTGGGTACCAGATATACCACTACCATCATTTAATAAAATATATCGACAAAATGAAGAAACAGAATCAATTAATGAATCAGAAATAGACGAAGCAATAGATCAAGCTAATAAAAAAAATCTAGAAAATCAAAATAGATATGGATACACTGAAGATGAATATCAGACAGAAACAGAACAGGATGATGATAACAGTGAAAAGAACTTACATATTCGACTCAACCATCTACATAAAATACAAAAGAAAAGAATAATACAACCATTATTCAAAATGCTAAAAAAGGAAAAATATATAGTAATGAAAAAATTACTATATCACTATACACAATGCAAAGTGTGCAAATACAACCATATAATCAAACAAAAGTAATAGTAGAAACACCCTACGAATAGCTGAAAAAGGAATAGCAATCCAACCAGGATTACCAAATGGGGAAGAATCATCATAATAAATGTATCGGCACAAGACTTAAAAATTAATAAAAATGAACATATTGAAAATTTAGAACCATATAAAGATACCCCGGACTATCTTACGCTAAATGAAGTAACTGAAACTGAAAAAGAGTGAATTAAAATACTAAAAGAAAGATGTGGAACAGATATATAAAAAATACTTGGAGAACTATTAACAAAACACGTCAATGAGTTCAGAGAAAAACAAGAACAAGGAACTCATATAAAAAGAGATATCATAGCTGATATCGTACTAGAAACAAACAAACCAGATTCAGAAATACCACTTAATGATAAAAATCAAGGAGTAAGAAAATATACTCTAGAAGAAGAAAAAACCATTAAAGAATTAATGGAAGATTTAGTCAAAAATGACGTAATATATCCAGGAAATAGTGAATGGGCAAGCAATGTACAGATAATAACTAAAAAAGATGGAAGAAAAGCTATAGTAATAGACTATAGGAGACTTAACAAACATTTATTAAAGTTTAAACAACATTACCTAACATATAGCAATTCCTACAAGACATATCTCAACATAAATATTATACTACTATGGATTTAAAATCAGCATATTGGCAGCTGAATATACATCTAAAATTGCAGAAATATACTGCAAGTAGATTTGGAAGATTTGGAATTTTCCTATGGAAAAGGTTACCCTTTGGGATAACAACAGCACCAGCATATCTAATAGAGGAAATGAATAAACTATTAGGTGAAAAAGATTAGATAAAAATATACATGGATGAATTGTCAGTCGTAGCAAATTCACCTGAGCAAATAAAAAACCATCTAAAGTTAACTTTAGAAAAGCTCAAAATTGGGGGCTTGAAGCTTAAACCAAGTAAATGCGAATTTTTGGTTAACGAAACAACCATACTAAATTTCAAAGTTTCATATAAAAAAATCTACAAAAATGCTATGAAATCAGCATTAATAGACACAAAAGATGAACCAACCAACAAAAAGGAAGTACAAGCATTTATGGGATTTATGAATTATTTTAGACCATATATCCTAAACTTTGTATATAGCATCACCGTTATATGAATTAACGGATAACAAAGAATTCAAATGGACTAAAGAATACCAAAAAGTATTTGATACATTAAAAATAGAGGTAAAACGAAACATATATTTATCATTCCCAGATTCTAATAAACTATTCTTTATGGAATGCTATGCTTCACAATATGGAATTGGAGCAATACTTTATCAAGAAGATGAAGACTGAGAACATTATAAAATCAAAGATATAATAGCTCAAAAGGAACTCTTAAAAGAAGAGTTACAGAAAGACTATTCTAAACCGCCTAAAGCAACTAGACAAATTATAGAAATTGGCTTATATGGATTAAATGCAAGCCAACAGAATTGGCCTGCAACGCAAAGAGAAATATATGCAATCTTTACATTTCAAAAACAATGGAGACACTACATTGAAAATCAGAAAGTATATATTTATACAGATACAACAGGCATCTCACCAAACAAGAAAAGTAAAAGTACAAGCAGAATTATTGAAAATTGGATTTATAGAATGTTAAAATTCGACTTTGAAATCCTCAGAATTGAAGGGGCTAAGAATAAAGCAGCCGATTTATTATCAAGAATAGCAAATAAGCACAAGAACATTAATAATAAAAACAAAACAGCAGATGAAATAATACAAGAAGTAATGAAAGAAGAAAAAGAAATTGTGGTAGCTAATTACTACTATAATCATAATCATCGTCGATATCATCAGAATGGATAAAACCTGCCCAACAATTACAGATAAGACAATTACAAAAATGACATTTACGACTATTCAACCAAGAGAAGTCCAAGGAAAATTCTTTACTGGAATTATTTACTCTAGAAGTAGTAACGGTCTCAACACCATTAAGATAATCCTTTAAATAATAAAAAGTATGAATACTTGTACTATCAAAATACTCGCAAGAAATCTCGTTAGATTCGGTAACCATTGAGTTATCAGAACCATCAAAGAAATAACCTTTATAAAAATTTAAATCTCTACCTCGATAGGAAAAAGATCCAGGAAGGGACTGGACTCCTATTCCTTATAACCATCTTCTCTCGAGACAATAGAATCGTAAGTATCCTTACCAGAAGAAAGCTCGAGATCAACGTTCTCCTCAAGAAAAGCTTTTAAAGAGAAATTTGAATCATATGGGTTACAGCCATGCTCACGGATTACATCCTTGTAATCAGCATCATTGAGAACATCATTGCTATAGAGGAACCAAGAAAATTGCAAAGAATGGAGAAGGGTAAACCCTTCATAATTCAAAAGAGAGTTAACAATATTGTTGACCACAATGTTGACATGGAAAGAGTCTCTGTAAAACCAATGAAGAAAATGAGCCAAAGGATAGGAAATCCGAACTGTCTTGAGATCAGGATTTATGTAAAAATGCATTTTGCAGAAAAGGGAATCCGAAGAATAATCTTGATAGTTAATATCACGATAACCAGGAAGATCTTCAAGAAATTCAGAATTATCAACCTCTGAATAAATATCGTCATCGCCAGAAGTATTACTGCCGTTGGAATTATTAAAAAACATACTAAAAAAGAAAAAATGATAAAGCAGAATAAAAAGGCTAAAAACAGTAATAGTCAGAAAATATAAATATATGATAAAAAGGATCAGAAAAAAATGCAAAAGCATAAGAGAAACACACAGAAAAACACCTCTTTAAATAATGATTGAAACTCTTATAGCGTACGAAGAATTAATACTTTTTAGTATAAAATTTCTCACAAGAATCGTAGCTGAGCTACAACTTGAATTACAACAAGGAATACTACCTTATGATTTTATCAATGAAGACAATAATTAAAAATTCATGAGAAAATAACAACTGAAATAAATATAAAGAATCGCGGAATACCCGTTATACACGAGATTAAAGGAATCTTAGAAGATTAATTGGAATGTATCAAATATTTACAAGCAACAGAGATAATCTATAATAAGTTAAATTGTCCAAAGTGCAACAATTTAATGAAGATTGATAACAACAATGCCAAAATGTTTACCTGTAACAATAGAAACTGTAGGAAAACACAGTCAATATTTACAAACTCATAGTTTGAAAATGCCAGATTACCCATAAACAGAGTAATCGAGATATACTATTTATGGTTACTAAAAGTACCCATGACATCGATACAATTTACACTGATACCACGTCAAACGTAATCATGTATCACATCAACAATATTAGAAATCTTGTTGTATCACAAATTCAATTTTGTAAACAAAAAATAGGAGGACCGGGAATTATTGTAGAATTGGATTAAACCAAAATAGGACACAACAAGTACCATTGCTAAAAACCCGTGAAAGGAGCGTGAGTATTTGGAGCCATAGAAAAAACAAAAGAACGAAGAATATTTGTTACAGTAATACCTGATAAAAAAGAATCAACATTATTACAATTAATCAAAAATAACATTGAAGAAGGATCCATTATTTACTCAGATTGTTTCAAATCTTATATAAACATAACATCAACACTAGGATTTGATTATGAGACTGTAAACTATTCAGAATATTTTGTAGACTCTGAAACAGGAGTACATACAAACACTATTGAAGGCAACTGGCTTAAAATAAAGATAAGAATCCCATTCATGAATAGAACTGAAGATAAGGTTGAATCATATCTATAGAAATACATTTGGCATAGACAAAACAAAGATCTGTGAGAAGCAATGATTAAAGCAATAAAAAATGAATTATTAATCGAAGACTTGGAAGAAGTAAACATCCAAGATAAACTTCAAAAGAAAACTATAGAATCTTAGAATCTAGGGACTGGAACTTAAACTGGGTACAAAGTAAACAATCCTGAAAGTATATAAGGCACCCTAAAATGATTCGCTTCAACTCACCATTCAATTGAACAACAAAATAATAAAGAAAGAACTTCTAAACTAAGAAACTTTCTCAAAAAAGTAAAACTTATTTTCGAATCTCACAAGAAAAACCTTATTAGAAAACTTACATCAGTATAAAGAAAACCTTCAAAATACTGATCCAACTGAAGAAGTAACCTTCAGCGAAGAAACATTAAAATAGAAAACAAATTCAAAAGTATACAAACCGCACTAGAAATACAATTACTATTAAAAGAAATTGAAAAAGAACTTAAATGAATTGTGAACTACTATATTGAACATTGGAACAGTCAAGTATATCATTCAATAAGTATTGACGCCAAAGTAGAACAAATAGAACAGATATTAGAATACTAGTTTCCTAAGGAATCTAAACCAACCACCATTGGGAACTCTCTGAAACATTAATCAAAGTAATCAACAATTGGAAAGAATATCTAGGACCAAATCAAGGTCAAAGAAAAGAAATAAAAGAATACCTTAATATCAAGGAAGAACTTGACAGACAAAGACTAATTCAAAACTAATTAACGAAAACTTAAAATGGCAACTAACTTGGAACTCCAGAAACCAGGACCCCGGACATCTCTCATATAGGTCATAACTGATCTGCACAAATTTTAAGGTTTTTGCTACCTCTAAAATCAAGTAAATTTGCTAAAAATTCAATTATTACATCAAGTTTTTATAGTAATTTGCTAAAAACTAAATTATTACATTTAGATAGTGCTCTTAGGTTCAGGTGCTCTAAAAAAATTTGTGCAGCATATAAAAATACATTTTACTGGCATATTTACTTTTATATTTCTTAAAAATTTAAGAAGGGATGCTTAATTTTGGATTTTTTGATCAAAAAATCAAAAATTAAGCATCTTCTCTTAAATTTTCAAGAAATATAAAAGTAAATATACTTGTATAATGTATTTTTATGTGCTAAATAAGTTTTATTAGAGCAAAATATTATAATCATTTAATAAAATTTTGGGTGTAATATTATTTTATTAATAAAATTAAGGAATTGCTATTCGATTTTGTCACTTAAATATTTTAACTTTTAAAAAATTTATTAATATTATCTCTATAAGTTCTTGATCAAATTTAATAAAAATTTTTTTATTTGAATTCTATGGATTTGTACAATTAAAATAAAAAAAAATTCATCAAATTTGGTTAAGAACTCATAAAAATATCTTTGATGAAAGTTCCTGTAAACAATTTCAACGCAGCTTCTTTGCAATATGTTTTTTTGTTTTTTCAAAATAACCCACTGTTCGGCGATGATTTACAAGAAATTTTACTATACTAACTAAAAAAAAATTTATAAGAAGACTTATGGCGCATATCATGGACTAATAGAATCTCAAATTTCATGAAAAAATATTGAAAACTCATAAAGATATTAATGTTTTTGTAAATTTGAACGCATATGTTTTCGCAAGTTTTCCCCTAAACTTCAAATGCTTCTGGAGGCACTTTCTCAAAATGAAACATACAAAATACGATTAAATAAGTTGATATAATATATATTCGAGAGTCTTCAGTTAAAATTTCATCAAAAACAGATTAATATTGATGAAGTTATGATGATTTTTCAATTTGCTTCCAGATTCGTGATTTTCTAAAATTTTCAATTTTGATCAAAACAGAAAAATCACCATCACAGACTAAATTTTCACAAGTTCAAATGAAACATGTTACTGCGCACTAATAAATCAATAGAGAATAGGTTAAAATTTTGGTTTCTAAAATTTTAAGTTATTTGGTTAAATATTCATTCTATAATAGCTTTTTTTCATTTAGCGCAGCTTCTTTTAAAGAAGCTGCACTAAATGAAAAAAAGCTATTATAGAATGAATATTAAACCAAATAACTTAAAATTTTAGAAACCAAAATTTTAACCTATTCTCTATTGATTTATTAGTGCGCAGTAACATGTTTCATTTGAACTTGTGAAAATTTAGTCTGTGATGGTGATTTTTCTGTTTTGATCAAAATTGAACATTTTAGAAAATCCGAATCTGGAAGCAAATTGAAAAATCATCATAACTTCATCAATATTAATCCGTTTTTGATGAAATTTTAACTGAAGACTCTCGAATATATATTCTATCAACTTATTTAATCGTATTTTGTATGTTTCATTTTGAAAAAGTGCCTACAGAAGCATTTGAAGTTTAGGGGAAAACTTGCGAAACGTATGCGTTCAAATTTACAAAAATGTTAATATCTTTATGAGTTTTCAATATTTTTTCATGAAATTTGAGATTCTATTAGTCCATGATATGTGCTATAAGTCTTCTTATAAATTTTTTTTTAGTTAGCATAGTAAAATTTCTTGTAAATCATCGCCGAACAGTGGGTTATTTTGAAAAAGCAAAAAAACATATTGCAAAGAAGCTGCGTTGAAATTTTTACAGGAACTTTCATCAAAGATATTTTTATGAGTTCTTAACCAAATTTGATGAAAATTTTTTTATTTTAATTGTACAAATCCATAGAATTCAAATTAAAAAATTTTTATTAAATTTGATCAAGAACTTATAAAGATAATATTAACTACAATTATTATGTGAATTACTAACTAATTCGCATCTCTATGCATTGATATACAATCACGATCAATGATCATAATGGGTAAGTACCAAGTTGCTATTGATACTAAAGCCCGATTACATGCTACAACTACTTTTATTTATTTTTAATTAATTATAATTGATTATCACTTTACTCTATATAGCCATTAACAACTTGTTATATCCGGATCAATCATTGTAGTGCAACTTAACTTGTTACAATAATTTTTGCAAAAATGTGGGTAAATTGCTAAAAATAAAATATGACATGCATAAAATCTTAGTAATTTGCCAAAATATTCAATTATGACCCTTTTTAAAATTAACTTCAATTTGCTAAAATTTAAATTTGGACCTTAGATCAAATTTGAATCAAATTTGCTAAAAAAAAAATATAACATATATCAGAGATGTCCAGGGTCCTGTGCACAACTTCTGTATTTTACTAACAATTTTGGTGCACTATTTAGCCCCAAATCATGTAAATTACATGCACATTCCTAGCCAAAAACATGTGAAACTTTTTAAAAACACGTGCACATAGATTTTATATACTGGCCATATCTACCTTATGTTTTGAGAAGTTTTTTATTATAGTAAAAAATTTTACTAAGAAAATAATAAATCATGTCTTAAGAGACTAGCAATTTTTTGAACCAAAGAACAAGTTTACTTAAGAACTCAAAGCCAATTGTAATAATTAAGTTCTGTGCAAATTATGATTGTTCATCTGACAGGTTTTTTTTTATTTCTTTGTTTTCTTTACATATGTTTTGAGAAAATTTTTATAGTAGTAAAAAATTTTACTATAAAAATAATAAATTACATCTTAAGATACTAGCATTTTATGGACTATTCAATAGTCATGCCACAAAAATAGAAAAGCCTCTAAGCAATGTATCTGTAGAAATTGTGGTTCTCCTGACCATTTCTTTGCAAACTGCCCTATTAACCAATGCAACAGATGTCTAGGAGTAGGCCATATCTCTGTTAAATGCTCTAGACAAGCCCCTAGCTATGCTACTTGTCCTACTTGCCATGACCCTAATAATTTATATAAGGACTGCCCTAATAACATCTGCAGAGGATGCAGTACGCCAGAACACATTGAAGCTTATTGCCCTTTTATGACTTGGAAAGACAAAACTTGGTTTTTTAGTGTGGATATACCCTTGATCAAGTTGATAACCAATGGCTACCTAACTATAGCCCTTGCCGTACCTATCACTGTTGCCAATGCAAATTTCCTAATAGACCTAAATCTCTTAAACTTCTAGAGAAAAAACTTGTATGCCCAGGATGTTATACAGATTACCACTGTGCTTTAGACTGAGAAGACCCTTGAAGTATCTTTTTCTTTACTCAAGGTTAAGAAAGAGAAATGCTTGTTAACTGCAAAATATATGATAAGTCTGACACTAAATATAAAATGTGTCAATTAGAAAGCCTTTGAGAAGAATTATGGTTCTGTGGATTGGAATGCCTCTATGCTTACAAAGCTAGCCAGGATGTTCAGTATAATCACAATTATAATTTTTGGACCCAAATCCAACATTATACAGAATCAACCTGAAATGCTGGACACTAGTATAAAATGAACCAGACCAGAATATACTGTGTTGCAAAAATCCTTTTGTATGAAAATAACCAAACAATTACCCAGGTTTTAGAACCTCTAGTATCGACCAAATAACCCAACCATGGAATGATTATGAAATGCAACTTATATTGCAAGCTGAATTAGACATTTTACCAGAAAATGATGCTGACCCACTACAAGCTATCCTAAATGAATCCTTTGATACAAGCCACCCAGAATATGACTGGAAGTATGCTCTTGCTATACTATATCAAAATTTTTCAGTTCCTGTTGACCTTTGTTTAGAATGTTTGCATGTCAAACACCAAGAAGAATTAACTCCAAATCAAGGATATTGTGATAATTGCAAACTTCCAGAACCAGAAATATATGTCCTATCTACTAATAACATTATTAAGGAGCCAGATGATGACCCTCCACCTGTTAATGAAATTATTGAACTAGATGATAAATTTCAATTTTGCAGCTCCAATTACAAGTTCAACAACAAGCCAACTAATAGAACAATTACAAGCTAGAATTCAAATCTTGGAAACTACCAATGCTGCTTTCCTACATTATTCCAAGAAGAAGCTCAAAATGCTTGCCAACGAACTAATGCCTTAGAAATGTTTTGCCAACATTTTTAGAAAATCCTAGACAGGATTATAAACTACCTGTTAAACCAGACCAGATCTTTATACCCAGACATGTAAATACTATTGCCCTTGAACATAAGGAATATATCCTAATGACCCAAATCTCTCTAAATATTGGACCTCTTAATAAGGAACAAGGCCTAGCCTTTCAGAAATTATTAGAAGAATTTGCAGACCTATTTGCAAATGATATAACTGAGCTAGGACAAACTGATTTGGTTACTCACCAAATATATACTGAGGATGTATACCCCATTTGCTCTTGCCCCTATTCTGTACTTCTAAATAAACAAGAATTTATACAAACAGAATTACAAAGAATGTTAGAACATAAACTTATTCAGATCTCTGATAGTCCTTGGTTGAAAGAAAAATAGCAAATTATAATTCTGTGTAGATACAAAAAGCTTAATGATATTACCAAAAAGGATGCTTACCCCTTACCTCGCATTGATGAAATGCTTAATGCTCTTTCAGGATACTCTTGGTTCTCTACTCTTGATCTTGCAAGTGGATATTGGCAAGTTGCCATGGATTCACAAGATAAGGAAAAGACTGCTTTCACCACACGATATAGAATATATGAATTTAATATAATGCCTTTTGGTCTTTGTAATGCTCCTGCAACTTTTCAAAGGCTAATGGATTATGTATATAAAGGAATTGCATAGAAATTTGTAATTGTATATTTAGATGATACAATTGTTTATTCCAAGACATTTGATGAACACTTAACCCATTTACAAAGAGTATTCAATAGAATAAGACAGGCAGGACTCAGACTTAACATAGATAAATGTACCTTTTGGATGCACCAACTACCCTTCTTGGGACATCTAATTTCTGCTTGAGGAATTGCCCCTATCCCTCAAAAAGTAGATGCCATTCAACAGATTCATCCTCCTAAAAATCTAAAAGCCCTTTGATCTTTTCTTGAACTTGCAGGATATTACTGTCAATTTATTCATAATTTTTCATCTATAGCTCGCCCTTTAAATTTCCTCTTAACAAAAGATGAACCCTATAGATAGCAGAATAAACAACAGACAGCATTTGAAGAATTGAAATCTAGACTTATTACTGCCCCTATTCTAGCCTACACTAATTTTAAACAGACATTTATACTCACCACTAATGCCTCTTACAATGGCTTTGGAGCTATACTAAGCCAACTGGATAGAACTAGAAAAGAACACCCTATTGCCTATGCTAGTAAAAGCCTCCACAAGGAAGAAATAAACTATGTAGCTACTGAACTTGAATATGCTGCAGTTGTGTGGGTTATAGAACATTTTTATAAATATTTAGATACTACCAAATTCATTTTAGTTACAGACCACTCAGCATTAAAATGTTTACGTACTGCTGAACCTAAAGGAAGAATCGGAAGATAGATTTTGAAACTGCAACTATATAATTTTGAAATTGTTCATAAACTAGCCCAAATTCATTCCAATGTTGATGCTCTTTTATATTTACTGACTCAGACTACCAACCCTAATAAACCTCATGAATCTTGACCAATATTATAATCTTTATTATTATTTGGACACAGACCAACTTCCAAATGAATTTACTGACCAAGAACGAAAAAGACTTATGACCCAGACCAAATATTTTGAAATTAGACACCACCTCCATTATAAAAAGAATAAAAGAAACCCAGACAGACTTCTTAGAGTCATTAAATGGACTAAGGTAGAACCAGTATTATATATGATACTTAAGCACCCTACTACTAGACATTTAGAAACAGATGCTATGTACTATAAAATATCTGAACATTATTATTGGGATCAAATGTATCAAGACATAAAAGAATATGTGAAAACTTGTGAAGTATGTCAAAAAAGACAAAAAGGTCATAGAAAAGAACCTTTACATCTGATACAAATTGGAAGAGCTTTCAAATGTGTTGGAATTGATCTTGTAGACCCTCTGCCTATAACTAAACAAAACAATTAATATATAATTGTTGCTACTGAATACCTAACATGATGGCCAAAAGCTCGTGCTATTACAGATACTAGTGCTAATACACTTGCACAGTTTATATTTGAAGAAATAGTCTGTAGACATGGAACCCCAAAAATTATCTTATCAGACCAAGGTCGCAATTTTATCAGTGAAACTATTGGAATTCTGTGTGAAAAGTTCTTTAGTAAACATAAATTCTCTTCTTCTTACCACCCTCAGACAAATGGTATAGTAGAAAGATTCAATAGAACATTGTGTGAATTACTTGCAAAGTAAAAGGTGATAATGATTGGGATTTATATATACCTGCTATTCTTTTAGTATATAGAACAAAAAGACATGCTACCACAGGATATACACCCTTTCAACTTATATATAGAAGATATGCTCCCTACCCATTGAAGCACTTTTTCTAGTAGAACCTACAGAAATAGACAATAAAATAGACTTACAAGGAAGTATTTTCCAACGTGCCTATAACTTAAAAGACAAATTACCTAATTATCAGAACCAGGCTAGACAGAATACAGAAAAATTACAACAGAAACTGAAGTCTGTTTTGATGCCAATACTTGAATAGAGACATTTGAAATTGGAGATAAAGTATGGATACAAAGAAAGGAATTAGAAACCTCTTATTCAGCCAAATTTGAGGACAAAAGATTTGGACCTTTTCTAATTCATGACAAATTAGACAATGGTGCTTATAAATTGCGCACTATAGAAGAAAAAATTTTACATAAATATTATAATAGTAACTGTCTTGCTAAATATTATGAGCCACAAATGTAGGAACTAATAGTTGTTATTGACTCTCCTTAAATTTCTAAAAGAAATTTGATCTACAAGGGATGAAATACACAATTTAACTCGTATAACCCCAAAATATATTTATACAACTGCCCTCTTTTGAAAATTTTCCAAAAATGACCACTCCTACACTCCAACCCCAAACCTTATTGGCACTCCAAAATCTTTTTCAAATCTGAAAACAAGACTATGCCACTCAAAATAATTTTTTGTGTATTACTGAACAATGCATATAGTTATGTGACAATAATAAAATTAAACAGACTATTGACCTTATTAATCTAGTTACTTCTTTCTCAGAGTTAGACTCAAATAATTTTCTAGACACTCTAATAGACACAGAACTACTAGAAATTGACCAACTAGAAGTAAATAATCTAGAGGAAGTACACTCAAATTTAGAATTGGAAGATGTACAAGAAGAAACCTTATCATTTTCAATTACTAACCAAGAAGAAACCACTCCTGCTATAGAAGTTCCATTAACTAAAAAACTAGTTAAAATTGTGCAGAATATCTCTCACCCATATGGATCCTTGACTCAGGCATCTACTCCTTTATATACTGGAACTACATATCAAGAAAAATTACAGAAAATTCTTAAGCAAATAAATACTCGCACAAAAAACAGACAAGATCAAACCAAACTACTTAAAGCTTATTATTGTCTTGGTGATCTTATAGAAAAATACCCTGATGCCTACGAAGATATTCAATCAATCATTGGGAAAACTCAAGGTGAAAGAAGAACCCAGGATACCTTAAAAGGTACCAAGCAGACGAAGTTACTTTTCTCTAACTGACCTCTAGAAAACATCACTTGAACCACCTATATTATATATACCATGATTGTAAGGCTGACAGAAGCTGACTTTACTCAAGTCTTGACCCAGACCAAAACTCACGGAGTTTGTTCTTAAAGGGGAGAGAAATGTTATAGAATAGTTTTTATAATTTTGGTAGAAATTAGTTGAAAAATTAGAAATTAATAAGTAAAATTTGTAATAACTGTATTTAGTAATTGTAATATGCAAAATAATGCACAATGATGAATAGTGATACATAGTGATGCATAGTGATGCATAACAATGCATAGCGATGCATAGTGATGCATAATGACGCATAGCGATGCCTAGTTCAGTAACTATATAAACTCTCTATATTTTTCTTAGTTTAGATAGATCCAGACTAGAGATTGGAACCGGTTTTAAAATTCGGGTTTATCACATCAAAATTCAGGTTTATCACACAAAAATTTGGGTTTATCACATCAATTACTAATAATTTATATGATAAACCCAAATTTTTGTATGATAAACCCGGATTTTAATGTGATAAACCTGAATTTTTAAAACCAGTTCCAACCTCTAATCCAGACATTGTATTTTATATTTATCTTATATCTCTTATCTTCTCCTTATTATTATTAATAAACTCTTAGAATTTCTGAGTAACAGACACCTTGGAATAGCCCTCTTGTTAAATTAATAAACTATTCATTATTTATTGTTGGTTTATATCGAACTGCCTCAGAGAAGTGTATAGTGTTCCTACAGATATAAAAGAAACTATACTTCCCTCTTGCACACTGCTTCACGCCCACAGAAAGGAATCTTAGAAGCCATGTGATTGTTACTTTACTGGATTTAAAAAAGGCATCCAGTACTGTAACAGTAAATATTTGTTTTTGGCAAAGTTATATTTTATATTTTTATTTTGTGCAAAAAGTCAAAACTGTAACTTAGCAAAAAAAGTAAGTTTGTTCTTCTTTTTTTGCTCTATATAATTACAAAATTTAATTTTAAATTAATATGTAGGTTAAAACTATTTTTGGCTAACAAGTTTATAGTAATTTTATATGTTTCTTGTATAATTTATTTATAAAAATTTTTATATAATATATCATGTTACTAATAACTATACCTATGATTAAACAAAGTTCAAATATCTTCTAATAGACCCTCTGGACTATCTGTTATTTCACCCTTATCAGATGTATCCTTTTTATCTAAAACTCCATATTCTTTGCTTTCTGACTTTTTACTTTTAGATCTTAGTTTTTTAACCAAAACCTTTTTCCACAGTTCATTATCAAGTTCAGCTACTATGAGCAAGTTAACAAACTTCTCTTTTTTTTCTTTTATTTTATTTTTGTATTTATAACAACTTATTTTATAGTGGGCAGCAGTAGTTAGTCTAGTCCAATTCAAAAGATGTTCAACTCTTTTTTGGTTACCTGTATTATGTAAAGACTAAATATTACTACAGATTATTACTACTATTATCCTTGATTGCCAAAACATCTCCTTTAATAAAAAAACTATTTGTTCTATTGGGTTTTCTATTGTTAGAAGCACAGAGTTGCTATTTATGATGTTGAAAAAAGCACTACTTAAGTCAATTGGAAAGGAATAGTCACTATATTGAGTACTATAGCAGAAGTTGTAACAGGCTTAGCTACAAGTAATATATGCACTATTGTCATTTCACAAAACTGGGTTTTTTCTACAGCTTCTAAAAGAGTACTTGGTATAAATTGTTGGATAGACAATACCAAATCTGACTGATAATTTTGCACAAACATTTCCATCTTCGTATTCACAAAGCACTAGTCTCTAACTCTTCTAACTATTAAAACAATATCAATATATTAGTAGCATATTGATCCACTGTTTCTAAGATATCTTGCTTTTGGGTTAATAACTCTGTACTCTACTGGGTTATCAAAGTCAAAGTGCAAAATTTTAAAAAAAATTAGCGAACAAAACTTTGATTTTGCACACTCTCATTATCCTAGTATAGAATTCTTGGCTTTTTACTCTTTTGATCTTCTACTAATACACAGCTAGGCTGTCAAACTGGCACTTCTAAAAGTAAGCTTTTTTGCACCTACAATTTTATTTGCCTTAAAAGCATTGTTAACTAATTCTAGCTATTTGACTAGGTCTTGATTTCCTCTAGCATAAATTAGGATCTTCACAAAAGTTTGATCCTCTAAATTCATCTAGGATTCTTGTATTCAGTTCAAATTATTTACTATTTCCTAAAATAGTCATCCCAAATATTTCAAGTAGCTATATATTGATATATAATGCATAATCATTTTATATCAATTAAATTAAACATTATATATTGATTAACTTGTTATAAATCAAATACATAGTGGCTCTTGATATAATGGACTCTTGATATAACGGAGACTAAGTAAAATCTTGATATAATGGATCAAGATTCAAATCCACATCATAATAAATGCTACTTGATATAATGGATTTACTAATAAAAGTCACGATAAAGCGGATTTTAAAAAATTCCTCACTATGTGCCCAAGGTACTACATTATATCGAGAGCCACTGTGTATATGAATTTAATAGCATATAGGTAGATTTTTTCAAACATGTGGACTCCAACTCTCTGACCCTACTCTGGATGAACATCAATTACTTCTATATTAGTAATGATCATATATGTGTATTTAGATAATCTTTTTTTATTTTTTTTTTGTATTTGTTATAATTTTTTTTTTAGATAAAAATTTAATATTACTGTAGTTGAAGTTGTCATTAATAGAGTTGTCATTAATGGAGTCATCATTAATGAAGTCATTATTATTAGAGTTATTATTAATAGAGTCATTATCAATAGAGTCATCATCTTCAATTAATTTTATCCTAGACCTATTTGGGGAGCGGCAAATTAAGATTATCACAGCTCTAGGACTCAGTACAGGCTTTAAAGCTATAGATGGAATAGACCAGAGGGAAGTAATATCACCCCTAGTTTGGAGAATTTCTATGACCTGCTTCTTTTTTATGTGCAAAATAAAACTAATCTGGGTTATGATTTGAGCTTAGCAAAGCATAAAGCTTATCCCAACAGTTACTCAACTTGATGTGCAGCGATTGCATATGCAAATGGGTAGCTAGTAATAAACAACAACTAGAAAAGATAATTAAGATTGCAGAGGAATTCTACAAAATAAATAACATTAAAATTAACCCTCAAAAGTCTAAGCTGATAGTTCTTAACTCAAGAGAGGAGAAGCAATTTTATTATCTCAAAACAAAATTATAGCAAAGAAAAAAATACTTTAGTTCAGTTTTTGGGTGTATAGCTAAACCAGACAAGGAATGAGAAGCACATCAAAGCAAAAGCAAAGTGGATCATACAGCAATTTTGTGAAACACTTTATCTCAAAAAACTATTAATTAGCCAACTTTCATATATCAATAATATGTGTATTCTTCCCAAGCTAAGCTATATTCTACAAATAGTTAACCTCCTATAAAGGGCCTTAGATGCAATTTATTAACCCTTCATAAGGCTAGTGAAGAACAAAATGGAGTTTGCATATATAACAAGTAATTTCCTAGTCACATACAAAAACCTTGGCAACTGTAAGAAACTTAGCGATGAAGTTTTTACAAGGCAAATAACAAGTCTTATCTATAGGCTAAACAGTATGGGTATTGAAGCAAATTTTGCAAAGAAATGTATAATGCAAGGTTGGTTTTTAGCAGCAATGAGCGAAAGATCTGTTAATGAGTCGGATATAGTAATTCTAAAAAAATTGTGAAAAAGCAATCTAGATTGCTCAATTTTTATTAAAGCAAGAGAAAGAAACCTAAAAATAGCACTCACAAAAGATATTATTACTCCAGAAAGACATTTGCTGACAATTAGGAGTTTTGTGTCACCTGAGTGCTTCTATTGATCATACAAGCATGTTAACAAGCTCAATCTAACATATATAGGACAATTAATAGACTCGGGAAGTAAGGTTCTGATCACATAGCAACAGTTAAAAAAAGTCTTAGGCCTTCCTATTCAAGGAAAGAAAGCTCACTGGTTTGCTGAAATAGAAAAGAAGGTAATCAGAAACCCAATTACAAGAGAAGTTGTAGCAGGTCTTAATGTACCGAACCCTAATATACTAGCATTGGAACTCAGAACAGCCTTTATCTCTGAGGATCAAAGAGTGAAAGATTGGGTTGTGTTTAAGTCAAAACATAGCAATCAGAATTTTGGTCGAATAATTCAGAAAAGGAAAAAAGATCTGATAGTTGAACATTGGTTTGACAATCCACTTCAAGATACGACTAATATTTGTATCTCCAAATGTAAAGGTTGCCAAATAGATGTGGAAAAAAGAAAAAGATATATATACAAGACAAATCAAAAAGGAAGATATTACAGGAGTTCTCCCTAGACCCTTTAGAGAAAATAAAAAATGGAAATTTTTGATAACGTTAGATATGGTCTCTGGTATAAGAAAAAGGAAGAAAATAAATAATATAAAGTTAGAAGAGCGAGTTTTTAGTAGATAAAATTGTAAATAGTATCGAAATAGAGTTAATTTTAAAAGAAAAGCTAGAGAGTGAAACAGAATTTCTTTTAGTAAATAGTCTTAGAAAAAATTTAGATAGAAATTACAGTAGTTTTATTTTTTATACAGACAGTTCTTTGGTGAAAAATATGAGTATTAGTGGTTCTCAATGTATAATGGAAGCAGGATGGGTTTAACTGAGTAATATAGAAAGTGAAATTTTGAATACAATGTCAATTAGAGTATCGCAATGGCTATCATCAACAAAGGCAGAGCTAGTAGCAATATGGACTATGCTCTTAACAATTCCAATATCGTTAAAAGCTATAGTATATACAGGCAGTGAGGCAGTGATCTGTTCAATCGAAGTAGGTTTTTCTCTCGAATCAACAAGCAAGGCACAGAAGAGGCCCAACTTTCTTTTGGTAGAAAAAATTGTGGATCTGATCAAAACAAAAGATATTACTCTAGAGCTTAACAAGGTCAAGGGTCATAGTAATAACAAGTGGAATGACTTTGCAGATAAACTTGCAAAAAAAGGCTGTATGGCATTAGAGAAAATCCAAGTAAATATAGAAGAAAATTCAAGATTTCAAAGTGTCTTGTATTGGAAAAATTGGCTAGTAGAGGCACCTCCGTGAGCTTTTATAAAAACACTAAATAATATGTACATAGGTGCTGAATGGCAACAATTACAAATAGTATCTAGTATGGTTTAAGAAGACAGATACAATAACAAAAGCTGGTTCTTTTTCTGGAAAAAGCTTAAAGAGATAACTGGAATACAAGACACAACACTTAGGAAAAGTAAAAAGCATGTTTTATTATTAAGTGTATATTAGAAAATCTTTTCCTACTTGTTTCGTTAAATAAAAGAAGACCAGATCTCTATGAGGCTCCAAATTGTCTATCTTGTAATGCAAACATAAAGGAGGTGCACAAACATTTAGCGAATTGTGTAAGTTATAAAACTTCATAGTGGAGTATCCAATCAGTAGCTGCCGAAATCGATTGGAACAATTTGTCAAAAGATGTTCAGAAAAGACAATCCAAACAGAAATTAGCGCAACTAGTTTTTGGAAAAGAACATAAGGAAATTGTCAGTGCATGAATAGGTCTAATCAAGGGGTTGTTCTGTTACAAAGCCCAGAAGAGAATTCAAAGACATTTTGGACCAATAAACTAATGAATCAAATTATTGAAGATATTTTAAATATAGTTTGGAATGGTTTCTTCAAGATAATCAGGAAAGATCGTTGTCAGATGGTGAATGAATAGGAAGAAGAAACAGACATCGCATGAAAAGACAAACGAAAAAAGAAGATTAATAGTAAAAAAGAGAAAAAGAAGTGTAAAGAAAAGAAGTCAACAGAAGGTTCAAAGGGAAGTAAGGAAATGCAAAAGGAGAAGGTTTTGGAGAAACATAAAGAGACAGAAATTTTGGTGGAAGAAGAGATGTTAGGCTTCATTAAGAAGAACAAAAAGCCCTTTTGGTATGGTCGCTGACGGGTTACTATCGAAACCTGTTTCGTTAGAGAAATAGTGCGACAGGGTACACTTAGGTCCTTTTTAGAAAACTGAGTGGTGTAGGACCCCGAAATATACTTAGATAGATCAGGTATGAGTTTGCTTATTTTTGAGGTTTTTTATGCAGATCTTTTCTATTTATAGTAATTTTTTTGCTTATTTTTGAAGTTTTTCTGCAGATCTTACCTTTTTTAGTAACCCCAAAATTAACTTGACCTATCTATGTATATTTCGGGATCCTAGTAGTGTTAGGCTTATAAGAGTTAGAACCAAGTATTTTGTAAAAATTTTTTTAGCATAGTATTCTTCTGTTTACTCACAAGTTTCTTGTGGACTCGTTAAAGAATAAAAAAAAAAAAAAATAGAGTTATCATCAATAGAGTCATTATCAATAGTGTTATTATCAATAGAATTGTTGTTTCATAGATGCTGTGTTGTATTATAGGTAAGTTGCTTTTGCTAGTATTTTTTATTTTGTTGCATATCTACTTGCTACTTTCCTTTCTATAATTATTGGTTTTAGTTTTGTGCTATCTGTTTTGGTGCTGCAATTATAGTAAGTAATGCATTATTTGTATTATTTTAAGAGGTAAATTTTGTTGCTTGATTTGTTTTTGGTATCACTATTATTTTTTATTTGTTATATATTTAACTTTTCATATGTTATTATAAATAGGTGCTGCTATTATTTATATTGCATTTGTAGTAGCTATTTCATCATAATTAGAGATATCATTGCTTATGACATGTTTCTTGTAGAGTCAGAGTGAATTGATTTTTAGAGTTAGAATAAGTTAGTTGGTAGGGTTAGGGTAAGTTGAATAGTAGTTTAAAGAAAGTTAGTTAGTAGGTTAAATTAAGTTAGTTAGTTAATTAGGCTGCTCTCTCATAATTGTTTATTTTAGTCTGTGATAAAATGATTCACTAAAATAAGAGCTTCTAAAATGTTTTTGTTCATCATTTAATTCTCCCAATCTTGTTTTGATAATTATTTTTCTAAAAATAAAAAAAATTATTTAGATAAATAATTTTAATAAATAAAATAAATTAAATTATAACAAATTAAAAATTAATTAAGTAGTAATCCACATTTAAAGAGTCAAAATTTTATAGTAAAAATCAGCAGAGTTTTACTAATTGCTTTATATAGAAATGGAATGCTATATATTTCTAATTATAATAAAAAACCCTATAGTAAACAATCAACAAATACTCATATCATGTCATATACTAATGTGATTTGAATGATTTAACTATCATTAGAATCAGAAAAGTTGGTTCTGTGAAGTTTAATTAGAAATTATAAAAGGTTTGCTTAGTAAAAAAATACTTTTATATGTAAAAAAAACCCTATTCGTATACTATAGAAATTTACTATTAAATTTTGCTATAATTGATTATAAAATAATCATTATTTTTTACTCTTTATTTGTGATTTACCACTTAATTGCCAATCTGGATAAGATCAGCAATATTTCTATATTTAGAATTAGGCAAAACAAATATATAAACAAGGTAGTACAAATCTGAATCAGGCCTGTATATATAAAATTTTTATATGATTTAAAGAATTTTAAAGATGTTTTTACTTATATCTTCTTATCTACAAGTCCAATTTTAATGAAATTTTGGTGGTAGACACACAAAAACCTGCTCTACAACTTTACTTAGAGTCAAAAATAATATTTACTTAGTATAAAAAATTTTTTTTTAAATATTAATGGTGAGATCTTGCTCTTATCTTTATTAGATTTAATGGAAAGTTTTTACAAGACTGGAAAAATTGTTATTGTTTAAATCTATTGCTAAGACTAAGAACTCAGACATATATAAAAGTTAACTTAAATACTTATCTGCGGCCTAAACCAACCAGAGTGGCCAAGGCTCACCTAGATTGAGGAATAATATAAAATATCAAAAGGCTGGGTTGAGTATTTGATCCATTTGGAAAGCCAGATTTCTATTTTGCGTATAGAGATCTGGGTTATAGAATTATTATTTTCTTGGTTACTAAATTGATTGTGAGAAGTAGGAGGGTTTATTGAGGCTAGTTCAGATGATTGTAAGGGAATTTGCTGGTTTTGAGCTCTGTCTATACAATATAGTATCCAAATATTTGTATAAATTAATTTGTTTATGTGAAGTAAAAGTTGTATAGAAAGTGTGTTGGCAGTTTTGTGGGATGAAGTGTACTCAGATAGTATCTGGATTATGTCCAGAGGGATGAGTCCAGACAATATAGAGAATATTGACGGTCTGTTAGAGAAGTGATGTATTTGAAAGCTATCAAGATTGAGAATTTTAGTATGAAGCTCTTTTGTTAAGAGTTGAGAGATCTCAAGTTTGCTAGAACTTAGAATAGTAGATAGGGATTCTTTAATAATGTCTAGTAGAGGTTCAGCTGTTGGGCAGATAGTTCAATGTAGTGCATAGCTAGATCGTTGGCAGAGATGACAGATGTTTGGTTATAGTGTGTTTCTTTTTTGTAATGTATGTGGTACAGGGAGTTTATCTATAAGTATCTTAACCTTGAATGATTTAAGAGTTGAAGAATGAAAACTATTAAAAAAGTCTGAAATTTTTTGGTTATTATTAATATATAGCCATGTAGCTTTCCAGCAAATGTATTGTGTAATATTTGTCCATTGTTGAAAGCGATTTTGGGATGTCCATAGTGCGAGTATATGAGCATGACACAGTATTTTGACACTATGTCGTATTGGTTGTTCAATAGGAAAATTGTCAGTAGAAAGAGTAAATTGGAAGTTGTATATGTTGTCTGGTTCAAAAAGCAAGTATGATGCAGTGTCATGATGTTGTGCTAGGTAATCAGCTTTATTGTTTAATTCATTATCTTGGTGTGCTGTAACTTTGTGAAAAGTAATGGTAAGTTTGTAAGATTTGATAAGGTTTAGTAAGGTGTTCCAAATTGACCAATAAGGGGTATTTAAGAACTTTGGTATTTGGGAAATACTAAATAGATTTTCATATTTGGAAATAACAGATTGTGAATCTGTATAAATATGAACAGAGCAATTTCTAGGAGCTGTGCAGATAGCAGATAAAATTGCTACTAGTTCAGCTTTGTAGGAGCATAGCCAATATTTAATTTGTGCCTGAAAGGTATGTGTAATAGTTTGATCAGCTAACTGGGCCCATCCAATTCCCATTGAGCACTGAGAGTTGCCCAAGTCACGGACAGAGCCATCAGTATAAAAGGTTAGTTCAGTTGAACTACTATTGTTGTATGCTATTGTTTGAAGATTATCAAGTGCTATACTAGGTTGGAATATATTAAGAATTTGAGAAGAGATTGTGATATTTGGTGTAGGTGGAATATGTATAGGGTTTCTAATAGCTAGTGAATATATTAAATCTAAATAGTTAGCATTTAAATTAATAGATTTGTCAGATGGATTAATTTTACCAAAAAATTTTGTAGCATGACTAGTGGGTACTAGTATAGTGCATTTGTTTGTAATAATATTAGAGTTAAGCAAGCAGTTTGTGCATGGATATGTTAGCATAGTTTGGATTGGATATAGCTGTGTGGCATAAATTCCAAAGGAGCACTGCCAGTGAGTTATAAATGTATAGTCAGATGCTGTTGGTTTGCGGCGTGCTTTACTAATTATAATTTGGTTATTTAGGATAGTAATAAGCCATAGTTTAGCATTTTTGGATGAGGGGTGACCAGTTGTATAACTATAGTAATTGGATTGTGGTAGTTCTAAATATGAATATAAAGTACATTCATATGAGTGGCTTAAAATTTTATCTTCTAGTAAAGTAAATCATGAGGGTATTTTTCCTTTTGGAATTTTATTAAGTCTTGGTGAAATATGTTTCCAGTTGAGAAGGCTGGAGTTGTCAAAGGTTAGAAGTTGATCCAGAAAGAGTAAATAATGATGTCAGATTTGCTTTTTAAAAGTTGCATAGTTTGAGTGTGTTGATAAAAGAGATTCTAAGGAAATTGAACCTTCCTTAATTGTAAAAGAAATATTAGAGTTCAAGTTGGAATTGATTGACCATCCCTGGTGTTTAAAAAGTTGAATAATTTTAAAGTTGGTAGAGAATCTATTAGGGCCATCTATAATAGGCTTTGGGTGTAAAAGTATACTAATAGATGACCATAGATTATTTTAAAGTTGTTGGATACGTATATGAGTTATTGTTCCAAGTAAATCATTATTATTTAGCCGTTTAGTGAAATTGGAAATATGGTGTTGAAGTTGGATGTCCCAAATATTTTTAATATTGTATATCTGTGGGTGAAGAAGGGTGCTAGTAGGTATGGTTTTGCATAATTTAGCCTTATGTTTGACCAAACAAATATGTTGGAAGAGAATTCCATCACATACTGATCTACTAAGTATAATATTTTGTAGCCGATATTTGATAGTAGGAATGATTATAGTGTTAATGATATAACGAGCCTGAGTGTCAGTAATTTGTTTTCTTTTTGCAATATTAATGAGCTGAGCAGATTCTGTTTTTATTAGCTGTGTTTGTTGGGTTTGTTTGTTGTCAAGTGTAAACCAGCATCCAAGAAACTTGAAAGGCTGATGTTTTGGTTGAAGCAGTAAGGGTTGGTTATTGAAAATTGTTGGTGTGTATGCATCTAGTTTGTAATTAGTAGCCAAGATAGATTTAGATAGGTTGACTTGAATATTGGCCATGTTATAAAATGATTTTGCTATAGATATAATATTGTTCAATTCTGCTTGTGAAGATGCAACCCATAGTGTATCATCCATATAGGCCAGAACTGAACATTTGGCTTTGATCTTGTCAGTAGTTAGATTTTTTAAATTAGTGAACCATGCTGTTTCCATTGTATATCCTGGTGAATTAGAATAGATATAGGTAATTAAGGGATTGTAGTATATTCAGCATAAAAGAGGAGTGATTGGTTCACCTTGGTCAATACCATTATTCACCTGATATGGTGAGGTAAGACCAAGATTAGTAATTACTCTATTTTGTCTATTTGCTAATAAGTTTGTAAGAATGTTGATAATTTGAGGGGGTAGTGCAAGACGAGAAAGTGAGTGTTCAAAAAGGGTGAAGTTCACAGAGTCATAAGCCTTGCTCATATCCTTAGACAAGAGCCATATTTCCTTGTAATTACAATTTGCGTCTTCAATAAGATTATTTAATATATGAATAGGAATAGATGTGCTATTGTTGGAAAGAGCAACGTAATTATAGGGTGATAGTATTGGGTGTTGTGAGAAAACAGAACTAAGTCTATTAGTGATTATTTTAGTATATAGTTTTCATATATGTTCTACAAGGCTAATTGGTCGAGTTAGATTTAGATTGCCTTCAAATACTGTTTTCTTTGGGATAGGGAAGATTCTGCTATGTTTCCATACTTTAGTGATGTCTCTGTTTAAAAGGCAGCGATTAAATAAAGCAGTAAGTTCAGTAATGCATTTAGGGCCAAGATGTTTTATCATTTCATAGCTTATTCCTGTAGGACCACAGGCTTTGCCATTTGGAAGTTTGGAGATTTGTTTGATAGACTTCGACTTCTGTTATATTGTGGGTAAGAGGAGTATACCACTCAGAGTTAACATAAGTAAGAGTTTAGTAATATTGATACCAGAAGTTGTCAAATGATAGTTGATTAATAGGTCTGAATGCTGTCCAGTTATAAAAGTGTGCTTGAACATGTTGCTTGATAATATAAGGGTCAGTAACTAGTTGATTGTTAAGTTTGATATTAGTAAAGTGGTTAGGGGGTTTGTATCTATCAAGAATACTGTTAATAGCATGTGTAGGTTTGGAGACCAAGGTTTCACATCTTTTTTCTGATGCCTGGTTGATCTGCTATCGGAGAAGAAGAGAGTGCTCCATCTGGTAAGCTTTATAGACCTGCTTCCAGATTTCATAGGCATGCTGAAGCCAGGGCTGGGTATAGTTTTGGTCTAGTGAGGTAAGTAGGTTGAGATTGCATTTGGTATATGATTTAATAAGTAGAATATGTGAGTTTATATGTTGTAAGTGTGGGTTAGAGTTGTTTCTAATAACTTTGATTAGATGGCCAAGCTTCTTGAGTCCATTGTGGAGTGCAGTGCAATGGGGTATATATTTGTGATTGTAGCTTCGTTTATGAGTAATTTTATTAGAAATTATTTGAGTTGCTGCTTGTGTAATACAATGCTGTATATTTTGCCATGTCTTATTAATATTTTCTTGAGTATTAGTTGATAGAGGAATGTTGTACTGTATAAATAGCTGGTCTGAGAGTTCAGAAAATTCTATACACTGGTCAGAAGACATAGCTCTATAATCAAAGATCCTACGGCTAATACCAGTATGGAAGCGAGAAAGGCATTAGGAAAAGTCCAGGATGTTGTAAGAATAAGATGATCACTTAGTGTACTAGTCCTGCTATTATCTAAATTGTATGATAGAAGAAATTGAATATTGAAAGAGTTAGTCCAAATATAATCAATTCTGTTTTGTTATGATTGTTTGTCCAGGTATGGTGTGTATTGTTTAAGTGTGCGCCAATATCAAACATATTAGAGTGATGTAGAAAGTTGATAAATTTAAATTTTGATTAGGAGCTATATATATTGTCCTGTGTATTAAAGTCTCTGAGTATAATAGGGTGTAGGTTGGATTGTTGTGCCTGTAATATTCAGTTGATTACAGCATTTTGTGTTTGGTTTCTTCTATACATATCTGTAGAGGACAGATATACTGAGATAACATGCAACTTAATATTGCCTTTAAAGAAGAGATCCAAAGCAATACTCCACCTGGATGAGTATGGCAGCTGTGTACATGAGGTTTAAGGTAGTTTCGAATCATGATAGCTGCTCCTTCTATTGAGCTTTCTGAATTAGCCCAATAGTAAGTGTATTGATTATCATTGCAAAATGAAAGTTTTGTTTTATGTAAGATTTTGGTTTCAGTAATACAAGTGATAGAGATATTATGGTTGGTACAGTAATCCTGCCAACTTTGTCTCTTTGCAGGTATATTGAATCCTCTGACATTGTGGATGGCAATTGTAAGATGTAAATCTTTTGTATTAGATTGTTCAAGTAGCTGTATATTGTCATATACAAGGCTGGTTAGATTTGTTGTAGTGGGTATATTGTTAGAATTAGAGTCTGTATGAGATTTGAGTGGAATATGAGCACAATAGTGAAGGTCCTCAAAAGGTATTAAGGAGTGGTTGTTTTATGGACAAAGTTCACAAGGTACATATATATGTGCCTCTTTATAGTCCAAGGATTTATCAGTGTAGATTGAGATTTTGATGAATTTTGGTGAATAGTATGATGGATGGTTTTCTTGTATATAAGTTAGAAATGATTCTATAGTTTGTGATGAGTCAAGGGTGGGAAGGTTGTAGAATTGTAAGAATTTGTTATAACAGGGTATTGAGTAAGAAAGTTGATAGATTCTGCCTCAGAGTGAGATGATAACTTGGGATCTGAAGCAAAAGTTTGTTCTTTTGTAGATACGCTCACCGTTTTAAGCTTGGTTCTCACAGCTGCGCAGGATACAGTAGCCTGTTCAGTATGTTAAGTCTGGCCATCATAACACTGTTCCTCCACGTAAATGGGCTTTCCTGCCCGCCCACTTACATTATTCTCTTTCAAAAGTAGACCACTATCAGTGGAGGACACAATCATTTTGAAAGTGGCAGTTGCATCCATGTTATCTACAGAAGAGTTAATTAAAAAGAAGGAGTATTTTGTTGGAGAAAAGTTTCTATAGTAGGGTCTATAGTTTCAGATGTGGAAGAAAGGTTATTATTTGCTAGAGGTATAGGTTGGTAAGAGGTCTCTGTATTATTATTTGTGATTTTGGGTATGAAAAATAATAAGTCGTCGTTTGCTAAAGGTATAGTGATTTTATAGAAATTAATGATAAATTCTTCTGCTTGTAGATAGTATGTATTGTTATATTTTTCTTTGGTTTCTTTAATAGAGATTTTAAATTAATTGCGAATATCATAGTAGGTAATTACTCTGGCGAGTGTATGTGGATTTATGTTAGGGGTTATAAGGTGTTCAAGTGCTTGTTGAAGATCTAAGTCTTGAATATTATCATTTATTGCTGCAGCTTTAAGATAGCACTTAAGGTAGCAGTAAAAGTAATGTGTACTTCATTCAATAGTTTCTGAAACACTATTTTCTTCTGCAAATTTCTTTGCAGTTTTGTTGGCAAGAGCTCTAAGATCTGCTATAGGTGTGGGTTTAGAGAAAGTGACTGAGTCAGGCTGATTTTTAGAGAAGGTGTCAAGTTCAAGTTCTGGAAAGTTCCAGTTCTTTTTTGGTTGGTTCTCGAGCACCGGATGTCTTTCAAAAGATTCTTTAAAGTAGTAAGATGAAAGATTTTTAATGTTATATTCTTCTTTTGTTTTAGATAATATGCACTTGTTCTGATTACATGTATGTAGGTAAAAAAGTGCCTGTTTGCGTGTTTCATTAGAACATTGTTTGAGACTTGGGAAGTCATGTGTAATAGGTAATAGCTTTTTGCACTCTTCTAGTAGCTGAAGTTATATTTGGTATTTTATATAATTTTTTGTTTTTTGTTTGTCAATTTTAAAGAATTGTAGCTTGTATTTTTTAAAAAATTCAGCAAACCAATTGTCAAAGGTTTGATTAAATAGCTTGAGAGAAGGGGTTTCAAAAGTATTTTTGAAGTCATTAGTGGGTATATTTTAAGCTACTTGAATATTGAATCTATTATTATTTTGTATTTCGAGAAGAGGTATATCAGATTTATCGTATGTAGTTGTATAAGTAAAGGATACTATTATGGGTTTAAGATCTAGATCATCCATAAATTTGGAGTAATCAATTGTTTGGTATTTGTCATGTAAATAAAGATGAAGGCGAGCAAAATTAATTGCAACTTTGCAGCGATTAAAGTTTGAGTAAGGTGGAATTGAATAATGTGAATATAGGATTTTAGCATAGTTTAATTTAGTGAAAAGAATGTTGGTAAAGTTTTTAAGTAGGTTTTTAAGTGCATCGAGATAAACCTTAAATGGAAGAACTACTTCCTGGTTTAAGGCCATATTGTAATCACTAATATGGTCTACAAGGAATTCTAGTTTATCACTTGCTATTTTGTTAAGAAGGTAATTGAATGAATATTTTCGTGGTTCTCTTTTAGAGTTTTGTTTTGGTTGGTCATTTGTTTTAATAGGTTGGCCAGGTGTAAATTCCTTAAGATAGGTTTTCATAGAGAAAAGAGTTTTTGAGCAAGTTTAGTAGATAATTTGTCCTGTTGTTTCATTTCTGGAGTAATTGGAAAGTTAGCGAACCAGTCCAAAAGGTTTTGTGAATTATTTGAATTGTTGTTAGTAGAGCCTGTTTTGGTTTTTTTGGGTTGTTGTTTGCTTGGTTGATGGGCTTGGTTAATATTTTCTTTTCCTTTTTCCTTTTTTGAGATATCTCGTTTAGGAAGTTTGTTTAGAATCATTTGATAAAGTTGTTTTTTCTGTTCTTTGTTGAGTAAAAGGAATTTGGTAAAGTAGAATATATTTTTTTGTTCTTTGTTTAGAGGAGTATATGGCTGAGCAAGCTTTAATTTAAGTTTATGAAAGCATTGAGGATATGCAGGGAAGCCATAATTTTGATTTTTAAGAATCAATGCATTAGGGTCTAGAGAATATTTACCATTTGAAAGAATAATACAAGGAATATTCTTGGTTTTGCATACTATGCAAGTATGTGTATGATGAGAAAAAGCTTTGAATTGGATCGTATCAGTTCTGGGTGTAGTGTCAAAAAAGGTAGAGAATGGATGTGAAATATTATGTCTAGGTTGAAAAGGGGACCTTTCAACTTTAGGCAAGTTGTTGTATATAGTTAAATTAAAATCAATTTCCATTTGCGTAGATAGTTCTGTTGTATGTGTATGGGGTATTGCTTGGGAAGAATATACTGTAAGATTTTTAGAGACTAAGTAGATATGAAAGCTTTTGCACAGGCAGGTAATAATTGTGGGTTGTTTGGGGTTTAAAAAGAAATGGAATCCTTCTTTTTTCATACATTGTTGCGGGGTGTAATTATTAGAAAGAACCTTTAAGGTTTTTGTATTTTTAATACTTGTAACAATTCTATGATAGTCACTATGCTTGGACAATAGTGTGTCTAAATTAAATGAATCTGGTTCAAGGTTCGTAACACAGGGCATTTTAGGACCAAAGTAAAAGATAGCTTGGCTAAAAAGAGAATATTATAGTAGACCTTGAAAGGGGCTTCGAAATGGTATATTATTTGTTTCGTGTAATGTACAGATACTAATTTGCACAAAGTCACGTGATCTACAGGTCCGTGATCTACAGGTCACGTGTTTCACAAGTCACGTGTTACTCAAGTCACGTGTTACACAAGCCACTTGTTGTACAAGTTGTACAGGAATTTGTAGTATTGATTGACAATATTTGTGTAAATTAGAAAGAATACAAAAAAGGCAATTAATAATTTGTGTAAATTAATAAGAACTACTAAAATTGAGTTATTGAATAGTGTGGGTAGCACTAATTAAAGTAGTTTGTGTAGTACAAAAAATGCCTATAGAGTTTTTTGTAAGAGAAAAAGTACTTGAGAATAATTAAAAGTTCAAAGAGAGTTTTAAAGTAAATTAATTGTAAAATAAACAGTTTTAATATATTTTTAATAATTATTATGTTAAGTTGAAGTCAAAACAAGAGCCAGGCAACTTGTCTTAAGAAGCAAGACAAGTTATTAAAGCCCAGCTCATAAAATTACACAAAGTAATTATTTAGACTTAATTTGTTATATTTTTTTTAAAAATTGTTTTTATATTACAAAATTTAATAATTATATGTATTTTTAAGAGCTGAACAATTTTGTTTAGATGCCTAAGAGCTGTTTATATAATAAAAATTACCAGTTTTTTGATTTTTGTTTAGCAGAAGTTTGGAACAAGTGATCGTTGGAAAGAGTTAAAGGATCGTCAATATAAAAAAAATTTATTATTAGGCCTAAAACAGATTTACTAATATATTGTTTATATATTTGTTTATCCCCAATTCCAAATATGAGGGATGGCTAAAGCAGGTCCCCGAACAATATATATAGAGGTTATATTAGGTTTAATATAAGATTTTTATAAAATTTATCCAAAATTTGAAAAATCTGCAATTCTGATTGGTTGAACCTTATTTGGGCCAATCAGAATTGCAGAAAAGTAGATAATGCATAAATATAACCTTGACTTGCATTGTTTAGGGTTCTGCTAAAGCCATGTACCCATAAAATTAGGGTTAGAGTCTGTTTAGCATTAGGGTCTGGGTTAGGGTTAGAACAAACATATAGGTAAAATTGCCTTTCTGGCATTTTTTAATGGCCCAAGACAGGTTTAAACTGCCATTTTTATGTTCTTGCAATTTTTTTGTTTTTTGTCTTCTTCGGACTGATCTGTGTAAACAAAATTTCGTGACTCCGGTTGGTTGATTTATGCAAAAATGTTACGTAGGTATATGGCTTTAGATAACCCCAAATATGGTAATAATATAGCTATAGTGCCGATCTTATCCTGATTAGTAATTAATTAATTTAAAAAAATTAAATTGAACCAAATTTTAAAAAGCAAGATGAATTTAAATTTAAATAAACAAAAAATAGATAAAAAATTAAAATGATTAAAACAAATATAAAAATTAAATAAATAATTAAATAATAAATAAAATTAAACCAATTAAAAAGTAAAAATTAAACCATTAAAAAAAATTAAAAACAATGATTTTAAAAAATAAAAATAAATAATAAAATATAATAATTTAATAATATGAATTTAAAAAATTTAAATTAAAAAAAAAGTAAAAAATTTTAAAAAAATTAAAATATAAAAAATAAAAAATTTAAAAAAATTAAAAAAATTAAAATAAAAAAAAAAGAAAAAATAATTAAAAAAATAATAATAATTAATACTATACAAATTAAAAAAGAACTATTATTCTATATACTACTAGTTAACATTAATCACTCTAATCATACAATATAAAATTAATCCAAAAAGATTACATAACACAAAACTGTATTTAATTTTTTTTTTAATAATGACATTTTTTGAACAAATGAATAATGATGAGGTTCTTTCTTTTTTTTGGCAAGTCTTGCTGACCCTTTATTTGTTTGCTATATCATGTTTGATTTTTTTAACCTTGTTTCAGTTAATAAACATTTGTTGAAGTAACTTCCAAAATGGAAGAAGTTAAACTAACTATCACTTTAAAAGACCCATTGGTCATTTTAATGTCGCACTACAATTAGTTCTTCATGAACTATTAATTTAAATTCATCTTTGTTGCAAGACAATTATTATGGCATAATGTATCTCATCTAAACATTGATTTAAACCTATCTCAGGTTAGTAAAATATTATATGAAGTTAGTTTAACAATAATATTGAAAAATAAACTAACGCTTTTAAGGCCTGCTGTTTTCTTAGTGAATGCTCTAATATAGTTGGTTCTTTAGAAAGTCTTTAGAAAGTATTAAATTAATCTTACCTCTAGTAAGTTAATTTATTGAAGTTTGTTTAGTTGGAAATAGCATTAATGTTATACTAATTTCTCATTTTTGAAGACTCTTTAGCAAACTTATGCTATGTTGGATTCTTCTTAAGGTATTGACTTAGAGCTTTATCAGGTTTGTAAAAAAGCTTACTTAGTTAATATAGTTTTAAAAAATAGTGTTGAATGCTATAAATATTTTAGAGACATTTTTTTCTTTAGGATCAATATTCAAGCAATTACTCTTCAAAATCAAATGTATTGTAGAAATACTTTTAAACATCTAGAGGTTGTCCAAGTAAAAAACAAAAAGTGCTCTGGAATTGAATAATAAATAGCTTTTAAGTACAATTAATGAAAATTTATATTAATTGAATTATAAACAATTGAATTTTGAAGAAATCCTAAACAAAGTTATACCATTCAAATTGTTATATTAAAGGATATAATATTCGTTCTTGTAATTTGTTAAGACAAATAAGTGAAGATTAATTGAAAGTTAAGATTAGGGTGAACCTTGATTTATAGTTTTATAGAGATTTAGACTTTAGTAAAAAAAAATACTAAAGTGAAGGCAGCAGCCATAGAAGAAGTATCAACTATCCTTTGTAAAGCAAAGGATAACATATGCCTTTCTCTTGTAACAATAAAATTGTAAATATTAAATTTGCATATTGATATTAAATAAATATTACTAATAAAAGCTTTGGTTATTAGAGTTCATATTAAGCATAATTATATCAAATGCATATATATATAAATACCGCTAAAAATTTTAATTACTATAAATAGTAGTTAAATATTTGCTATTAGTGGTTAAATATAATCAGTAGTTATTTATAACCAGTGGCTTAAGTTAAAAATATCCATTAAAAAAATTTAAATTAAAAAAATAAAAAATTTTAAAAATGTTAAAATAAAAAAAAAATAAAAAAATTAAAAAAAAATTTAAATTAAAAAAAAATAAAAATTTTAAAAATATTAAAATAAAAGAAATAAAAAATTAAAATAAAAAAAATAAAAATTAAAATAAAAAAAAGAAAAAATGTATTTGTCACCGGTGGTGACAGTCACCAGATTGTGATCGACCAATTAGATTATGTA
>QKWP01000081.1:202141-292657 GCA_003550325.1 Gigaspora rosea | reverse complement strand
TTTTTTTTTTTTTTTTTTTTTTTTTTTTTTTTTTTTTTTTTTTTTTTTTTTTTTATTAATATAATGTCATAGTGGAAACTTTGTTACAGCAGCCTTAAATTAATCCTAAGATTAATAGTCTCTTTGTTACCAAGTAGAGATAGGTGAGGGGTCAGATAAGTTCTTGGACCAGGCTGACAAATTCCTCCAACCCGAAAACTAGTTGAAGTAAAGAGATATGGCTATAGAAAAATTCTATGGTAAAGATTTCTAACTACATTTGTGCTACAGAGCACCCAATGTGACATTACACTATCTATTTCCTATTTTATACTATTATTAATTTAAACTAATAAAATAAATCTAGTTAGGATAGGTTGGAGAAAACTTAAGGTGTTATTCATAACATTATAAAAGCATGTTGTTAGGGGGTAGCCTTGTAAGTACCATTTTTCAATAGCAGAGTGTATGTTTATTGGTTGTATATAAGTTCTTAATGCATTTGCTTGAGTAGTGCTTGATGGTAGAGTTATTTTAGTATGTTTGGTTTTTTTGGTGACAAAATTTTAAGTTAGAAGTAATTTTTTAAAAAAATCAAAGTTTTTGCATTTTTCACATTACACGTGATCCTTTGATCTAATTGGTTGATTACAATCCAGTAACTGTCACCATGACGACAAATAGATTCACCTATAAAAAAAAACAAAAAAATTAAAATAAAAAAACTGAAAAAATTACAAAAAAACTAAAAAATTAATGGTAAAAAAAAAATCCCAATTTTATAAATAAACTAAGTGATTAATAAAAATTTAGAGTTAGATCATTAATATTAGAGGCTATTGCATTAGAATAATATATACTATATGTAAAATTTACAATGTCATTATTTTTAATTAGTGCACCAAGATTGATTTAAGCATTAGTTTTTGCATTTTTTTGCATTGCCTTTTTGTTATGCATGTATTGGGATTCTTTGTTAAGTGAATCTGGAATAGTTAAAATTTGCACTCTCTGATTGACTATTTTTTTTCTAGAAGTATGTATTACTGTGCAAATAAGTGATTATATAATCATGTGATCCTAATCTGAATAAAGATTGGATTGTTATATAATCCAGAAAATCTCACCTACATCCTAGTGCTGTCGATATATTTCTATAATCGATAAATATTATAATTAAAATACAAATCATTAAGACCTGCGGGTTGATAGCATAGTGGTTATGCTACCAGGTTGCAAATCAAAGGTTCTAGTTCAAATCCCCCTAGAGGTAAATTGAATAAAACCAGCTGGTTAGAAAAGACTTAATTGGGCAGTTGCTGTATCAAATCTGTGGCAGTGATGAGAAATGAGTTAGAACCTGATTTGGATTAACCAAAGTTCTACAAAATATAATGTGAGGCCTCAAGTCTGATGTTTAGCGATACTACATGAACTCATGGCACCATTGGGCCAAACATGGTTAAGATCCAGTATGGTGCTGGTCGTGATCTGACTATTCTAGTAGTTAGTGCAGATACCGTCCTTAGGGCCATTAAGATATCTGGGAGAAATATCAATCCTAGCAAGTGCTCTCTCCAAAGGGCCTCCCTGTATATAATAGAAACATCATACAAAAAGGGCATGGATGTGGCAGTAGAGTGTTCCGAAGGAAAAAAAATTTCATATATAAATCATTATATATCTACTAATCAATTATTATTATATTCATTAGTATTTTCAAAATGTTACAAAATATTTCAAAATATTTTAGAACTAGAAAACCAAGCTGGATCAGTAGATTTGTAACCTGGGTCATACTAAGCATGCTTTGAAATATATTTTCAAAATATTTTTAAATTTTGTATGATGTATTGAAATTAATCTAAAATTTTGTATTATATGATCAAATTAGATCTTTTGTTTATAAATTAGATCTTCTATTGTTTTTATTATTTTGGTTTGTTTTTTATTTTTGTTTTGTTTTTTTTGGTTTCATTTTGTTTTTTGTTTTCAGTTTGTTTTTTTTCTTTATTTATTTTTTAATTTTTTTATTTTATTTGGTTTTACAAGAACACTAGCTCTTTGCAAGAAAACCAACAACTTTGCAAGTACACCAATTTGATTTTACAAGCCAATTCACACTTCTGATACTTTGCAAGAACCCTTTTAAATCTTCAAGAACACTTCTTTAGAAAAATGGTTCAATTAGGTGAAAGTTTTTACAGGTTTTTGTTTATTTATTTTTTCATTTGATATTTTTTGTTTTTTTTTTTTTTTAAAATTTTTTTTATTAATTTATTTTATTCTGGTACTATATGAGAACATGCTTCTTTAAAGAAATAATTTAGTTAGACACAAGTTTTTGCAAGTTAACCTAGCACTTTACAAAATACAACTAGGTTTCAGCAATTTCTGAATTTGAACTCTTATTTTAGAGAAATAGAGAATTGAGAATTGTTTATTTTTTTTATTAAGTTTGCTTACATATTTTGTTTTTTAGCTATTTTTTTTTTTTACTTATTTTTTTAATTTTATTTTATTTATTTATTTCTGTCTTTTTTCAGAACTTTGCAAGAAAACAATCTGACTTTTTTAGCACTTTACAATAACTTCTCTGCCATTTGCAAGAACATACTAAATTCTCCGACAATTTGCAAAAACTCTAACACTTATGATAAATAGTTTTTTTTTTTTTACTTTTCTACCATTTTTAGAAAGTAGTGAATATAAGTGAAGAGAAATAGTGGCTAACTGCAGGATAAGAAAAGTAAGCAAGTAGTAGTATTATGTAACAAAGTGCAAAAGTTGTTTAAAATATTACTATTTTTCATTTTATTTTTTTTTGTTATTTTTTTACTTCTCTCTACAGGGGCTAACAGTGCATTGTGGACACTTTTTAAAAATTCATACCAAACTAAATAAATATCATATCAAGCTAAAAATTATATAAAAAGTTTATTAAATCTAAGGCTTTTAAATAAAAAAAAATTATAAAATTCTATACAGTAGTTTTTAAAATAATTAAGATAACACAAATTTGTATAATACAAGTCACTCTTATTATAGTGAACTCAATATAGTGAAGATTGCTTATAGTAAAGATTTTTTTAGAACAAATATAAACTTTACTATATAAAGAGCTCTCGATATAGTGAATATTCGATATAGGAAGAAAATTCTTTAGCTCAACAACTTTACTATACTAGTAATTTTAATATAACTTATATAATAAATAGAATTACTAAATATAGTAATATATAAACTTAATTTTTTTATTAAATAAATTAATTTTATTTTTAAATAACATTATTTAATATAACAAATTATATATTTTTTTAACATTTTTAAAATTTTTAAAAAATTTTTATAAAATTATTATATATAGCAATAAATATTATTACTTTTAGAAATTAATTAATTTAAATTAATATTTTAACTTTTACTTTAAAAAATCATAAAAAATTTAAAATTTTTAAAAAATTATAAAAATTTCAAATTATATATAATTTGTTATATTAAACAACTTTATAAAATTAAAAATTTAGTTTATTTAATAAAAAATTAATTTTTACTATAAAAATATAATTTTAATAATTTTTTTAATATTACTAGCTTCGTACTAGTATAAAATTACACAATTTTGTATTATTTTAATTATTTTAAAACTACTGCATAGATTTTTATAATTTTTTTTATTTTAAAGCCTTAGATTTAATAAACTTTTTATATAATTTTTAGCTCAATATTTTATTTATTTAGCTTAGTATAAATTTTTAACAAGTGTCCACAATGCACTGTCAGCCCCTGTATTTTTAGGAAGTAGCAAATATAAGCAAATATAATAGTTAAAACTAAGAAGAGAAATAATAGCTAATTGTAGAGTAAGAAAAATAAGTTTACAGTGCTAGTATTATGCAACAAAGTGAAAAAGTAGTTTAAAATATTACTATATTTTCATTTTTATTTTTTTCATTATTTTTTTTTAGGTTTAGTTTTTTTTTGGTTTTATTTTTTTTTTGTTATAAAGAATATATAATAATATATAATAAAATATATTTAATTTAAAATAAAATATATAATTATAATATTAATTTGTAAACATTTTACCAAGCAACTTTCTCCACTAATCCTCAATCTATTTTTGGAAGGAAACAAGATACAACATTTTAACAATATAGTTGATAGCAAACAGGCTCTAGACCACTAGAAAACAACAACTCAAATAAAAATAAACCTTAGATTATTAATACTATTATTTGCTATTTAGCAAATATTGCAATACTTGAGAAGAAAAGAAAAATTTTTTTGTTAAAACAGCTAACTTTTGGGACCAAGCTTGACCCTGTAACATAGATCATTGTAGGTTATACAAATAAACAAAGCACAACAACAATTTAGTAATCAAAAACACAAAAAGGAATTTAATAAACCTATTTAGGTGGAATACTAACTAGTAGACAATCAACAAACAAAACATTGATTATAAGAATTATATAGAGTTAGTAAGATTATCAATCAACATTAAATTGAATAATAATACATTATCAATAGAGAGTTTTATAAAATATAAGCATTTATACAGGAAAGAACAAATAGATACACAGGCATCATGCAGAGATATAGAAAAGGAAATGCTATTCAAAAATATAAAAATAGCCAGATGGTTAGGTCTTGAAGAACAAGAAGTCATATGTTTAATAAGGAAACTGCTAGAGTTTCATGACTGGATTGAATCAAAAAAAGTTCGCAAGCAAGAAGTTACGTTAGAAGAAAATACATTCTTTGATGAGTTCAAGAATAAAGAGAATATATTACTTAACAGTGATGCAAATTGGATAAGATGATGCTGCTATTAGCAGAATATGGAATTACAGATTACAGTATTGAAGAAAAAAAAGCACACATAAAAAAAGATGATCCTATTTCATTTTTACTCAATGAAAAATTAATAAGGTCAAGGAAGAACCATACCTAGAAGAGAAAAGAAGACATTTAGAGGGCAATAAAAGCAAACACTCTAGTGAATTGCCATTAACAGAAAGAGATGCCTTAGAGGACAAGAAACTTTATGAAGTAGAATCCTCAACTAGTACAATGCACAAAGAAGTGCCACTTAATAGCAATTGACAGGTTAATCAAAACCCTTATATAAAAACCAAAGGAATCAATGAGTACAATGAGAAGTTTAAATTAGTATTAACCCTCTGGGACATTGTGCTAAACACAAGAGCAGCCCAAATCAAAAGAAGTCAAAGTTATTTCGGTAAAGCATTAATTAGAGAAAGTAAATTGTATAGTAGAACCAAGGCTCTATTAGTTGAATTAGAATTGCAGAATGAGGAAAGAAAGAACAATATTGAAAATATTTGGGCAGTCCATTTGGAGGCAGGAAAATTATCTCATGTAACTTCTGGAAAGTTTGATTTTGAAACCTTAGCAACTAGAGTGAGATTTAAAGCAATTATCAAAAAGGTTCCTTATATTGCAATTAAGTCAGCATTACTTAGACAACTAAGGAATATAAAAGTGAAATCAGTATACATTTCGTCAAATAAAAATCATAACCAAAGAGGCTTAGCAACAGTTTATTTTGAATCACAAGTTGACAGAGACAGAGCTTTAAAAGCTCTATCTACTACTATAACAACAAAATGGAATAGGCAAATAGCAGTTTATTATATGACCATTCAATAACAGAGAAAGTTAAACGAGGCAGGAGCTTGTCAAAATATGATAATAGAAAAGACTATAGCTTAAAACGGTCTAGAGTTAATGAAGTATTAAAGGATAAGAGCAATATTAATCAGATATAAAATAAGGAAAACCAATCTTTCGATGCAAAGGCCAGTTCAAATATGGTATTGTACCAGGAAGGATCAGGTGCAAGGCAGTATACAACTGAAGTGAAACTGAACACAAACATATTAAAGGAAATCCTAGAAAGACTTGCAAGAATCGAAAAAAGATATTCTGAGGCAGAAGCCTTAGACCGCTCCTAACGAGTACACCAGTTGCAAATACAAAAGGGCCAGCTTCTCATGGAAAAGGAGCTATAGCCCAGAAAGGTTCCAGGTCCATAGAGCAAAATTTGGAAAAGGTAATAAATGTGGGGAATAGGGAAATAACAAGGGACTCAAGTTTGGATAATAGGGAAAAAGGGTTTTTAAGAGTTGCAACACATAAATATTAATGGATTAAAAATGCATAAACATAAATTAGCAAGTTTAGCAAACTGGGCTTCAGTAGAGCAAGTGGATATAATTAGAATTTTGAAAACAAATATTAATAAATGTGAAGCTAGGGGTATGTTTAAAAACATATCAAATTATAAAGGTTTTTGGTTTGGATTAGCAGAAAAGAAGAACAAATGTTCAGGAATGGGCTTCCTAATAAGATCAACTATAAAAAAACATGTTAGCAAAATTGAATGTATTAATGAGTACTTGCTAGTGATATATTTATATTTTGAAAAATGCAGTTTAAGGATAGGGGGTATGTCGATCATTATTTATATGATTTTTGTGTCACTATTTTTTCTTTTGAATATTAAAAAATATTTTATTATATAAAATAAAAATTAATTAAAATTTGTAGAATATGTTTTTCTGATTCTAATGGTAGTAAAATTATCAAAATTGGGCAGATATTTATCGAGATACATGTATTTAAAGATTAAATATTATTTTATTATATAATAATCATATGATATTTACTTAATAATCTTGTATAACCTCAGAAAATTTGGAGGCTCTTCGGAAACTTTACAATATATACAAGTACATTTTTTTAAATTTTTTATTTGTTAAAATTTTTACTAATATAAAGAACTTAATCTAACCTATTTTCTACAAAAATTTGATAAAGATTAATTGTAATAGTAAAAAGTTTTATTAGTAGCATATTTCTATTTTTTGTGAAAATCATGTTGTGATACTAAGATCATATGAAAAATGATCAACATACCCCTACCCTTAATGATCATAAACACATATATTCCCCAAGTCAAGAAAGATGCAGTTAAAATTATTATTAATACAATTCAGAATAGAATCAAAAAATATAGCAACTCTTTTTATATTATAGTACTAGGAGACCTTAACCATATAGTAGATCCTAATATAAATAGATGGCCTAGTGCCAAATCGACAAAGAATTTTGAGCTTTTCTACTAGCTCAAAGAAAGGGATTTCAAAGACATTTATAGAGAGTTAAACCCAAGAAAAAAAAGAATATATGTGGAACAATGTCCAAACTTTTACTAGAATAGAACAAATATGGCTAGATATAAAATTAAAAAAATGTACATTGCGGCAAGTATAGAAAAATAGACTCTATTACAGGAAGTGATTACGATTTAGTCCTGGTAGTTCTCAGAAAGCAGAAAAAATCTAAATCGGCAGCAAGTACACTCGGACAGCCTCGAAAGTAGACAAAAAATCAAACAGAACTAAATAGTGCCTAGACCAAGCATTCAAAAAAAACTGGGAGGACTATCAAAATCTTCTATAGAGTAACCTTAGAGTGAGAATTCTGAAAGAATTGTGTAAAAAAAAAAAGAGTGAAAACAGTATAGTAAATAGGGTTCCTCAAATTCAAATCAAATCAAATATTGGGTCAATTTGAATTTGATCAAATCAAATTGAACCTGATTTGAATTTGATTTGATTCAAATATTTGGATTTGAATTTGATTTGAATTTGAATTTTTAATAGTAATTTTCAAATCAAATCAAATATTTGTCAAATCAAATCAAATTTGGTCAGATTTGAATTTGATCAAATCAAATATAGTCAAATTTGAATTTAAATTTGATCAAATATTTGATTCAAATATTTAAAGATCAAATCAAATTGCGGAACCCTAATAGTAAAATAGATGAGTTAAATCAGATATGAAAAATAATAGAAGATGCAATAATCAAAATAGGAAAAAAGGTACTGCCCTTTAAAGATATTAAAAATGAATTAGGAAAACAGAAACCAAGACCAAAGAAATGTAGAGATTTGAAGGCAATTAAATTACTCAGCATCTTAATAGTGCAATCAGAAAAATTTGAAATAGCAGATTAGTAGCAGATTGGAAAAAATAGAACAAATTGATCTACTAAACAAATCAGTTAGCAGAAATTCAAATTAGTTCAGTTCAGAGTAAAACAGTAAAAAGCTGGATTGATGAAGTGCTAACTTGGTGGAAGGTACTAAAAAACAAGATAGTAGAGGAAAATTGAAAACCACAAATAAGGAGATTAGAGAGTTCATATGAAAGAGAAACGAAAGGATAGATAAGGAACAAAAGGTAATGCTAAATAGTATACTCAATAGGTCATATAGCAAAGTATGCATAGATAGACTGCTCTGTGCAGAAAATAGTGAGAAAAAACTAATCATGGAAGAAGAAAAGATTCTGAGAAAAACTGTGCAGTTTTTTTAAAACCAGTTTAGAAGCAGATCACCAAAGTTAAATCAGATAAACGAGGAGTAGAGAAGTGTATACTGACCAATTGGGCAAATAAATGAAAGTTGGTACAAGAACTCACAGAACTATTAAATGTTAGTGAATAGTAGTTAACATTAAGTAAAACGAAGAACAACATGGTGACAAGGGTATTAGGTATAGTTTATCTTTTGATTAGACAAGCAGATTACAAAGTACAAGTAATTTTTAAAAACCTAGTAGAGCTGGGTTTAAAAAGCGGCCCAGTACCAGACAAATAGAAAATATCCCAAATTTATAATAACTCCAAAGGTGAGTTATGGGATTATAACCTAAGTAAAACTAGACCGATCACACTCTTGGAAACTTTTAGGAAATGTGTAACTAGAGTTCTGAACAGGAGACTATAGAAAATATTTTAAAAAAAGGACATTTTATGGAGTTTGAACTTTGCAGGTCTCCCAGGAAACTTGATGGAAGAACCAGTTCACTTATTAAATATGTTGATAGAGAAAGTAGCAAGTAAAAAGCAAGAGCTTTGGCTGCTCTTTCAGGACTGAAAAAACATTTGATTCAGTCAGCTTGACTATGTTAAAGTTGTCTTTGAAGAGGATTAAAATCCTAACAACTATTATAAGTTTTATCATAAACATTTTTGAAAATAGAAAAGTGAAGGTAATAACATACTTTGGTCTGATAGAGGCTTTTGTGGTAGTAAATAGAATTGAACAAGGCGAAGTTTTGTCACCACTTATATGGAGAATATTCTATAACCCACTGCTTTGGTGAATCCAAAATGACCTCTTAGTAGGATATGTAGCAAAAGTCACAAAATTCATGTGGCCTGATATAGAAGGAGACAAGAACATTAGGGTATTAGTGCTAGTATATGCAAATGACACAACATGGATTGCATGGCCCAAAAATGAGATGAAAAAAATAATAGAGATAGCAAATAAGTTTTTTAGAATAAATAATATTGAAATTAATGTAAAGAAGTCAAAGTTAGCAGTTCTAAATTCACCAAAGACTAAGGAGGATAGAAATATCAAGTTCGGTAATACTATAGTAAAGGCAGAAGAGATTATGGCTGAAATCAAATTCCTAGGAGTTCATCTGCACATGAAAAAAGAACTTCCAATTATTAAAAAAAAATTAGGAAGCAATCAGTCTCTTTGTGCATACATTGGAAAAAAAAGAATAATGGTTAGCTAGCTGGTTTATATAAATAATCAGGTATTGATCCCAAAATTAGAGTACATACTCTAGGCTACAAATTTTTCAGAAAAGGAGTTAGAAGATTTGTACCAGCCAATTCTGAAACTATTTAAAAGGAAGCTAGGAATCACAAAAACAGCATCAAATAGTATACTTATACATGGTGATACTTTCAACTGCAAGACTTTAGGAGCACTCTCTTTGCAAAACAGGCAACAAATCTGTTTAAAAGGCTCAATAGTGTGGGTTTGGTTGAGAAGCTAACTGAATTAAGCATCTGAAATGGTTCAATATATGCAGGCCTTACAAGAGATATAAGAGTAACTGACCCTCTAGGCCATTATGACAAAGTCTGGAGAGGAAACCTAGTCTGCAATATTATAGAAAAAGGTAAAGGCGTAAATATCACCTTCAAATCAAGTACAGTATGTAATAGTAAGTTTATTGAACAGATTTCTATACAAGAGATTTTGGACCAGCAGGCATTAGCTAAAAGCTACAATCACTGAAAGAATTTAGAAATTTTTTACTTGGACCAATTGCTTAATAATGACAATAGCAAACTAATCATGTGGCAACAACTTAAAAAAGCATGGTCAGAAAGTGCAAAGGGGAAGAAAGCCAGATGGTTTGTTGAAATTGAAAGACAACATTATTAAATAACACTTCAAGATTGGTCAAAGATAAATTCTAGTTAGACAAAAAGGTTCAACAAACAGTGCGTCAACCTTTATTCAAGAACAAGAAAGATAAATAAAGCAATATTTGAAGACCAAAGGAGTAAATCCTGGATGCTAGTAAGAATTGAAAAGAAAAAGAAGAGAAAATTGTCAGTGGAGCACTGGTAAAAAGGAAAGAGAATAATAACAAGTACTAGAGGTTGTACTCGAAATAAATTTCAAATTCTGGATAACCCGCCCGTTTACCAGATTATTACTGGGTCACAAACCGGATTGTTTTAAAAAATCTGGGTTATCCGGGTGACCCAGTTGACCTAGTTTGTTTGATTGGCTAATGAAAATTGAGGTAGCTCTTAAGGGTATGTAATTTTTTTAAGTAAATCTAGAGGTTGTACCTATTAAAAAATTTAAGCTCCAGTTTACTCACCTGTATACAACATTATAAACTGGTCATCTTAATAATCTGGGTAACCCGGTTTTTTTTGATTGGTTGATGCAAAATTATAAATTCTCTTAAATGCATTTTTTTTAAAAACCTACGTATAATGATAATGGTAACTAATAAATTTATTTAATTTTTATGTATAAAATTTAATATATAAGTTTAACCAGCCTAAAAATCATTCAGCAAATTTTACAGGTGCCCCGAGAATCATGATAATAGCTGTAATATAATCAGTTTATTCTCTAATGGTTAGAGGCCATCAGAAAATAAACTGGATTTAAATAATAAAATTTAAAATGACCTCACTCCCAACGGATATATGTACTGTACATACGTTTATACGTCACATTATCATGCTTATGGATAATTAATCTGGGTCACCCAGTTAACGATAGCTATGACCTGGTTGACAGGTGTTAACCAGGTTATCCAGGTAACACTTATATGGGTACAAGCTCTAGCAAGTACTTTGCAGTAAGGTGTAAGCATTGTGCACTCAATCAAAGAGGGAAGGAAAATAATTGCATAACTGAAATTAAGGTAGAAAATATAAAAAGATACATTTGTAACATAACAAAAAACAAAGAGAACTGGACTTTGCCATGTGTATTAGACTTATTGACGAGAAGGCAATATGTTGAGTCACTCTTAGAACTCAAACTAATAGATTCAATAGAAATAGCTAAACTGGAAATAGAATTAATAAATGGTCTAAACTTGGAAAGAGAAACTAAGGATATGTTATCTAGTATAGTAGCAGAAAATATAAGGGAATATAAGAGGGATTATAAAATTTTCACAGATGGATCATAGTCACAAATAACAGAAGGAAGAACAGATAAGATGGGAGTAGCCTGGGCACTAATAGAAGAGTAATAATTCAGTTATTATGGAAGAGAAAGTTAGAGTAGTTGACTGGCATCTTCAATGAGACCTGACTTGGTTGTGATTCTTTGTGCACTTTTGGTAACAAAAAGAGATGCTCATGTGCAAATTAATGTGAATAGTGCTGCTGCCATTAATGGTATTAGGAAAGTATTGGAGCAAAACTTATTCCTGCAGATGCTTAAAATGAAAAATCGTTTGATTTTAAATATAATTTTCAAAACAATATAGCACAAAAGCATTCAGTTAGAACTAGTCAAAGTTAAAGCACACAAAGAAGACTGATAGAATGAATATGTAGACAAATTAGCCAAAGAAGTAGTACTACTTGATGAAGTCTGGATTTGGGCGAAGTGTCCAAACACAAGATGGAAATCAAATCTTCTCTGAAAAGAAACTCAGATCGAAAACCTTCCCAGAAATTTCTTTGGCAGCTCAAATATAAATACTCTGAAGGAAAATAGTTTGTATCAGTTAAAAATGATATTAAAGAAATAGAACTGGATAATTCGAACCTTTTATGAACCAGATGCTAGAAGAGATTTAAAGAAATGCATGGAGTTAGGTGTAAAATAAGTGAACAAAGCAGTGCATTAATAAGATATGCCAAAGATCTCTTCCGTATACTCCCAACCCTAGAGAATCTAAACATCTGGAAACCCAAAATTGTGAGTTCCAGAAATTGTATAATTTGTGAAGATAAGAAAAAGAAGAATCTAAATCACCTTTCATCTTGTAAAAAGCTAGAAAAAACTTGGAAGGAGATTGAAAACTTCACGATTAAACTAATTTGGATGACTGCAGAGGACAAACTTTGAAAAGTCTGCAAAATCCAAGATCTTAAAAAGCTGCTCTTTGGAACTTTGCACAAAGAAGTGATCAAGACAAGAGTTTCACAAGGAGGAAACATTTCTCAAAAATAATAAATGCTACTATGTTTAGTATACAGAAATGCTTTTACTGACTAGTATAAAGAGAAAGATGCGAGAAAGTGTTCAAATGGGAAGAAAATACAGGAATCAAAAAAGCTCTTAAAGAGAAAGTTTTAAATGGAGCAGAAAGAGAAAACATGAGTAGGTCAACAAGGTAGATCCAAAGTCCATCGAAGAATAGAGATAGGAATTACAAGAAAAAGAACCGAAGATTAGAGAAGTTAACAATTTGGTAGAAAATTTAATTAATATACAGATCACAAGCTTGCAATATGCAAGCTGGTAGTCAAAAGATTAAGTTTGATTAAAAAAGAAACTGAGTGCCTCATCGTAACCTCGGGAAAGCATAAGGTCGATAACTTATACAGACCTCTGGTAAACAAGCATCAGTGCAGTAACCATACTTGGGAACTACTGAAGTTAGCTGAGTTATATAGCATAGCCAAAGTATTTAGTTTATAGTATATTAAATTAATTTTTAGTATATTTTATTAAATCAATAAAGCTAGCACTAGGTAACTAAAGTTAAAAAAAATATATATATAATTATAATAATAATAAAAATAGGGAATTGATATTTCCACACTCTATTTTTAATAATACTACATCCATATAGATTATTTTAATTTTAAAAAATTTTTAGCTTTGATCAAAGATTTCTTTAAACCTATCTAACAAAATTTGATCAACTTTTTTTTTGAATACTATAGTGTTTCACATTAAAATAAAAAGTTAATTGAATTTGGTCAGGTGAGTGCTAAGATATCTTCGATCAAAGTTTGAAAACAAATTCTGCTACAGTTTATATTTAATAGATATTTAGAATTTTACAAAATTTTTGATCGAAGATATTTTGAAATCCACCTAATCAAATTCGATCATGTTTTTTCTTTGGATTCTATAGCTTTTTACAATTAAAATAAAAATAAAGTTGATCAAATTTCATCAGGTGGGTGCCAAGATATATTCGATCAAAGTTTGTAAACAAATTTTGCTACAGCTTATATCTGATAGGACCCAAGACATCTCTGATATATGTCATATTTTTTTTTAGCAAATTGCTGAAAATTTGGTCTAAGGTTCAAATTTAAGTTTTAGCAAATTGAGGAAAAGGTTATATAAAGCATTTTGGCAAATTACAGCAATTTTATGCATGTTATATTTATTTTTAGCAAATTACCTACATTTTGCAAGAATCATATCCAAAAATAAGCTATCTCATTTTTTTGTACTACTATAATTTTTAAAAATTTAAGATGTTTAATTTTGAATTTTTTGATCAAAAAATCCAAAATTAAGCATCTTCTCTTAAATTTTCAAGAAAAAAAATATAAAAGTAAATATGCTGGAAAATGTATTTTTATGTGCTGAACAAGTTTTCTTAGAGCATGTTTTTAGAATCAATTAGTAAAATTTTGTGAATCATAGAATTTTTTAGTATTTTTATTAATAAAATTATATAAAATATTATAAATTCACAAAATTTTACTATTTGATTCTAATATTGTGCTCTAAGAAAACTTGTCAGCACATAAAAATACATTATTCTTGTATATTTACTTTTATATTTCTTGAAAATTTAAGAAAAGATGCTTAATTTTGGATTTTTTGATCAAAAAATCCAAAATTAAGTATCTTCTCTTAAATTTTCAAGAAATATAAAATTAAATATGCTGAAATAATGTTTTTATGTGCTGACAAGTTTTCTTAAAGCACAATATTAGAATCAGTTAGTAAAATTTTGTGAATCATAGAATTTTTTAGTATTTTTATTAATAAAATTATATAAAATGTTATAATTCACAAAATTTTACTAATTAATTCTAATATTGTGCTCTAAGAAAACTTATTCAGCACATAAAAATACATTATTCTGGTATATTTACTTTTATATTTTTTGAAAATTTAAGAGAAGATGCTTAATTTTGGATTTTTTGATAAAAAAATCCAAAATTAAGCATCTTTTCTTAAATTTTTAAGAAATATAAAAGTAAATATGCTGGAATAATGTATTTTTATGTGCTGAACAAGTTTTCTTAGAGCACTTTGTTAGAATCAATTAGTAAAATTTTGTGAATCATAGAATTTTATTGTGCTCTAAGAAAACTTGTTCAGCACATAAAACTACATTATTCCAGTATATTTTATACTATTTAGGGGATAGTAAAATATACGTGGGGTACAACTCAAAGTTACACAATATAATTTTAGTATAGTGATCATTGTAAAAACTGTCATCATATATAATTTACTAAGTAATAATATGTATTAATTTCAAAGCCCCCACTTTGAATAAAATTTTAAAAGCATACCCCACCCCATAAATGTGATAAGAATTAAATTCGTTACTAACAAGATCTTCAAGTATTCGTACACATAATTTTTATTCACTTTTAGCTTCTTTATCTTTTAAAAAATAGAATCAATTATTTCAAAACTCATAAAGTTATAGTAACAACTATATTTTTACATATGAAATATTAATAAATATTGTTTTTTTTTAAATAAAAATAGTAGTTTTTATATTAAAAATAATATTTAAAGGTTAAAAATATTCATACAACTTAATAATAAAAATTGTATTTTTAATAATAAAAAAATTGTATTTTTAGTTAAATTGCAATAGCTTATAAAAATTAACCAAATAAAAGTATGTAAGCGAATAGTAGTTAAATTCAAGTAAAAATACTTCCGCTATGCGAAGTTAACGTATATGACCTTAACTTCTAGAATCGGCTGCTATATACGAAGTGTACGTTGTTCTTTATGAGAGATTATCTTTTTTTACATAGTTATCGTATCTTGTGTAACTATTCAATTATAGTGACAATTATGGTGACGATTAATCATATTATGTAACCTTGAGTTGTACCTCCTGTATATTTTACTATCCTCTAGATACTATTAAATCTCTATAATGTGTCTGCATTAAAAATATTCTGATTGGCTTGCTTATGTATACACACAAACATGAATATTGTTTAGAAAACCAGGATTTGTAATTTTTTTTTTGCCTATGTTGTCACGAGATAAATTGATCTCTCTGAAGCTAAAAGTTTAATTGCACTGTAAATCCCAAGAATAAATAATCAAAAAGCCACAAATATTAAGACTAAGTAATATTTACTAAAATATGACTCATGTAATGACCACAAATAATCAACAAGCCACAAATATCAAAGCTAAGTAATATTCACTAAAATATAACTTATGTAGTAGCCACAATATAGTAAATCTCTAATTTGCTCACATTAAAAATGTCTAATTGGCTTGCTTATACATACACACAAATATGAATCTTGTCAAGAAAACCAGTATTTAGAATTTTTTTTGCTTTATGTTGTCACGAGACGAGATAAATTGATCTCTCTAAAGCAAAAAGTTTAATTGCACTGTAAATCCTGTGAATAAATAATCAAGGAGCCACAAATATTAAGTCTAAGTAATATTCACTAAAATATGACTGATGTGATAACCACAAATAATCAAAAAGCCACAAATATTAAAGCTAAGTAATATTCGCTAAAATATGACTTATGTAGTGGCTGCAATATAGTAAATCTCTGATGTGCCTGCATTAAAAATGTTCTAATTGGCTTGCTTATACATACACACAAACATGGTTGTTGTCAAGAAAACAGGATTGGGAGTTTTTTTTGTCTTATATTATCATGAGATAAATTTATTTTTTTGAAGTTAAAAGTTTAATTGCACTATAAATTTTGTGAATAAATAATCAAAGAGCCACAAATATTAAGGCTAAGTAACATTCACTAAAATATGACTTATATGTATAATCGCAAATAATCAAAAAGCTACAAAAATCAAGGCTAAGTAATATTCACTAAATATTTGCGTTTTATTATGTTTTTTATTATATAAAAGCAGATTTCACTCTCATGTGATGATCATAGCAGGTTTCACTATTTCACAACTCGAGTTTCACTCTGTCTTATTATTTTTACTGCACGTCTGTAAGGACATGCAAGAATGCTAGTTTACTTTTATATTTCTTGAAAATTTTAGAGAAGATGCTTAATTTTGGATTTTTTGATCAAAAAATTTAAAATTAAGCATCTTCTCTTAAATTTTCAAGAAATATAAAAGTAAATATGCTGAAATAATGTATTTTATATGCTGAACAAGTTTTCTTAGAGCACAATATTAGAATCAATTAGTAAAATTTTGTGAATCATAAATTCTTTAGTATTTTTATTAATAAAATTATATAAAATATTATAATTCACAAAATTTTACTAATTGATTCTAACAAAGTGCTCTAAGAAAACTTGTTCAGCACATAAAAATACATTATTCTGGTATAATATAAAGTAAATATACCAGAATAATGTATTTTTATGTGCTGAACAAGTTTTCTTAGAGCACTTTGTTAGAATCAATTAGTAAAATTTTGTGAATTATAATATTTTATATAATTTTATTAATAAAAATACAAAGAATTCTATTATTCACAAAATTTTACTAATTGATTCTAACAAAGTGCTCTAAGAAAATTTGTTCAGCAATTAACAATACATATATTATTTTGATTTATAAAAATAGATGTGATAATTTAGTTTTTAGCAAATCACTATCAAATTTATATGTAATAATCTAACTTTTAGCAAATTTACTTGATTTTCAGGGTAGCAAAAATGCCTAAATTCATGCAAATCAGTTATGACCTCTATGAGAGATGTTCAGGGTCCTTATCTGATAGATGGTTTGAATTTTGCAAAATCTTTGATCTAAGATATCATGGAATACATCGAATCAAATTAAATTAACTTTTTTTTTGAATTTTACAACTTTTTATAATTGAAACAAAAAAAAATTAATCGAATTTGGCCATGTAGGTACAAGATACCTTCAATCAAAGTTTGTAAACAATTTTTGCTGCAGCTTATATAGAGTTTAGAATTTTACAAAATCTTTGATCGAAGATATTTTAGAACCCACCTAACCAAATCCAACCAACATTTTTCTTTGAATTCTATAGGTTTTTGTAATTAAAATAAAAAAGTTGATAGAATTTGGTCAGGTGGGTGCCAAGATATCTTTGATCAAAGTTTGTAAACAAATTTTGCTATGGTTTATATAGATGTTTAGAATTTTACAAAATCTTTGATCAAAGGTATCTTGGAACCCATCTGACCAAATTTGATCAACTTTTTTTTTGAATTCTACAGTTTTTTACAATTAATTAATAAAAAAAGGTTGATTAAATTTGGTCAGATAGGTGTCAAGATATCTTCGATCAAAGTTTGTAACCAATTTTTGTTCAGCTTATATTTGATATACATTTAGAATTTTACAAAATCTTTGATTGAAGATAACTTAAGACCCACCTGACCAAATTTAATTAACTTTTTTCTTTGGATTCTACAGCATTTTATAATTAAAATAAAAAAAAGTTAATCAAATTTGGCCAGGTGGGTGCCAAGATATCTTTGATCAATTTTGAAAAAAATTATGATCTACATAGTGTGGCATTATCAAAAATAGGGTGTGAAAATATTAAAAATATAAAATTTTATATTAAATTGCAAAACCTTGCATAAACTTGTAAAACCTATAAATGTTTAAAAATAAATATACAGTATCAGTCAAGGGACATGTCCAACTGAGTGCAATTACTTATAGATCAAATGAGTTGACTTACCTAATTTTATATGTAAAATTATGCAAAAAAATTATTTAAATTGAATTTATTTAAAAGCATACATATTAAAGTCTCATTAAATTTTAAATATATATTCTTTGGCATTTAATACTCTTTTGTTTAAGTTTAGCTTTTAATTTGAAGTAGGGGAATAAAAATCTTCCACTAAAGTTGACCAATTCTTTACTATGTTCTTTAAGTCAAATGAGTAACTCACCCTATATAACAATATGATTGGTTAAAATAATTCTTTAAAATATATAAGATGATATTAAGTAAAGGCTTCTTGTGCCCTAATTGAAGGTTGAAGAGGAGGTTCTCCTGATTCTAATAGTAGTTAAATTATCAAAATTGGCTTGGTGGAACCCAAGATACTTGGAATCAAAGAAGAGAACATAAGGATCTGCAAATTCACTGTTACACAAATTAATATACTTTGTATAACAGTAAATTTGCAGTTCCTTATATTCTTTTCTTTGATCCCAAGTATCTTGGGTTCTACCAAGCCAATTTTGATGATTTAATTACCATTAGAATCAGGAGAACCTCCTTTTCAACCTTTAATTAGGGCACAAGAAGCCTTTACTTAATATCTTCTTACATATTTTAAAGAAGTATTTTAACCAATTATATTGTTATATAGGGTGCATCACTCATTTGACTTAAAGAACATAGTAAAGAATTGGTTAACTTTAGTGGAAATTTTCATTAACTTTAGTGGAAAATTTCATCCTCCTACTTCAAATTAAGAGCTAAAACTTTAAACAAAAGAGTATTAAATACCAAAGGATATATATTTAAAATTTAATGAGACTTTTATATGTATGCTTTTAAATAAATTCAATTTAAATAATTTTTTTGTATAATTTTACATATAAAATTGGGTGAATTAACTTATTTGATTTATAAGTAACTACATTCTAAACCATTATATGTGGACATGTCCCTTGACTAGTATAATAATCTTGATTAGAATTATTATTTATAATTTTTAATATGATATCTATCTATTATTATTGATTATTACCAATTACTATTTTAATCGATGGCTCTTATCAGAGGGATTTAAATTGATTATATCCAATAACTGATAAAAATTAATAGTAATTACTATGCAAATTTTGGTGATAGTTGTTGAGGTCAGTAGTTTGAATTATTGGTTGTTTTTTATTTACTAGCCTATTATTATTTACATAGGGACTCCCATTTTCATTAACCATTTTACTATTATTTGACATGTTTTTTCTTATAATTTAAGTTTTAAGAACACTGTTTTTTTTTTTATAAAAAGGCATGGGGATATAACAACTACTCTATAAAATCAGCACCAAAAATGTTGTGGCCTAAGAAGAGTTTTCAAAAACTTCATGTACCAATTTAGCTACTAGGCCACAATCATTAAGGGTTTAGAAATTTACAAACAAATATATTTTATTAAATAATTGGGAAAGTAATTTATTAGATTTGGGGAAACAATTTATATATATGTATATATAAGAAAACTATTTACAAAAATTAAAGTAAAAATGCTAACTGTTCCTTTTTTTCATAAAGTAATCCTTTTATATTTCTACTATAATTACTTGATTACCAAGAATAAGATAAGTGCTACAAATATTTACAATGAGAATTTACTAATAGAAATGTAGAATGATAGTTCCAATATATAAGATTTGATGAGCAAAAAATGTAGTAATCAGTGCAGATAACTAATTGATTATCAAATGTAATCATCAATACCTTGATCAAAAATTGGGTTACAATAAGACCCGAAGAATATATGTAATACTGAGATCCTGTTTTGTATAGACTTACTATATAATTTTTTAATATGTTATATGTTTAAATTTGTATAACCAACAGGTAATTTTTTGAAAAGTTAGATGTTTATTTGTATAACAAAGATATCTTTTATAACAAGTTAGATTTTTATTTTGTATAATGATACTATACTGTATGTTTCCAAAAATAAACTACATGCTACCCTCTTGTTTAAATCCAAAAATGTAAAAACGCCTTTGATCCAAAAATAAGCTACCCATGATCGATAATAGTCGCTATATAGTTAAGTCAAAAGTTTACTATTATAATCGATTAAAGTCACTTAAATAAACTTGTTCGGAAGATCAAAATACGCATACCCTAAAAATTTCATCAAAATCTGAGAACTTTTTATTATTTGACTTTTAATTTTTACGTTCAACAGTAAAATTAAAATTTTATTACAAAAATATATTTGTTGAACTTAAAAATTAAAAGTTTAATAATAAAAAGTGCTTTAATATTGATGAAAATTTTAGTATATATGTATTTTTATCTTCTGAATAAGTTTACTTAAGTGATAATAGTCGATTTACATAGTATAATTTGGACTTTACTATGTAACGACTATTTGTGATTGACCAAAAATCTATCTCCAGATTTTTTGTGTCCAAAAAACGTCCAAAAAAGTAGCTTATTTTGGAAACATATGGTATGCATATCGCTTTTTTCATTTTTTTTATTTATTTTTTTATTTTTTTGTTTTTTTTTCTACAAAAAACTTGTCTGTACAAGATTATATGCGTGATAATTTTTTTTAAAAAATATCTGTGCAAAAAGCTTATTAGCGATCGCAAATAATCGCTACATAACAAAGTCCAAATTTTACTATATAAATCGATTATATGCTCTTAAGTAAATATGTGCATAATATAAAAATGCATATTCTCCGAAATTTTCATACAAATCAGAAAACTTTTTATTATTTAACTTGTAATTTTTACATTCGGCGTATATATTTTTTAAAAAATTTTTAATTTTTTGACGAACATAAAAATTAAAACTCAAATAATAAAAAGTTCTCCAATTTGTATAAAAATTTATAACGTATGTATTTTAATCTTCCGAACAAGTTTACTTAAGTGATTAGGGGAGTAACAAAAATCAGGTGATTTTTTAGGGGGGGAGGGGGGTAAAAAAAGTTGAAATTATATATAAGAACCTGACTATTTATATATTGAGGAAGAGGGAGGGGGGTAGGCCTCTGATAAAAAATAATCAGGTGATTAATGATACTGCCCTTATAACCGATTCGCATAGTGAAATTTGGACTTTACTATATAGTAACTATTATCAATTGGGGGTAGCTTATTTTTGGATAAAACAAGTTTTTGGATTTTTTTGGTTAAAACAAAAGAGTAGTTTATTTTTAGAATAGAAATATATATCTGATATAGTATATAAACTCAGATCTAAAATTGTATAATTTATAGTGTATAAAGTTATATTAAAATTTTGAGTCTGGATCTGAGTTATATATGTATTCTTCAGGGTCCTGTTACAATTGCACCCTATTAGAAATAAAAATTATTAATTAACAGCATATCTACTATATATATTGTAATTATCTTAATCTAATATTAGTCAAGTAATACATATATCGATAGACCTTAGACTAGTCTAAGTAATCCAAAGACCCATGCAGGCCTGATCATAACTAACCCAGCCTGGCCCTTTTTAATACTAGCATTGTATATATAATATAACTTTTTTAATTTAATTCATGTGCTTAAGTTAATTTGTTATAATCAATAATAGTAATTAATTCATTTATACATAATTATACTTACTATATATTTCTGAAAATAAGCTACATCCTAAAATAAGCTACTCATTATTTTGATCCAAAAATGTAAAAACACCTTTGACCCAAAAATAAGCTATCTTCTTTGTCACACTAAAAGATAATTAACTAAATTTTTAGTTCTAAAAATAAGCTACTCTCACAATCGATTATATTCACTACATAGTAAAGTCATAATTTTACTATATAAATTGATCTGAGTGCTTAAGTAAACTTATTTGCTATCAAAATATGTATATCCTGAAATTTTTATATAAATCAGATAACTTTTTATTATTTGACTTTTAATTTTTACATTCAACAGAAAATTTTAATTTTTTTTAAAAAACATATTCATTAAGTGTAAAAATTAAAGTCAAATAATAAAAATTTAACTAATTTATATAAAAATATAAAAAATATGTATTTTGACCTTTAGAATAAGTTTATTTAAGCGACTATAATCGATTTACATAGTAAAATTATAACTTCACTATGTAGTGATTATAATCGATTGACTAAAATAAGCTGCTCTGATTTTTTGTATTCAAAATCAGGCAATTTATTTTTGGAAACATATATTAATACAACATATTTATTTGTTATTATTAATTTTACTTTTTAGAGTTTTGTATCCAAAAATAAGTTACCCTTTTTGTGCTTTAAATTAATTAAAATAGTAAATAACCCAAAAATAAGCTACTCCAAATTTTTTGTATTAAAAATCAGCAAAAAAGGTAGCTTATTTTTAAAAACATACAGTATATGACATTGTACATATATATATATACTAGTGTGATAGGTGGTGCATTCGCACCATTCATCTTATTTAGATATTATTTACTGTAAAACATTTTATTACAGAATTTAATAGCTATTGCAAAAAGTTTAGTACATGTGATTAATTTAATTTGTATCAAATTTTTGTTTTTTTATATAATAATTAAAATTGAATTGGCATTAAATTGTTATTTTATTATGAATTACTGTTACAAAATTTACTCTTATAGTGAATACATATATAATGTTATTTTTATAGTAATTGTCTTGTTTCTATATAATTAAAATTGAGTTAGTTGTATTTAATTTATTGAGATTTCTACTATAAAAAAATCCTGTCTCTGAACTTACAGTATATGTTTAAATCAGGGTTATCATGATTTCTACTACTATAGTTTGTTAGCTAAGATTGTGTTAGTTTGTTATTTGAATTATTGTAATTTCTGTCATGAATTACTGTAAAAAATTCTGTTATAAAACTTACCATTTCAGTAATTAAAATAGTAGTTAGGATCAGGATAATTTGCATTAGAATTATCTTAATTTCTACTATACTAAATACTGTTACAGAACCTATTTGTTATTTCAGTAACTATACAGTATATCTCGAATTATCATTATTTCTATTATAACTATAATAAATAATTTTGTTATAGAACTTACACTTTATTCACAGTAACCAAATACATAGTAAAGTTAGTTTGTATCAAAATTATCATGATTTCTATATAGTTAAGATTACTGGCATTATTGTATAATTTCTATCATAAATTACAGTAGAAAATTCTGTTACAAAACTTACCATTCTCATGACTATTGTAGTGGTTAAGATTAAGCTAATTTGTATTAGAGTTATCTTGATTTCTATTATATAAAGTTTAGTTACAAAACTTATTTATTATTTTGGTGACTACATAGTGTATGTGTTAGTTTGTACTAGAATTATCATGAATTCTTTTATCTATAAAGAATTTTGTTACAGAACTTATTCTTTATTCTAGTAACCAAAGTATGTAGTAAGTTTGTTTGTATTAGTATTATTGTGACTTCGATATAGTTAATATTGAGTTAGTTTGTTACTCTGTTTTCCAGTAACCAAAATATGTAGTAAGTTTGTATTGGTATTATCATATTGAGTTAGTTTGTTATTGAAATTATTGTGATTTCTATAATGAATAACTGCAAAAAATTTTGTTATAAAACTTAACATTTCAGTAACTACTGTGGTGGTTAAGATCGAGCTAATTTGCATTAAAATTATCTTGATTCTTATTGTACAAAATACTGTTACTATTTCAGTGACTACACAGTGCATCTGAAATTATCATAATTTCTATTTAACTATAATAGAGAAATTTGTTACAAAACTTACACTCTACTCCCAGAAACCAAAGTAAGTAGTAAAGTTTGTTTGTATTAGAATTATTGTGATTTCTATATAGTTAAGATTGATTATTGGAATTATTGTATAATTTCTATCATAAATTATAGTAAAAATATAGCGTTATAAAACTTACTATTCTTGTGACTACAACAGTAATTAAGATTGAACTAATTGTATTAGAATCATCTTGATTTCTATTATGCAAAATTCTGGTGCAAAATTTATTTGCTATGTCAGTAACTACACAGTATATGTTACTTTATACTGGAATTATTATGAATCTTTTTATCTATAAAGAATTTTGTTACAGAATTTACTTTATTTTCTAGTAACCAAAGTATGTAGTAAGTTTGTTTGTATTGGTATTATTGATATTGAGTTAATTTGTTATTGAAATTACTATGATTTCTTTAATGAATCACTGTAAATAATTCTGTTACGAAACTTATCATTTTAGTAATTACTGTAGCAGTTAAGATCAGGCTAATTTGCATTAAAATTATCTTGATACTTATTGTAAAAAATACGTTAAAAGCTTATTCACTACTTCAGTAACTACACAGTACATTTGGAATTACCATGATTTTTATTTTAACTATAATAAAGAATTTTTTTATAAAACTTACACATTATTCTCAGTAACAAAATTATATAGTAAAGTTTGTTTGTATTGGAATTATTATTATTTCTATGTAGTTAAAATTGATAACTGGAATTATTGTGGGATTTCTATTATAAATTACAGTAAAAAATTCTGTTACAAAACTTACCATTCTCATGACTACAGTAGCAGTTAAGATTGAGCTAATTGTATTAGAATTATCTTGATTCTATTATACAAAATTCTATTACAGAACTTATTTGCTATTTTAGTACAGTATGTGTTAGTTTGTATTGGAATTATCATGAATTCTTTTATCTATAAAGAATTTTGTCACAGAACTTACTCTCTATTCCAGCAACCAAAGTATATAGTAAGTTGGTATTATCACAGCTTCTATATAGTTAATATTGTGTTAATTTGTTATTGAAATTATTAGGGTTGGAAGCCATCTATGTTCAGTGAATTTCACTGGACACTGGACATATAAATTTGTCTAGTATCCATTGATTTATTAACATATATAAAGTAAAAATTGGTGGTATATTACTGCTTTAATTATTTGGTTTGCTTGATTCTGAACAGATGTTTCTTATTTCTAAAAAAAATTACATTTTTAGAAATTTAAAATTTATTAGATAACCCACTTGTCCAATTGCCTAACCCTGGAAATTATTGTGATTTCTGTAATAAATTACTATAAAAAATTTTGTTATGAAACTTAACATTCCAGTAACTACTGTAGTGTGTAGTGTTCCTATGAACCTAAACTGAACTTTGGTCAAGTTCAGGTTCAGGTTCAGTTCAATACTGAACTGAACTTGAACTTTTTTAAAAAAAAAGTTCAGTTCAGGTTCAGTATTGAACTTTTAATTCAAGTTCAGGTTTAGTTCAGGTTCATAAATTTTAAGTTCAGTTCAGGTTCAGGTTCAATGATCTGCAAAATTTTAAGTTCAGTTTAGGTTCAATGAACCTGGTTCATGAACCTAAATTGAACTAAACTGAATCTAGAAACACTATATAAAAATATAAGGCAGATATACCTAATTTGGCGCAGTGCCTAATTCGGCGCACTAACGATATCTTACGAACTGTTGATCAGAATCACGTGTTTTGGTACCATTCGATTCGTCTCATCGAGACGAATCGAATAGTACCAAAATCATATGATTCTGACCAATAGTTCACAAGATATTATCATTTAACCTAAATAACCTATTTATATATAATCTTTGAAAATTAGTAGATAAATTTTGATAGACCAGTCCCTTTTGATGATTTTACCACCAAAATGACCACCTTGAAGAGACGATTCCAATGAGCTCAAAATCGTTAAAATCCAATCATGGGATCACAAGATCGTTAAGAATTTCGTATTACTTTAAATAAAAATTAATTAGTTTAACTAGGCTAATTTTCATCAAAATAATAAGAAAATCTTTAACGATCTTGTGATCCTGTGATTAGATTTTAACGATTTTGGGCTCATTGGAATTGTCTCTTCAAGGCGGTAAATTTGGTGGTAAATCATCAAAAACGGACCAGTCTGTCAAAAGTTATCGACGATTTTATGTTAATTTCAAATTTTGCTTTACACAGGTTATTTTAATTAAATGATGATATCTTGTGAACTATCGATCATAATCGCATAATTTTAGTACCATCTGACTCTTTTCATTGTGACGAATCGAATGGTACCAAAATCTTATAATTTGGATCAATGGTTCACAAGATATCATTAGTGATCTTTAGTGCTCCGAATTATGCATTGTGCCAAAATTGGACTATGTTTTTAAGATAATCGTTAAAATGTGATATCTTATGATTGAGTGATCAGATTTGGGTGATTTTGGTGTCATTCGATTCGTCTCGATGAGACGAATCGAATGGTTCCAAAATCATCTGATTCTGATTGATATATCACGTGTTATTCATCGTAGAACTTAGGTGCGCCGAATTAGGCATATCTACCTTATATATAGAATATTGAACCTGAACATGTTCATGAACTTTGAACTGAACTTGAACTGAACCAAATTTTAAGTTCAAGTTCAGTTCAGGTTCATAAATTTTAAGTTCAGTTCAGGTTTAGGTTCAATGATCTGCAAAATTTGAAGTTCAGTTCAGGTTCAATGAACCTGGTTCATGAACCTGAACTGAACTGAACTGAACCTAGGAACACTAGTAGTGTGCTTATGATCGAGCTAATTTGCATTAAAATTATCTTTATTCTTATTATACAAAATACTGTTACAAAACTTGTTCACTATTTCAGTAACTACACAGTACATCTGGAATTATTATGATTTCTATTTTAACTATAATAAAGTATTTTGCAACAAATCTTACATTCTATTCCCAGTAACCAAAGTATGTAGTAAAGTTTTTTTTTGTATTAGAATTATCGCAATTTCTATGTACTTAAGATTGATTATTGGAATTATTGTGAATTTACTATAATTTAATTTACATATCATATGACTTTTGAACTTGAATTTTAAACAATGGATTATTCAATAAATTATTAAATTAGAAAAAATAATAAATTTAAATTAACAACAAACATACTTCTTTTAAAAAATCATTATTGTTTTCTTTAAAACTGGCCAACGTCTTAAGTGCAATGATGCTGGATTGTTTAGGTGCTCTCTTATATTTCTATGAATAAGTTTTTTTATGCCCTGCCTAACTTCAACTTCTCATCATATACCATCTAACCAGGTTGCTGAATATACAGAGCCAAATTCTCCTTTATAGATTTTTTTAACTTCTGATAATCCATCGAATGGAATCTATTCAATCATTTCTTTATATCTCCAGGTTCTAAGTTGGAACATTTTCATGCAATCATCAATATTTTTATGTCCACTTGTCCACCTTGTTTCTATGTCAGGGTCGCATGATAGACACTATGCACATTGAGTGCTGTTTTTATTACAATGTTCATATTTTCCATAAGTAGAATTTCTATATAAATAATAAATATGTAATTGATTTATTCTACATCTGCGGTTTTAAATTTTAGATTGAATGTAAATAATTTTTGTATTTACTAACTAAATTAATATGAATAAAATGAATCGCACCTAATGGTAAATAAGTATTTATGTTTGCTGTTTTTAATTCCATTGATTAATAAATGTTCTTTATACTCACAAACTAAATTAATGCAAAATAAATGAATTTAAACGTAATGGTAAATAAGTATTTATCTGTTATGTTTGCTGTTTTTAATTCTATTGATTAATAAATGTTCTTATACTCACATACTAAGTGAGGAGGTAATTAATGTAAATGAAATAAATTTAAATGTAATGGTAAATAAGTATTTATCTGTTATGTTTGCTGTTTTTAATTCTATTGATTAATAAATATTCTTTATACTTACAGGTTAAATAACACAAAAAATCAATAAATAAATACGTATGTATTTATGAGCTTAAATTACTGAAATAGATCAATAAATGCACTTTCTGCTTACTCTCTGATAAATAAAATTGTGTAAGAAATCCTGTTTTAAATAAAAAATTACAAACATTATAATAAAAAATAAAATTTAACTTACTTATTAATTCATTCATAAAATTTATCAAAATTTTTTTCAATACCAATTCTGTAATAATAACACCAGGCAGTATTCCAAATTCCTATAGAATTACTTGCCTCAGCAGACTTCAGATAATATGAAAATGCTTTTTGCTTATCAATTTCGATCCCAATCCTAAATAATAACAATATCCAACTTGGTACATTCCATTAGAATTATTTATATCTGCTGATTTTTGGTAATATGTGAATGTTTTTTTTTCTTCTTTTTCAATTCTATTCCATGTTCGTATTATTACCTGAGCAAATAGTTTCCATTTGGACTATTTGTATCCACCAAGTGGAGACTACTATCGAATTCAGTTGATTGATAGCATTAATTTGTAGCATTTCTGAGTTTTCTATTTGTTTTTTGTTTTTAAAAAAATGGTTGGATATCACTATGATTTAACGATATTTTTTTTTATTTATTTACTTTTGTTATACTCAATATATCCTAAATTATACTGCCTGTTGTAGTCATGCTCAAATTGAGCCTACACATATTGCAAATATTTTATTAGAAACTACGTACATAGATTGCATGTATATTATATACATATAATAGATCAATTACAAATTATGATGAATATATTACAACATTATCATGCAAATAATCATATGTCATTAATTTTCTCATGGTCTAATTACAGTTAGAAAATCAAAAATGGCAAAGTGCAATTGAATTTTTTTTTATTCTCATTAAGTAGCATTTATCATACAGAAATTAGTAGATCAACACACTACTTGTTAGTAGATTGACACCAAACTACAAACTATAGGAATCATCAAAAAAAATTATCAGATAATTTGAACAACAAATATTCTGACCAAAAATTTACCAAAAAAATGATAAATCTAGAAATCAATCATCTAAATTTTTAGTGGGATGTAATTTTTTTTTAGCGCCAGTATTATTTACTAATATTTTTTATTAATATCGTTTTTTTATCTATGTGATAATAAGTTTGTTAGCATTACAGCATTACATCATTACAGAATTATGTTAGCATTATAGCAATAATATTTATGCCGATTTTCATGTCAATCAAAATGTGTGTTATATTGTAATTTTCCCACACACTGATCATGTTTCTGAAAGATGATCAATCAAAAATATTCAAACGGACTTTACATTAATGATATAATGTGCACGTGTCCTAAGTTATCCAATCAAATCAAGAATAAAAGACCAATTAGCATGCAGATTTTTGTTAATCAAAGGTGCGAATTATTTTATACTGTTTTATTTATTATTATTATTATTATTATTATTATTATTATTATTATTATTATTATTATTAATTATTATTATTATTATTATTATTATTATTATTATTATTATTATTATTATTATTTTTTATTATTATTATTATTATTATTATTATTATTATTATTATTATTATTATTATTATTATTATTATTTATTATTATTATTATTATTATTATTATTATTATTATTATTATTATTATTATTATTATTATTATTATTATTATTTATTATTATTATTATTATTATTATTATTATTATTATTATTATTATTATTATTATTATTATTATTATTAATTAATTAATTAATTAATTAATTAATTATAATTATTAATAATTAATAATTAATAATTAATTAATAAGATAGCTGCACAATACTGTCATGCAAAACCAGGAATGAAAAAATTAGTAAATCATATTAGAAGTTTTAAAAAATGTAATATTTTAACAGTTTATTAATACTAACTAATAAATTATATATACCTTAGTTTACATGAGCATGCAAAAGTTGTATTTGATTGGCCGTGGCAGATCATGCAGATCATGCAGATCATAAATGCGATTGGTTAATATTTTATTACGGGTTATAATGATAATTAGCTAAATGGAAGTACTGGTGGTGCCCCATCATCTACTTCTTTGTAAAAAAATTTTGCCGCAAAAAAAAAAAAAGTTATAATATCACGTAAAATGACAACAATAAATTTTGGCCCCTGCTCAATTATTAACTGTACCTATACTAATGTTAAGTTTTGTAAACTTATGGAGTTTGCATATGAAAAATGTTACAATAAACAAATGCTGGAAGTATACCCTTACCTTGAAGTCGGAAAACAACTTTGCTATCCACATTACTATAAAATTGTAGAAGCTGATAGAAACCAATGAAAGTGTGAAAAAAATATGTAATCGAAAAAAAATTCGGAAACAATTAAACCTGTATCAAATAATAATACGAGTAATAAGTTATATTTTAATTTATTTTTTTAATTTTTTTTTTTACAAGTTTTAATTTTTTATTTAATTTGAATAGAGGAACCAACATTCGCTTCATATATAGACATATTAATGAAAGCATTATATCATATACAACATAGAGAGGGTAGGGTGCTTGTTTGGAACTAGATCTAGTAAAATTTGAACATATGATCGAAGCTACTAATCCACAACTTAAGGGGTTTTTTAATTATATTATGAATGCAATTATTCCAAAAGAACGCTCCACCTATAATGTAAATGAATCAAAAAAGTCAATTGTTGGCTTATGCTATATGTTAGCAGGTTTGCACAACAAATTTGTAAATCAACACAAACTAGAAGTTGGGTTATATTTAATGGCATCGGGGGCAACATGGGAGGCAATTAACACGATGTCAACTCTTGAGTATTTGGTATGCGCTAAAATAGTGGAAAAATATTGAAAACAAATTCAAAAAAAACATGTATCTAAAATTGAAAACCATTTATTGAAAATGTAAATATAAATTAAAATTATTTGTATTTACTATATACATTTATTATTAATAAAATTTAAATTATATATTATATAAATAGAAAAATTTATTTCATGTTTACAATATTGTCGATTATCATGCATCGTAAACCTGATACTGTATCAACTTCAACTACAAATCATTTTGCTACTTGCGTAGCAAAACCAGTTAGCAAATCTTTTTCTGTACAACTTACATCTAACAGAGTGTCTGTTCATAATCCGAAAAATGTTGAGGCATCAAAAATCTGCTGGTATTTACTAAATGTATATACTGGGGTTTTCGATATTTCATATACAGACCATCAATCATATAAAATTTCACAAGGTTTAATAATCAATACATTCGATCCAATTGAAATGCTAACTATACATAGTTACACCAATAATATAGTAGAACGTAAGGAGGAGAGGTCAATAAGAGGACTTCAACTTGTAGGAGTTAGGGAACAATACTTGCATATGGTCGAGGATTATCTTAATGCATTAAATATAATCCTATTAATAAATAGTAAAATGCAGCATTTAGATAGACAAGTCGCACCTGTTGTGGCTGACTGGCCTAGCCAGCTCTTTATTAAAAAATTGCTATATTTACGAAAATTGTTTAATACAAATTTTGTTATTCCACAGCAAATCGAATCATTTTTACCCATATTGGGCCCACTACATTTATCTTTAAATAGTAGGGAACACATTATACTAATCTATTATTCTTTTTTTGAAAAAATGTTCATTACTTATTCGGAAAAATAAATTAGCAAAGAAACCTCGACCCTGGAGAATAAACCTTTTATTGGAGCTTGCATGAAACGGCTGGTTAAAAATAAAGGACAAAATTATAAAAAAATTTGGAAAAGTATGCAAAGATGTCAAATATCGAACAATGATTGACTTACTTGTTAATATTATTCTGTCAATCCTCGAAATCTATGCTACTCTATTTCGATCAGGTTTGTTCAACGAATATATAGAGACAGTCTTTCGTATTTGGACCTTCACTCTGTGATGGAAACGAAAGAACTATAATAAGGACCTCCTTATGTTTTTGTCTGATTTATTCTACTAGAATAATAACAGTTATCCTTTTTTAAATGTTATAAAAAATCATTTGACTAGTTTTAATGAATATTATGTAGAAAACACCCATAGTCTAATTTGTACCAATATATCAAAAAATACAACAGCAGATAATGTGATAAAGCAAGCATATGTTATTATGGATTATGATCCAGTGTTTAAAGACACGTATTGTAAAACATGACGATATCCATATAATGCAACAACTCTTGATTTCTTATATGAAAAAATGGTCCTTTTCTTTTTAATATTTTCAAAACATATTTCATAATCGTGGGAAAAGCATTTCAATTCCCAATAAAACAACTATAGAGAATGCAGAGAAAATAAACCTACAAAAAAAAGTGCCCCCAAAAATTCTACTAACAAAACCTCTACCAAAAAAAACTCTACCAAAGCTTCTGCCAAAGCCCCTGCCAAAAAAACCTACACCAAAGGAAACAAATCCAAAAAAAAGCCACCAGAAATATACCAACTAGCTACTCTAAAGAAGAAGTAGATCTATGATACCTACTAATGGCATACAGTATGTCTCATCTACTACACCCTGAACTATGTGATTGTTGTGGTCTTCTATTAAGCGATGATAACAGTATGGTATACGTTTGTGGTCACGGCTACTATATAGCTTGTTATAATAAGAAATGTAAATACTGCGAAGAATATTATAAGAGAGAAATTTTTGAAAATGCTAATTCATTTCTAAAACAAATTGAAAAAGGAGAAAATAAACTCACCAGAAAAGATCTTGACGATGAGGAAAATGATATAGAGGAGGGTGCAGATGAAGTTTCTAAGGAAATAGAGGAAGCACAAGACACTTCATCTAAACTAGCAGCAGAGATTTATAATATAGAGCATTGGTAAATATGTACAATTAGAAGGAACAATAAAATACAGTCTCTGCATTATACTGTTAAAACTACTAACCTTTTTCTGAATCGTTGCTGAAACAAAAAAAAAATTAAATTCATTTACATATTACATATTATCACTCGTTATAAAATCTACCTCTAATAAAAGTCCTGCAGATCCAGTGATCTCAATGATGGATCACTACAATTCTCTTGTAATGTATCTAACAAACGATCTGGGCAAGTTTTGTAAAGAATAACTGATTTTTTTGATGTGTGGTCATATGACATACCTCCTTTCCCTATGATTTTGATATGCAAAATCTTGTATAATCTTTATGCATAAATTAGAATTTCTGTCATGCTGTTTACATGTGTATTGTACAGAGTTGGCATATAACTAGATCACATTAATAAATTTCGAAATGAAACGAATGAATTCATTAATTATATTAGTAGTTTAATTGGTCATGTGCCAACATTATATACATCTTTTAGTGTTTATTGTTTAATTATGTTTAAAAGCTTAACTTATTCGGTATAATAATGAAATATAATATAGGAAGCATTTTATATAGAAAACAAAGCCATAAATAGTATTAGTAAATGTCGGGGATGATGCTGAAATCCGATGATGCTGAAATTCATATGATCACTATATCATCAGATTTTTTAAAATTTCCAAAAATCATACAGACAATCAATCTACACTACATCGAATTCTATAACCAGTCGGTATGCCTATATGCATTCTTGATATCTATATATAAAAGACCTTTTAACATATAAAAAGGTGACCCTAATCCTAACCCTAACCATGAGACAAAAAGCATCTATAAAACCGCTAACAAAAAAAATTTGCCTTGTGTTTAGGGTTAGGAATAGGGTTGCCATTTTGATATAGTTAGAAGGTCTTTTATATATAGATATCAAGATGAGATTTATATAGTATTTAATTACAGAATTAATTCCACTCTAACTGACCCCATTCGATTGTTTTGATTATGTAGTGTAAATTGATTGTTTACACAATTTTCAGAAATTTTAGAAAATCTGATGATACAGCGATCACATGGATTCAGCATTATCTGATTTCAGCATCATCCCTGATAGTAAATATTATAAAAAATATATATATATATATATTTTTAGAAATCAAGCAGTATATAAATAGACAAAACTAGTATTACTATTGAAATTTGGAAGAGTGTCAGATTAGAGGGCCAGATTTAGGTTAGCAATAGTGAACAAGAGAAGGAATACTTAAGGTTGGGTTTATAAATATAACAAAATAGGATACAAAAATAAATAAAAGCCAAGAGATACAATAAATAAACATTCATTAAGAAAACTTTATTATAATAGAGGAATTATTTAGATAATATCTAATGCTATCTAATATCTTATTCTTGCTCTCGAGACCTCAGGTCTGATAGCATAGCAGTTATGGCTCTTTCTATTATATATTAGGAACAAAAACCTCACAATACACAAAGAGTGGACACATCAGACTTATATACATTTGTAATCTATATAAATTATTTATACCAATCAATTGTCAGTTTAACTTCCTTTTGCCTTACACAATCATTGAGATATGACAACTAAAAGTCTAATTGCCCTTCAACACCTATAAATTTGATCATAATATTACTTTGTTTGAGGGGCAAAATAATAATATTTAAACATTTCATATTCATTTATCCCTAAAAGAAGCAATAATAATTTATACATAATTGATCTGTGTACAAAAGTAATGGCATGATGATTATTAATATAAACATTTGACACATTATGATAGCTTTAATTAATTGTAGAACCCCAAGGATATCTAAATAAGGTAATAGGAGTAACATGTGTTAAAGAAGTACAATTAAAAGGTTTAAGAATGCTCAAATGTAACAATGATCGATCAAATAAAGCAGAGGCAGAATAAGGAAATGCTGTAATTTTTAGGCACAGAAATTTATAATAATACTGGTAAGATAAGAAATAAATCAAATAAAATAAGACACAACTTAAAACTTAAAATACTTACTTAAAATAGTCCTTTTGAAGGGATATTCATGTATGAATGCACATACATACTTATGAAAGCCATATCAAATCAGTTTAATATAAAATGCATATTGGACCATCACATTCCACAATGTCATGCAAAAATATAACCAATTAAAGAACTGTATTTGTTCACATTATTTCACTCTTTAGATAACATGCACTTCATTGTACTCTGTTCCTGGTATAAAACAGAATTTCGACATTTTTATAAAAAAGATTTCAAGCAGAAAAAAATTATTACTATAACCACATACCAGAACTCCTTAAACATCAACCCCCTACATGATAAACAGGCATAAAACGCAAACCTAAAATAATCACTTAAAAATAGTCCCCTTTGCAGGAACAATCACGCATGAATAGCATATACATATACGTAAAAAAGTCATACTAATCCAGTTCAACATAAAAAGCAAATCCGGAACATCGCATTCCACAATGTCATGTAAAAATACAACCAATCACAAAACCATATTTGCTCACATCATTTTACTCTTCAGATAACTATTGAGAAGGTGTAAACTGATAGCAAGCAGGTCAAACTATACATCTTACTAAACAAATAACTAATATTATATCTAACGATCACGCAGGACTCTTAACCCTTGAACTGGCAAACAGAAAGAGGTGTAAAAAATTTGGTCTGGTTCTCAAGGTTCAGAAAGTCTTGGTAGAGCGATATGCAATAATCAATTAGTCAATCCTAGCTGCGGCTTATGGGATATAAATATGAATATTAGCTTGCAATTGGTGAGTTGCTTCATGGGTTTCACGTGATGATACAGTATCCAGGCTTTCAGGTTCCAATTATGGTGTCGATTTGGATATTGGTCTAATATCAGCATCATGTAATCGTGATTGGCAAGAGATGATCATGAGATCGTAATTGTTCAATAAATAAGGCACACAAGTATTGTTTGACCTTGCTAACAATAGGTCAAGGTAACAATTAAAGGTTTTTCTATAAAGGTCTCAAGGAAACTATTCTACGTTAACTCTTCTACTTGAATTTCGAAGGTTACTCCAAAACTGACAACAAGGTTTTTATAGTAACAACAGGGATATCAGAAGCTTATTCAGAACAATTAATATAGATAAAACTTAGAAGATAAGTAATTAACTATTGGGGTTACTACTTCTACTAATATGATTTTGAAGTATTAAAACTTAACTGAGTTGTTAACTTGTAGTGAGCTGTCTTTATTTAAGGTAACAGGGACATCACTTTTATACTTTTTACATTCCAATTCTCAATACAGGTTTTATGGCAGAACTAATAGTTGAATTACCCGATCTGCCATATAGACTGATCTGTTATAACAGATCGATTTGTCATATTGGACTGATCTGTTATATCAGACCAATCTGTCATATCAGACTGATCTGTCAGATGGAATAATCTGACCAATACAGATACAAATAAAGCCTATCTAGAGAACAATAATATATGTACGACTAATACTACTAATAAATAAACAAGATATATATATATTTATAACAATAAAAATAAAAAATAATAAGAAATAATAATAAAAAAGAAACCTCTAAGGCAGGAGCCCTTCACATTTCTCCTACCCTTATACATGAGTACTATGTGTGTACCATATAACAATAGTGTACGGTATTCCTCATTAGTTAAGCAGTAGATTCTTGCAATAGTGGTATAGATAGTATGGTAGACCTGTTTCACTCCATACCACTCAAAATATAGTAGATTCATAATGCAGTACCACTATAATAGCATGGGACAATTTCTCAAATGCTGTGGCATTGGCTTTCGGTTATAGTATCAAGGACAGAGTCTAAGTAATAGGCATATACAAGGCATTCAATTTGGTTCTCTTTTCTACAGGCCCGCATTAAATGGTAGTAGGCTACAGTGATTTTTACTGTAGGGATTTGGTCTTCTGAATATGGACATGGAACTAGAATTACATCAATTGGTTCAAGAAGCTGTCGATTGAGTTGGATTCGTCAGACTGGAGAAATGTTACAGGATCTAGGAATATACATAGATAGGTCAGGTATGAGTTTGCTTATTTTTGAGATTTTTATGCAGATTTTTTCTATTTATAGTAATTTTTTGCTTATTTTTGAAGATTTTCTGCTGATCTTTTTTTTTAGTAACCCTATAATTAGCCTGACCTATCTATGTATATTTTGGGGTCCTGATGTTACTCATTTTGTTTGGATAAAGTCTTTAAAGATTTGGACTTGGGCTTTTTATATTTTCTGCTCATAATAGGGTTTCAACTGGCTTTTATTGATGGGTGATATGAGTACTTTGCCGCTTAGTTCTCGTAGCTTATACGCCCTATTCTTAGGAGTAGTATGAATATAATATAGCCCCTTCTATTTGGGTATTAATTTATAGCTATGAGTGCCTAATTTTCTAGCATCAAGTATGAGAACTTTTTCAATGATTTTAAAGTTACAAGTGGCTTTGAACTGCCTATCATGCTGCTCTTTTTGTTTTTGTTGTTTCTTACTAATTTGATGTAATGCATTATTTCAGACTGTAGGTAGATCATGGTCGATCTCATGCAACCTCTGAATTATTGTTCTATTTAATAGATCTTTAGATTCACTTGAGTATAAGGGCAATTTGGCCTTTCTGCTATATACCAGGTGAAATAGTGCTTCTTTAGTTGTAGTTTGTTTTATAGTGTGGTAAGCGAACAAAATCAATGGAATGACTAGGTCCCAATTCGTCACATTGTCAACTAGTTTTGCTATTGAACTGCACAGGGTTTTGTTAAAATGCTCCACAAGCCTGTTGGTTTGTAGATGATAGGGTGGAGCAGTGGTGCTTAGTGCTCATAGCTGCAAGAAGTTTATCTATAATACAGTTATTAAAATGTGATCCTTGATCAGACAATAAAATGCTTGGACATCCGTGCTGGTATATTATGTCTTTGTAGATAAATTTGGCCACTTCCTGTGCATTGGCTCTGGAAATTGCACAAGCCTCTGGCTATTTAGTCATATAGTCAGTAGCCACTACAATATATCTATTAGCGTGGTGTAATGGGTAAGGGCAGTGTCATAAATCACCTGATTATTTTTTATCAGAGGCCTACCCCTCTCCCTCTTCCTTAATATATAAATAGTCAGGTTCTTATATATAATTTCAACTTTTTTTACCCCCCTCCCCCCCTAAAAAATTACCTGATTTTTGTTACTCCCCTAAGGGTCCTACGATATTAATTCTGATCTAGTGAAATAGGGCCTGAACAGGTATTAGGTGTAAAGATTCCTTCAACTTCCTGCTCCCATGTCATTGATATTTCTCACATGTTTTGACATATTTACGAATATCATGGTACATTTGGGGCCAATAATAATAATCTCTATTTTTATTAAACATAATATCCTTTCTGAAATGGCCTTCCAACAGGTGATCATGTGCTAAGATGAGTATGGTTCCTACTCCCTCTTCTGGTACAACTTTGAGCCAATTGTTTCTTTATCTTTATTTTTCTTATATAAACTACCATTTTTGGCTTGGAAGGACTTGCTTTGCTTCTCTAGGTACTTTCGTTGCTGATTATTGAAATGCAGTGGATATTGCCAGTGCTAAAGGTACATTTCTAAAGCACAATATTGCTGAGGCTCTATTATTCCTAACTGAATGCTTTATGTTCATTTTCTTTGGTTCAATTTTTTGCCAGGATACTGACAACCTGGACTGGATTGAGTTTTATATCAGGTTTAGGTATTGTTTTAACTTTTCTGTAATTGCCCTTTAGCTGATTTTTTACTTCTGATTTTCAGATTTGCCAATAGAGCTCTCGATCAGGAGTTCAGGTGCATGTGTTTTATTTGTACAATAATTCTGGTGGGCTGATCAGTGCTTGCTCGCAATTCTTCTTAGATTGACCACACGTGGTATCAAATTGAATCTGGTAAATTTTTTTTTCTTGCTAAGTGTATATGTCTTCCTTTCCTCATATAGCAGGTAATTGTTCGATACTTAAGGTAAGTTGCACTGATTTTTGTAGTTAATAAATAATAACCAGTTTATACCCAAGCCTCTTACGCTTGTATTACTTTTCCTTTTAATTTTTTCTTTGGGCCTCATTGGCATTTGAAATATGTTGTCTCGCTAACCCATTTCAGCTTGTATGTTAAAAAAAATTGTACAGCAATTATGCAATAGCCAGCAATAGACTTTTAGTATTCATAATTTTCTTCTGTGTTTGTTCCAGTGGAATATAAGTTGTATGCACTTCTTTGTACCAGAACACTAACAACCTGAATTGGATTTGATTTACTGTCAGATTTTAAGTATATTTTTTTAGCTTTCCTCAATTTACCTTTTTTAACGCCAATTTCTTTGTTATAGCAAACACCAACTTGAAGCATTCCACGAGCTTTATGTATATTAGCAGATTTTTGAAAATATTCGAATGCTTTATATTCATCCTCTTCAATTCTATAGAAATATTTACCTTGTGGATATTTTCTTAGATACTACTTCTGGCTCTTTTCATGAGCCTGTGACATGTGTAGTAGGCTCTAAAAATTCAATCCAATCTTCTTTTTATTTTGTTTGAAGTAATGCTAGAAGCCATATCAGTAGTTCTGGAGAGCTATAGGTAGCTTGCCTTTTCTCGACATAGGGGTAGAGCTTAATTTCTGTTAACCATATGACTTTTCCTAATATCGCTTATATTTTTGTTATCAGATTCTCTTTGACCCATTTTCTTTCTATTGTTGGGTTTGTCTTGGTTTTTGGTAGGTATCAATTTGGTTTGGCTACTATACTTCTCTTGATTCTACTTATAGTTCCTCTACTAAATTGTTTGCTTTTGTAGATAGAGCCCCTCAACTTACTCTATCCCATCCTGATTATCCATACTCTATTATTGGATCTGTTTTTTTTTTTATATATACATGATTGTTTTTCCCGTATCTGGTTCCTCCTTTTCTACATACTATCATAGGTCTTCCAATCAGTGTATTTATCAAAAGGTTGTGCCTATTCATCAGAGTTGATATTTATGTTAGGGCACAAATCGGCACTGGTACTGCGATTCCAATTGGTTTAATTCCAGATAAAAGGAAGAATTCTTCTAGATAGTGGCTTCATGATCAATTTCTTCTTCAAATTCTAAACCAGTAACTGGATCTCCCTATCAAGGTATATTAATAAGGTATACTTCATCGATTTTTATAGATTGGGGTTCTGCCTTATCATTATAGTTTGAGACAGTAGCCATATTAGAGATATTTAGCCCACTCCAAATTAACTCTTGCTATAATTTTTGCGCTAATTGCCATAGGGCTTCATGTAGCCTTTCTTGTTCCAAGAAGCTATTAGTAAGTTCTTATTCATATTCTTCACTCGGTATCCAGAGTTATTTATTTTATAATCCTTGTAAGAGTATTCAATATCACTTATTCCATTATTACTTCCTTCTTTCCAATTTATCCATTTAGGATGATTAGTCCATTCAGTTCCTTGCATTTTATCTTCTAAGTCTTCTATAAGATATTCTTAGACAATAGACTCAAAGACTTCTACTTCATCTCTGGGATTGGGTTCATTTTCAGCATTCTCTATATCTACTACTTTTTGGTAGAAATTAACTACCTCGTTCTTAACTTCTTTTTGAAATTCTTCTACTATTTGGAATAAGGCATCTGCATTTCAATAGATTTGCCCTGTCCTATAGAGTATAATGAAGTCATATAGTTGTAGACGCAGGATCTATCTTGCTCTTCACCCCTTTAGTACAGAGCATTGTAACCACTTTAAGGCGGAGTAGTCAGTTACTACAATAAATGGTTTGTAGCCTAAGTATTAATAGAAATATTCCATGGCCCAAACCACAGAATAATATTCCAGTTTAGTGGCAGCGTAGTTTCTTTTAGATGGGTAAGGCTCTTACTAGGTACGCAATTATATACTCCTTTTTATTTTCATCTTTTTTTGCTAATACAGCACCAAGACCCACTTCAGATGCATCAGTATGGAGATAGAAGAGTTTGTCATATCTGAGTACTGTAGAACTAGCACAGTTATAAGGTGGATTTTAAATTTTAGAAGGCATTTTCTTGCTCAATTCCCTATTCAAATTTTACCTTTTTTTCTAACAGTTTGTATAGAGGTTTTGCTATAGTGACAAAAGTAGGAACTGAACTGTCAGTATTATGAAGCCAGGCCGACAAGAGCCCGCAACTGCTGTAGATTAATAGGTATAGAGAAATTTTTTACTTTAGAGACTTTCTCTTCATCGGGTCTAATCCCTTCTTTTCCTACTATATGTCCAAAGAAGGTAATACTATTCTGAAATAGTTCACATTTTTTAGAATTTAACTTCAATCCAGCTATAGCAATTTTAGCGAGGATGTTATCGAAGTGAATTACATGGTCCTGGTAAGTCCTGGAGTAAAAAATTATATCATTGAGATAAACTGCAAGATTCTTTTTAATATCCTCATGTAAGATATCATTCATTGTTCTTTGAAAAGTTGCTAGGGCATTATATAGGCCAAAAGGCATCACATTAAAGGCATAAGTGCTCTGCTGGGTTACAAAGGCAGTTTTTTTCTGGTCTTCTTCTTTTATTCGTATCTGCCAATATCCACTGGCTAAGTCAAGGGAAGAAAACTATTCGGCTTTCCCAAAGGTTTCTAATAGGTCATCAATTCAGAGTAGGGGGTAAGCATCCTTTTTCATTACAGCATTAAGCTTACGGTAATCAGAGTTTCCTATTTTTCTTTAGAACGATTACTACTAGCGAGGTCCATGGACTCTTGATTTTACTAATTAGCCCATTTTTCAACAGGCATTCTATTTCTTTATTTAGAAATTCTTGTTCATCAGGTGCAATTTAGTAGGCTGATTGCTTGGTAGGTCTAGCATTCTGGTATTGATTTCATGCTATACATTGTAATACTGGCCTAATTGATATAAACCAATAGCAAATAATCCCTTGAATTTGTTTAATAAACATGTTGCTTCTTTTTTTTGTTCCTGGGTAAGAGCTTCTACTGCTACTAACTGATCAATTTTTTCTTTACAGATGAGTTTGGGTTGGACATTTTCTTCAGGGGTTGAAGTTCTTCTACGGTAGTTAAATATATTGCCAGGCTACTGTCTTCATCAAGAGTAGTATGTAATTTTACTAATTTATCAGTATAATAACATTTGATCTCTTCAATGTCTTTTTTTTTCTCGTAGTTGTTGAAGAAATCTTTTGGTTTAGGGTAGTTCTAATTTATCCTCTTTGGATTGGTATATGGGAATTTCATACCTTTTTCTAGGTATCAGATAGATAACTTCTTTTCATTGAAGTGGAGTCGGGCGCAGACTTTTTGGAACCAATCTATTTCTAGCAGCATTATTTTATCAGGATTTTCAATGATCTGGAAATCAGTAGGACTAGTACACTTTGCACTGCTAGTTTCACACCAACTAGCTTTTATAATGCTCTTTTCTAGGTGCTATTGGTAGTGATGACTACTATATTAGAGGGCTCAGTGATAGTAAGACCAAGTTTCTTTACTAATTTTATTGATATTATGCTAACTGCGGCCCCAGAGTCTAAAATGACCAATATCAGGTTATTTTTAACCCTAACATAACATTTAGCTACAGAGGTCCTTGGTTCAAGTTTATTGTCAGCCAGGTTGGTTTCGGTTTGGGGAATGATAGGTCATTTTAAAGCTTGTAACAAATTATTACACTGTTTTTGACTTGCAAAAATTGTCTGTAGGTGGTATTGGCATGCTGACTCAACAGATCTTCTGCGATATTGTAAAGGGGAATTAAGTCTACAACTGAAGTTCCTCTACATCTTCAAGTCCAATTGGTAACTTCAACTAGGATTGGTAGAGGGTTTACAGTAGGTTCTGGGATAATTTCTTCTATAGCCATAGGTTGGAGTGTTGGAGTGTATTGATTTGGGTCAGAAGCAACACTCTTTCTTAATCTTTTATTCCAATTTGTTTTGGCTTCAGGCCTTTTATGCCTTTTTATTGCATATACTTCTTGGTTGCTATCTTTGTAACAATATCACACTTATTGATGTTTCTTGACTAGGTGGTATTTCTAATTTGGGTGGAAAGAAATTCTGAGAAGATTAATATCATTCCATAAGGCAATTCCTAGAGATATGCCCTCTTTCACTACAATTATAGCACGTGATTCCCTTATTTCTTGCTTGCTGGGATGGATACTGCTGGACTTGAGGCTGATAAGTGCCAGATGGTGCTTGAGAGCCAACAGTTTCAACTCTTGCCGATAAGGCAGTAGTTAATTTTTTATAATTTACTGCCATTTGCTGCATTTTTTTGGTCAAGTCATCAAGGGCTTGGTTGGTGGGTTCCTGCTTGTTATAATACTGACCAGCCTTGATTTTTCTTGCTTTGTCAATAGCAGCATCTAATATTTCGAAGTTATTAGCAGATATTAAAGTAGCAATTTTCTCATAGAGTCCTCCTATAAACATTCAGATAACATATGCAGTAGGTATTTGACGATTTGGGTTGACTCTTTTAATAATTTTTTAAACTGATATGTATATCAATCTACTTTTTCTTTTGATTTTTGCTTCAATGAGGTTAATTTTAACTGCTACTAATGTCTTCTTTCTGGAGTTGCAAAATATTTAACAAATGACTGAACAAAATTGTCTTCAAGATTCTCATATCATCCCAGTAGAGGAGGTCATCTTTTTTGGTCATTATACTAACTAGCAGCAATTCCTACCAGATGCCCTGAAGCAATTTTAATTTTTCTTACCCTAGTCCAATTATTGGCTTTAGCAGCTCATTCAAAGGTTTTGACCCATTCCACTGGGTCCTCATGCTCTTCTTCTTTGAAGGTTTGTACATGTACCCAGTTATTTTCTCTTGGAGCAGCTGGAACCTCATATTGGGCCATGTCTCTAAAGGATCAGACAATATCTCGAAGAAGATTCTGGGCTTGATTATGTTTGTCATATGGATCTTTATTGTTCTGAGGTTCATATGGAGGAAGTAGTCTTTCCTCCACAATAGGTCTATCAAGGTCAAAATCAGCTATATCAAACATTTTAAAGTTAAAATTAAACTAAACTGTTTAAAAGAAGATTTTATAGAGAGGGTTTTGGGGTTAGTAGTTCTATCTCAAGTTTTGATTTGAGTAGGTTAAAAAGTTCAATCTCATAGTCACCACAAATTAAGAAGGTGTAAACCAATAGTGAGCAGGTCAAACTATACATCTTACTAAACAAATTAACTAATATTATATCTAATGATCGCCTAGACTCTTAAACCTTGAACTGGCAGGCAGAAAGAGGCATAGAAGATTTGGTCTGGGTCTCAAGGTTCAGAAAGTCTTGGTAGGGTGATATCAGCAATAATCTATTAGTCAATCACAGCTGCTTCTTATGGGATATGAATATGAATATCGGCTTGCAATTGGCAAGTTGCTTCACGGGGTTCACGTGATGATATGGTATCCAGGCTTTTAGGTTCCAATTATAGTATTGATTTGGATATCGATCTGATATCAGTATCACAGGATCGTAATTGGCAAGAGATAATTACGAGATCATAATTGTTCAATAAATAAGGTACACAAGTATTGTTTGACCTTGCTAACAATGAGTCAAGATAACAATTAAAGGTTTTTCTATAAAGGTCTCAAGGAAACTATTCTACATTAACTCTTCTACTCAAATTTTGAAGGTTGCTCCAAAACTGACAACAAGGTTTTTATAGTAACAATAGGGATATTGGAAGTATATTCAAAACAATTAATATAGATGAAACTTAGAAGATAAGTAATTAACTATTGGGGTTACTACTTCTACTAATATGATTAAAACTCAACTGAGTTGTTAACTCTTAGTGAGCTGTCTTTATTTCTGGGAATCGCTTTTATACTTTTTATATTCCTATTCTCAATACAGGTTTTATGGCAGAACTAATAGCTGAATTACCCAATCTGACATATCGGAATAATCTGTTATATCAGACCGATCTGTTATATTGGACCGATTTGTCATATTGGACTGATCCGTCATATTGTCATATTGGACTGATCTGTCAGATTGGAATGATCTGACTGATACAAGTACGAATAAAGCCTATCTAGAGAACAATAATATATGTACAACTAATACTACTAATAAATAAACAAGATATATATATATTTATAACAATAAAAATAAAAAATAATAAGAAATAATAATAAAAAAGAAACCTCTAAGGCAGGAGCCCTTCACACCATGCACTTCGTATTTCATACTCCACTCCTGGTATAATTAATAATTAATTAATTAATTAATAATTAATAATTGTGACAGATCATAATGAAATCCAGATTAAAATGAAATGATAGTATAAAATCTCGAAAACTAAATTTTTTTGGGGTGTATTTTTTAGGGTTAGGGTTTAGGGTTAAGGTTAGTTTTAAAAAAATTATAATAAACAAGTATAAATGGGTTTTAGAAGGCTAGCAGGTTAAGTATAGAATGTAGATTTCATTTTAAATTATGATCTGTGACAATAATTAATAATTAATTAATTAATTAATAATTAATAATTAATAATAATAATAATAATAAATTAATAAAATATACTTTGTTACTTATGCACATATCAAGTTTTAACTAGATTGTAATTGTACAGTTCATACAAACTAATAGTTAATTCTTAAGTTTCTTATAAATTTTTTCAAATAATCTTAGTTAATTATTGATTATTAGATTTCTATCTGGCAAACAATTTGATTTTAAAAAAAAGATTTATAATTGATTAAAAATTATATAAAATTAATATTAAAGCAATTCAAAAAATGCCAGAAGCTTAAATTAATACTATATTAATATGTAGTTTGCTATATTTAAAATTATAAATTGCAGAGTATATTGCAAATTTGCATATTTGCAAGTATGCAAATTGCAAATACACATATTGCAAACATGCAAGTATACAATATAAAATTAGTTTTAGAAATCCTATCCAAATTAGCATAAATGGTTAGAACATTTTCTAAAATAAGAAAAGATCTTATAATTCTTATATGAGGTATACAAGAATCAAGCTATATTTTATGAAAATTAATTCTAAATTCATAAACAATCTACAATTACATAATAAAGTAATCTTTTAAGATTTTAAATAAGTAGCTAGTTTGTTTATTAATAATAAATATTTGGCTTTTTTAAGAACTCTAAATATCTAGTACAAAGGTCATACATTATTTTTTTTAGCAAAACCCCTAAAATTTGAGAAGCAAAAAAAGTTTTTGCCAATTATCTTGGCATCCAGTGGTCCAATTTGAATAAATTTTTTTCAAAATGAAGCTCTCAGTGAGGCGCATTTAACAAAAAAAGTTAATTTAATTCTAATTACTAGATTAAAAGTTATTTAAAAAAAATGTAGTTTTGTCATTTTTAACAAATTGGGCCAAAATTGGCCTAAATCCAGTTATGATCTATATGAGAGATGTCTGGGTCCTCTTTTTTATATATTTTTTTTAGCTACATAGTAGTCTTTAATATTTACTATAAATTTAAAACATTTATTTGCTATTAAGATCTATATTTAAATCTATATTAAGCTATCTATTGTTATTTTTTTAAAACTAGCCATTCTTGAGTTCAATATTATTTTTATTTTATAAAAATTATTAGATACAGTTCAGAATAGCAAAACATATTCACTTTTTATTAATAAAAACTTTAAATTATTATAACTTTTTTAAAACAAGTTAAATTAAAAAACCCTCTAACAAATTGATAGATTTTAACTAAACTATATTTTTGTTAAAGGAATTTTTATTATTTTTTGATTTAAAGAAATTATTAAGAGTTAAAGTTTATAATAATTTATAAAATTGATATTTAATATAAAAAAAAAAGAAAAAATATATATTTAATTAACTAATTAGAACTAATTTTACAACATTAGCCAATTATAATTAATTATATAAATATTAAAAATTAGCATCTTATATGTATAGAGTAGATGTCTTATACTGTCCCAAACTGTGAAGTATTTTTTAGAGTAGAGTAGATAAATCCAACAAACTGTATTATTATTATTATTGTTTTTTTTTATTTTTATATAAAGCAAGATATGAAACAAAATGTGAAGTAAAATATAAAATAGAATATAAAGCAAAGTATAAAGCAAAAATATAAAACAAAATATAAAGTAAAATATAAAGCAAAGTATAAAATAAAATATAATGCAAAGTATGAATGAAGTATAAAGCAAAGTATAAATAAAATATAAAGCAAATTATAAAAGAAAATAAAGCAAAGTATGAAAGAAATATAAAGCAAAATATGAAGTAAAATGTGAAACAACAAAAAATAAAGCAAAATATAAATAAAATATGAAACAAAATATAAACAAAATATAATTAATTAATAAAAATTATAGATATCTCTTATGAAAGATATATTTCTTTGGAAGATATATTTCATACTAATATTACTAATGCCAGATTCAGAATCAATTTATCTCTGATCTCTGATCTGATTTAGATCTAGTGCTAGATCTAGATTTGCATGTTGTTTTTTTTGTAAGCTAAGTATTTTTTTCTTTATACTAATTTTTTCTTTATTTGTTTGTTTGTTTTTGAACTAATACTAACTTTTCTTGTAGGCTTGACTTGCTGAAACAATAGAAATCAGATAGTAGAAATTAGAATGGAGCCTTTGATATAAATGGGCATTGTTTTTTGTTTCTTGTAGAATAAGTAAAAGTTTACTTTTTTGTTTGTTTTTTCTGTTTTCTTGAACTAATATTAACTTCTTCTTATTTTGTAGATTCACTTTACTTCAACACCAGGTAGTTGAAATTAGGGATGCACCAGTCCAGTCTGGTCTGTTCCAGTCCTAGTAGACCATTATCATAGTATTTTCAGTCCTGGTCCCAGTCCGTCCACGGTCCCAAAATGGTCCTTAATGAATAAATCTTATTGGTCATAAATGTCGTAATTACTTACTGTCAGATGTAAACAAACTTTATATGATCTGTGTTATATCTGATCAAGCAATTTGATTGGGTAATATGAATATCACAGTTTGTTTACGAACCAGTCCAGGACCAGTCCCAACCTGGAACTGATAAGACTGTGAGACCATTGAAAAGACCAGCTCTGGACCAGTCTTTTTTAGGACTAGTGCATCTCTAGTTGAAATTAGAACTAGAATCTTGCAAAATAAGTAGTATAAATTTTTTTTTGGATTTTGTAGATATATGGCCTTTTCATTTTTTTCCTTAGCTTGAACCAATTTTGACTTGTCTTTCTTTGTAGGTTTGTTTAGTGGTGCCACTATTGTAGTTGCTATCACTTATTGGTGCCATCATTTATAGAGATTCTGAACTTGCATTGTTTTGTTACAATTTTTTGTGAAGATTTAGTCTTTTACATTTCGTGCTATTGGTTTCAGGCTTTCATTGCTTTAGTGTCATTTTCAGATTTTTATTTCTTGGATGTTATTGCCAAAACATGGAGTAGTATTGGGATGGTAAGTATGTTTTATTTTTCTCCTCTTTCATATTTAACTACTTTCTTTTTTCTTCTTGGGTTCACTAAAACATGCAATGAATACTAGAAGCTTTTGCCATTTTATACCATTGCTTATAAAAATTACAAAATCATTTATCAGGAAAATAAAAATATTAATAATTTGCAGTAATCTTCAAATTTATCAAGTTTATCAAGTAAATGCAGAATTTCACAGATTTTTTTCCAAAAATCTGAGAAAAATATTTAAAAAATAAATAAGTGCAAAATCTTTATTTAAAAAATTGCAAAGATCTTTAAAAATTTAGATTTTATAGTTCTTCAAAAATTTTTTGCCAAAAATCTGTGAAAATATTTAAAAATTATAATCTTCGCAAATTATAATAGCACCAGAAAAATAAAAGTACCAATAATCTGCAATAATCTCCAAAATTATTAAATAATTACAATTTTTTAAAAAAAAATCTGCAAAACTTTATAAACAATTTTAATTTTGTAGATTTTTTAAAATTTGATAGAAAAACAAATAATAGATTGCAAATATGCAATAGTGAGAATAAAAAGTAAAATTTCTAGTTATTCCCATAGTAAGAATAACTGGAATTTACTTTTATTTCTACCATATTGCATATATGCACATGCCCAACTACTTATAACTACAAAGAGAAAACAATAAACAAAAAAAACAATAAATAATGGGATATCTATTTCTATCATGGTATTTTGCTATTTCCACCATGGTTATACAAAAATTTTTATTTTAGTATATAATTTAATATATTATAAATTTACTATAATTCTAACTCTAAAATTAATAACTAAACCTTCTTTGGTTCTTAGTTAAAAGTTGTAGAGCTTATTTTTCTAATTCTAATGCTAGTTAAATCATCAAAATTAGCCCAGTGAATCCCAGAATACTTGGGATCAAAAAAGAAAACGTAAGGATTAGCAAATTCACTATTACACAAACTATTTATTTTTCTTTAAATAAGTTTTGAAAGGTTTTTTTATTGTAGTAAAAATTTTACTAAGAAACTAATAAAACTCATCTTAAAAACTAGCATTTTTTGAGCCAAATAACAAGTTTATTTATGAGCCTAAAGTTAATTATGATAATAAAATTCTGTTCAAATCATGATTGTTCATTTGATAGCCTTTGTTTTTTTTTTTTTTTGACGATCATGTCGTACTTTATTTAAAAGATTATAGCTACATATGCAAATACTAGTCTAATTCTGATGCTAGGCATTTTATAATTAAAGTACGGCTTACCAAGTTACCATAGGCACCTATATGTGACCTGCCAAAGTAGAATTCATCTCCCTAACTAACATAGGTGCAATTACTAGTGATGTGCAAATGCAGGTTTTTTTGTCTTTGCATTGCATAATGTGACATTATGCAGCATGATGCATTTATGCAATCCTGTATCTTTATATAACATATTTACTTTATTAGTTTTTTATTAAGAATAACACTAATGCATATAAGAGTAGTATATAATAATTAGCACACTTTCAAATTGCTAAAATCAGCAAGAACAAGTCATTAGAAAGTTCAAAAGCAGTTAAGTTAGGTTGTATTACTAATATAGTAACTTACTGTATATATTAAATTAGACTAGCTATTAAATATTAAATAGCAAAATTAGAAGACTACAATATATAGTAATAGAAGTTTGGTCAAAAAATTTGTTTACTAAAAACTATTGTGATAAATTGAAAAGGAATATATATAATTTATAAGTTCTAATTTAAAAAAAAATTGTTAAAATAAAAGCAATTACATAATTTTAATTGAATCAAAATTATATAATAATCACTATATGCATTTTTAAATTTTACAAGTCTTGTATTACATTATGCAGCATTATACTTTGTATAATGCAGCATGCATAATGCATAAGGCACATCTCTAGCAATTACTTAATAAGCCATATCACCGACATGGTTCTATAGCCAGTCATGATCAAATTAGCTAGGGTTCTACCAACCCCTTATACTAGTATTTATCCATTTTTTGATTTCATCTTTTACTATTTTTCTACATTCCTCCTATTCTCTCTTAATCTTCAAAACTTCAACTTTACCATTCCTCCTTTTTTCATTTATAGATGTTGACAACCTTGGATAGTTCTCTTCTTTAGTCCTCCCTTTTATTCTTTTTTCTCTTTATTACTTCCACTGGAGTCTTTATCATTGCTTCTCGTAGCATCTCTTTTTGTTTTTGCTGATATGCTGTTAGCTTTTTCTCATTCAATTATTTTTTTGTACCTGTTTTTCTATATGGTCTCCTAGAACAAATTCATCTATTTTTCTAGCCAAGAGGCTAAAATTGAGTTAATTGATTTTTTTCTGATCTGAAATCATTCCAGGACTAATCGTATAGTAAGCAGAATTATGCTTCTAGCCAGCTCTTATACATGAAAGTACCATTGACTAATAATATAGAGATCAATTGTTTAGCACAAATTTTAGCTTTCTCCTCTATGTCTAGTGAGGACTATATTTCTTTAATGATGCCCTCTTCTTTTTCCTTCTATATCTTATCATCACAATTACAATGAGATAAATCATTTGATAGCTTTTTTTTAACTTCTTATTTTTTTTTATATACATTTTGAGAAGTTTTTTATTGTAGTAAAAAATTTTACTATGCATTAATAAAAAAAGTTTGAAAAAACTAGCATTTTTTTGAGCCAAAAAACAATTTTACTTAAGAACTCAAAGCCAATTGTGATTATATATTTCTGCACAAATCATAATTTTACATTTGATGACATTTTCTATACTTTGTATAATAGTGAATTTGCCAATCCTTATGTTCTCTTCTTTGATCCCAAGTATCTTTGGATTCACTAGGCCAATTTTGATAATTTAACTACTATTAGAATTAGAAAAATGAGCTCTAAAACTTTCAATTAGAGGCCAAAAAAGGTTTATTTATTTGTTATTAGTTTTTAGATTTAGGATTAGAGTTAGAATTAAAATTAAAGTTAGAGAATTTTAAAAATAGAAATTTTTGTATAACTATAGTGGAAATAATATAATAACAGGCTTTTTTTTTGTTCCTTGTTTTATCTGATTCCATATGTGGGTGTTTTATTATTTTATGCACATTGCTATTGTCTTAATGATACATGGTATGCAGCAAACTAGGACCCTGAAATATACATAGATAGGTCAGGTATGAGTTTGCTTATTTTTGAGATTTTTATGCAGATCTTTTCTATTTATAGTAATTTTTTTGCTTATTTTTGAAGTTTTTTCTACAGATCTTTCCTTTTTTAGTAACCCTATAATTAATCTGACCTATCTATGAATATTTTTGGGTCCTGGCAAACTTGCATGGAAATAGAGATAAAGCAAACAATCTGTCAATATCTTGTGCATGTGACGCACATGATGCATAGGTGATTCGATTGGGAATTATAAGATCAAAATTATGATTAATTATGCCCAGTCAGTATTACGCACATGTATATCAAAGTAAGATTATTTGTATGCATAAGTAATAATGTAATGTTTGTAATGATTTAAGAGTCAAAAGATTGTATAATTGAATTATGGTAATATGACCCCAAATATGTATTTAAATGAAGTGAGTGTAATAAGCATGACGGAAGTTCGATTTATGCATTATCATTATACAAGATTTTGCATATCAAAACTATATGAAAAAGGGATACATCATATGACTGCTCATCAAAAAATCGTCCAATTTCCACAAAACTTAACTGGGGCATTATACAGATGCAAGGTAAAAGACTTGTTAAAAATACATGGCTTATATCTTCAACCTGCAGGACTTTTATTAGAAGTAGTTTTTCACTAGCAATTTGTAATTATTGGTTATAATTCTGCTTGAAACAAAGCCTTCATGGCAACTATATCAATTTATTAAAATTATTTGTATTATTATAAACACCGCAAGCTATTTAGATGCTCAGTATAGTATTTTATAAAATTCCTAAGTCTAATACTTTGTTAAATCTGTAAATGTTTCTCATATTTATATACAGTATTAGGTGATAAGCTTCTCCTTGATATCTTAATAACTATGTATTATTCGGTTCAATCTTCAATGATTTTTTTTTTTAAAAAAAACAAAAGAAGTCTACTAATGCTCTATTTGATTGATTTCTGCAATTAATCTTGGTGAAATATCTATTTCTTCTAGCTCCTCAGACTTTTCCTCCTGACTTTCTATATTATTATTATCACCTTCGTCAAAATCTTTCTTGGTAAGTGTATTTTTTTCTTTTTTAATTCGGGTTAAAAATTTTTGACACTTTTATGAATTCCTTTTTTATAAAACTCTATACAATGATTGCATTTTTTATCATAACAATCAATATGATAGCCGTGGCCACTAACAAATACTATGCCATTATTATCAACAAGTGAACTTTTACAAGAATCACATAATTCTGGACGTGGAGGATGTGCTGTGCTGTAACCTGTTGGAAGTTGCAATAAGTCCACGTCTTTCTTTAAGATAGCAAGATAGTATGTGGTCAGTAATTTTTTTTTTGTTTCTATTGGGTCTTGGAATACTTTTTCCATGGTTATTAAAGATGGATTGGAAATGTTGTAAAAGAAAAAGAGCTGTTTTATCATATAAAAAATTTAATATATTTATAGTATATGGATATTGTCGTATCTTGCAATAAGTATTTTTAAATATAGGATCGTGATTTATAATAAAGTAGATTTGCTTTATAATACTATCTACAGATGCATTTTGGGATATATTCGCTCAAATTTTACTGTGTACATTTTCGACATAATATTCGTTAAAACTTGTTAAATGATTCTGTATTATATTTAAAAAGGGATGGTTAGTATTATTCTAGTAAAATAAATCAGATAGGAATACAAAAAGCGCTTTGTTGTAATTCCTTCGCTTCTAGCGCAAAGTGAATGACCAAATACGGAAAATCGTTGCCACATATTATTAAAATGACCCGATCGAAACAAAATTGCATAGATGTTGAATGTCGCCGGAACTAGATTGTCGAGCAAATCTATCATGGTTCAATACTCGATGTCTTTGCACACTCGTCCAAATTTTTTAATAATTTTGTCTTTATTTTTATCTAGCCATTCTGCATGAGTTCCAATAAAAGGTTTATTCTCCAAGGAGAGGTTTTAATACAAAGACTTTATTTTTGCCAAATATGTAGTAGAACAATTTTTTAAAAAAAGAATGATATACCATAATCACTTGCTCCCTACAATTAAGTAATACATGCAGTGGGCCTAAAATAGGCAAAAAAGTCTCAATTTGTTGTGAAAATAAAGATTGGAATTTGGGTAACGTTCGCATATATAAGGCTTTCCTAATAAAAATCTGGCTAGGCCAGTTCGTGATAATTGGTGCAACTTGTCTATCCAAATGGTGAGTCTTGTTATTTATTGATAATATAAGATTCAATACATTAGTATAATCTTGTACAGAATGCAAGTCCTGTTTCTTAAATCCTAAAAGTTGAACATCTTTTATTGAGCGCTCTTCTTTACGTTCCTCTATATTATCTGCATAACTATGTATTGTTAATAATTCGATCATGTCAAAATAATTACTAACTAAACGACCTTGTAACTCCATATAATCTAAATAGGAAATATCGAATATTCTAGTATACCAATAAAGTAAGTACTAACAAATCCTTAGTGCTTCTACGTTTTCCAGATTATAGACTGATACTCCATTAAATACAAGTGGTACAGAAGAACACCCCAAGATCAGTTTTGCTACGCAAGTAGCAAAATGATTTGCTGTTAACGTTGATACCATATTGGGCCTACGGTTTTCATGAATAGAATGGTAATCATCGATATTATAAATGTGAAAATTGTTCTAATAAAAAATATACAATGAATTTTAATATGCCGTATATCGTTACATTAATAATATATAATTTACAATATTACATGTTCTAAAAGTAATTTTTTATTTTTGTTGAATGCTCATTTTGAATTTTTTTTGATATGCATCTACAGTTTTAGTGCATGCCGAATACTCGAGGCTTGACATTGTGTCAATGGCCTCCCACATCGCACCTGATGCCCTCAAATATAACCCCACTTCTAATTTATACTGGTTAACAAATTTGTTGTATAAACCTGCCATTAAATAACACAATCCAACCACTGATTTTTTGGCTTCATTTCTATTATAAGCTGAGTGTTCTTTAGGAATGATTGCATCTGTCATACAATTAAAAAACCACTTAAGATCTGGACTAATAGTTTCGATCATTCGTTCAAAATTCACCGGATCTAATTCCAAACCAGTACCTTCATGACGTTGTTGGTAATATAATGCTTTAGTTAGTATATCTATACTTGAAGCGAAGCTATTCTATTTTTAGATTAATAAAAAATTATAAATATGCAAAATACAAATAATTTATATAAAAAAAAGAATAAACTAAAAATACATTAATCAAATTATTTGGTTTGGGATTTATTGGTTCTAGTACATCGTTTGATATAAGATCAATCGGTATTGTCTCTAATATACTTTCTTTTTGAACTTTTTTTTTGAACCTGTGTTCATTTGGTTCTACAAGTTTGCAATAATGTGAATGACAAAGTTGTTTTCCAACTTTAAGGTAAGGATAGTCCTTTAACATTTGTTTCGTATAACATTTTTCATAAGCAAGTTTTGTAATTGTACGAAATTTAACATTGGCATTCATACAATTAATAATTTGAACATGGACCAAAATTTTTGATACCGATAGGCATTTTGCACAGATTTGGCTTTTTTTTTTTTTAAAAAAAAATAATAATAATTAGCCGTTGCAAATAATAATTTTCTTTTCATTAAATATTAAATAATATTGACAATGAACTTACTATAAAATTTGTTCTTGGGGAAACCTTATTCTAACACAGAAAAACCTAACCTTTGGTAACAGTGAAAGACCCTAGATGAACTCCTTGGCAACTGCGAAAGAAATTTGACCAACTCCTTGGCAACAACCTGATTATAGCGAAAATTAGTCAACAAATTTAACTCAGTAAACTTGACCTGGTGAAACTTGATCCAGCGAAACTTAACCACTGAAGTTTAACTATTGTGAGACTTGACTATGATAAAACTTGATTATTATAACAAAATCCAACTACAACAACTGTTCAACAAAACTCAACCACCATGTAAGCTCAACTACAAAGAACTTAGCAAAACACTTCTCTATTCATGACAAATTTTTTTTACAAATTTTAATCAATCAAGATCATACAGATCATACGATTATTAAAATTATTTACTGACTAATCATATTTACCAAATTAGGATCTGCAATTAACATATTTGTGGCCAATAAAATAGAACTTCTGTTATGCTAGTGTAATAGTAGTTAGAGTTAGCTTCTCTTTCTAAAAACAAGTAATAAATAAAGACATTTATATAAATATAGTAAAAATACTTAACTTGATAATAATATTAAATCAGTTGTAGCAAAATAAATAGTGTTCACTGCTTTGGGATAGGTCATTTTGTGGTGAAGGTCACAGATTAACCTATTACACTATGCTATAGATTTGTGCAATCACACATATATAGTGAGTTTATATGAAGTTTCTATGCAATATATAAACTTCTGTATTTGGCACCTTAATTTTGTGTTCATGAGTATACTCTTGTATAAACTTCTGTACTTTGGCACATTAACTTCATGTTCATGAGTGCATTTTTGTATAAGTTGCTGCTTTTTTTTATTTTATTTTATTTTTTTTAATAATAAATTGGCTATCTTCAAGATGCTAGTTTTTCTTTTTTTTTGATGACCTTGGTAACTATAATATGACATAATATCAATATTAAGAATTACTGTTCTATATATATATTTAGACCTTGCTTATTGATCAGCATATTCAATATGATTACTATTAACTTTGGGATAATATTGCTTTATACTTTCAAATTGTATTTATTTTTGATGTTAGAATAGGCTACACCTTATTTATCGTATTTTGTTAATCTAGATTGGAATGGCTAGCTGGTAAGTCTTTGTTCTCATTTGTTTGTCTCTTTCTTTCTCTCTCTTTTTTTTTGAATTTGGATTAGGCACTCATTTTGTTGTTTATTGTTCTGTATTATAAGGTTTGCTATCTAAAAGGTGTGATTCATCTCAACTTGGATGCATCCATTTTATATGTTTTGAATAAGTTGCCACATTGCACAGATGTTTGTTTTAATAAGACGCTTAGGTGGTTTATATTTTTATAAACTTATATTAATAATATATACTCCTTATGAGGGCCATGGATGTAATGGTGTTAATTTAGCAATATTTTTTTTTGATTTGTATCATCTGTTCAAAATTAGTTAAACATTCTGTGTATGTTAATGCTTTGCTTTGTGCAAATTATACTTGGTCATGTTTATCCTTCTTCTGTTTACTTGTTTTTTTTTCTGTCTTCCTATCGAATTGTTTTCATATTCATTCTTACTAGCCTTATTATTGGCTGATACTTGCGATTATAAAAGGCAGGTTGCCTAACTATCTAGCTAGATTGCTGCAAAATTGCTGTTATCAAACTTTAATTGGCTAATGTAATAGTTGATTAGGAAAGTGAGTAAACCAATATAAACAATAGTACCAATTTACATTTCAACCATGTGTGGGAAGAAAGATATAAATAAGTGTTAAGGGTTTAATTAAAGTTGAATATGCAATTACCTCAATAAAATACAAATGCAGATGCTAGTGATGCTAATATGGGGGATATCAATAATCTGATATTAATATAATAATAATAAGATATTAAGTGAATAAATGATGGGTCACTAGGGTATTGGGTTTAATTTAATTCTGGTCAGGTAATATCGACATAGGTTTAATTTAAGAAGGGCTTGGTTTTTATTTAGGAAATAAAATAAGTTCTAAATTAACTAACAATGACTAAGGAATCCAAAAGAAACAATATTTATTATAAAAATATTCAAACTAAAAGACTTTACTTTAAACTAATTCATAGGCTGATATGAGTTATATGTACAATTTTGAAAGATTAACAAAGCTACGTTAAACCAAATCTGTTTAATAAAAGCTGATTCGAGGTTACAAGTTAATTCAGTCCATCGAATTGAGTTATGAAGGGTTTTATTAAAGTTACAAATCAAATTCAAGGATAAGTATAATTTCTTTATTTATGTTAAAAGTCAAATGATTTATTTAATACTAAAGGAAGGGTGTTCTTTTATTAAATGACAATAGGACTTTCTTCTTTCTTGGCCTTGAACTTGAGGTCTTTATATACTTTTAGATTTTAACTACATCTACACCTTTCTATTATGTTTACTTACTACTACTATGTTTACTCAGTTATTCTATATTTATGCAGTGGGCTTTTCTGTACATTTATTTACTGCTACTACATTTATGTAGTCACTTTCATGCTTTAATGTGCCCAAAATGAGATTCATATGCTTAAGCCACCAAGCCACCTATCATTACCTTTTTAGTATAAATTATTTTATTGGGAACTAATACAAATAAAGAAATTATTTACAATTTCAAAAAATAAATTTTTAATTCATTACACTAATCGAGCTAGTTGAATTTTTTTTCAAGCAGTGATTCAATCTATAATTGATTTTCTCTATGCATTGTTTGGTTTGATATTTGATGATTTGATTTGAATCTATGAGTAATTTTTCTATATATATTTATTTGTGATAGATTGCTTCATGAATTTCTACTGCTCATGCCTCATTTAGTTGATAGCTAGTGATTTATTTAATCTATCAAGTGATACTTTATATTTGTTTATCATACAATAAGTCTATTATATGGACTTAGTATTCATGCAATATCTGACTCAATTTCTAATGAATTAAGTAAATCTTTAGCTAATCCTTCACATTTATTCATCATACTATAAGCTGTTCTGCATTGGCTTATCATTTAGTTTGATTATTAATAGTTTATTTAATTGTGCAGCTCTATAAAAACTTGGTACACAGAAATGCATGTATAAATATGAAATTGTATGTGAGTAAGCACGGGGTTTATAATCACTGCACAGAAACTGCATGGAAACTGATCATCCAAAAATTTTATACATGGTATCACACAAAAAGTTAAAATCTGTGCACTATCATGCATATTATTATAACTATATATTGACATTTATTAATCTTAAATAATCATTTAATTTCAGTGCACTAACATGCACAATTGTTAAGATTCTTAACTATCATAATTTTCGTGCACAATCATTAATATTCTTAACAATAATAATTTTTATGCACAATTATTAAGATTCGTAATGATCATAATTTTCGTGAGCAATCATTAAGATTCTTAATAATTATAATTTTTATGTACAATTGTTAAGATTCTTAATGATTATAATTTTTGTGCACAATTATTTAGATTCTTATGATTATAATATTCGTACACAATCATTAAGATTCTTAATAATCATAATTTTTGTACACAATCATTAAGATTCTTAATGATCATAATTTTCATATACAATCATTAAGATTTTTAATGATTATAATTTTCATGCACAATCGTTAAGATACTTAATAATTATAATTTTCATCACAATTGTTAAGGGTAGAGTACATGTCGATCATTTTTCATATAATTTTAGTGTCACAATGTGATTTTGGCAAAAAATAGAAATATGCTACTAATAAAACTTTTTATTGTTGCACTTAATTTTTATTAAATTTTTATAGTAAATAAATTTAAATATATCCTTTATAGTAGTAAAAGTTTTAATATATGAAATATTTTAAAAAAATATATTTGTATATATTGTAAAGTTTTCCATAGTGACTCCAAATTCTTTGTAGTTACACAAAATTACTAATTTTGATTGGTTCATATCATATGATCATCATATGACAAAAATAATATCTAATTTTTAAATATAAATATCTCAATGAATATCCAACCAATTTTAAAGATTTTACTACTATTAGAATCAGAAAAACCTATTCTACAACTTTTATTTAATTTTTAAAAACTGTTTAAATAATAAAACATTTTTTTATTTTCAAAAGAAAAAATATTGACAATGAAGATCATATGAAAAATAATCTGCATGTACTTTACCCTTAAGATTTTTAACGATCATAATTTTTATGCACAATCGTTAAGATTTTTAATGATCATAATTTTTATGCACAATTATTAAGATTCTTAATGATTATAATTTTTGTGCACAATCATTATGGCAGTTTGCAAAAAGGTGTAACCTCATGATTTTTATAATTATGATGCAGAGAATCTTTGAGATTCTAACTATGAACCTAAATTTAAGAAATATTAAAAATCCATAAAAAATTATATAATTATTTGATCATTGATTATATAATTTATTATATATATAATAAATACATTTTTGTGTGTTATTCTGCAATAAGCTAATGTAGTGTTTGGATCCGGATACTTAAACGGATATCGGATAATATCCGGATAGATATTTTTCAATTCCGATTGGAAATTTTTTAATTCGGATCATATCCGGATTATATCCGGATTTTAAAGAATCCTAATAGCTAATATACATATGTACAATATGCGCGCATGCATATATGCAAATGTGTGTGTATACCGGATTTGATATTTGTGTTACTTTGAGATAGCCATAATACTGTAATATCAATCAGGTGAGAATGTTCTAGATTTTACTTATTATATAGTTTATTAATAACGACAATTTAAATTGCGCATTTTTAATTATTAATAACCGCTCATTGTTATTATTCATGCTCCATATTATTTTTTTGTTGATTATTTTCGAATCAATCTTTATCGCTCTTCTTCAACACTTTATTGATTGCAAGGGTATGGCTTTGAAATTCGTTATAATTAGATTCATTTATTTATTATGCGTCAATTATTTTATTTTTATTTCAAAAGAAACAAAATATAATTTAGTCCACAATCATAATAATGTTTTAACCCTTCGATAATTAATTTATTAAATACTAATTATATTATATAGTTAGTTAATGGATGCGTAACAGCCATTAACAGTTTTATTTGGTATGCAAAAGATCACAGGGTTTTTACATGACAATTAAAAAAGCATCTGGCTTTGAATTTAATGTGCCAACCTGGACCACGAAGGGGCTCAGGTTGCGAGCTATTAAATTCAAAACCAACGCTATTATTGGATGCGAAGCTCCAGTAACAGATTTGTTTTATTTTCTTTATAACAAATAAATCACTTAGCTTAATCAAGTCTATTTATACGCCTACATTTATCATTAAAAGAAAACAGGATAATGTAAATAATAGATTCTATTTCAGAAAATTTTAATTTAAGATGTACTTATATAACGTTCCTGGTTTTAGCGTGACTGTGTCGCGCAGCTACCTAAAGGTATTATTACGGATTTCATATAAAAGGCTATATTTAAAAGGTTATTAATGCACTCTCTGATAAATTTTTAAGTGCCGCAAATGTGCCAAATTCTTTAAAGATAAGTTCCACTTTTTGCTTTACTGTACAGTATACTTAGTTCTTATTTGTTGCGCAAATACTAATTTTTATTCTTTAAAAAAAAAGACAAAATAAAATAAAATAAATAAAATAGAAAACTTGTACTACTAGAGCTGTATAACAGCATTTAATAAAGATAAAATTAAAAAATGAAATATTCAGAATCTCTTTTTAATAGATACATTATCCAATCGGGCCTTACCAAAAGATTAGTAAATTTAAATATTGATTTGAGTTGAACATCTTTATTTGCCTATTCCGTGTTTGATGCCAGGTTAGTTTACTTTTTTGCTATAATTTCTCTTATATAATATGTGCATAATAAACATAATACATTACTTTTATAGAATATTCCTTCTAATAAAGATAGGTTTTTTTTGAGAAACAGCATCTGTTCAAATAAAGATGGGTCAAGTCGTGTTCGTTTAACAGACATCATGTTTCCTGCAGCTGAAAAAAGCCTTTCACTTGGTGTAGAGGTGGCTGGGATCCCGAGGTATTTTCTTGCCAATATTGCTAATTGTGGTAGTTCTTCTTTCTGCCCGTCCCACCAGTTAAAAGAATCAACTTTCCAATGAATATCTTTCATCTGTAAGTATTTTTCAATTTCATCATCATTTGAAGAATTAGTACTTGTTGTACCAAACATAAATTCCAAAAATTTATGGTTTTCAACAGATGCTGGGCTTTCTATATTATTACTATCCTGGTTGCCATTAGATTGTGATCTATTTAAGATGTCGCGAAGAAATGAAATAGCATTTTTTCGTTCCTATTCTGAAAGTTTTTCCATTTTTTTGTAGCGGGGATCTAGTAAAGTTGCAATTAATGATATTTCTGTCAGACTTTTCCAATAAAATTCTAGTGCCGCATGTAAGCAGTACTTAACCTTTTCTACTAATTCATCACAATTAACAGGATTACTAATTTTAACTTTATGACCTTTGATTGTTGTCTCAATTTCACAGGTTTCATCGTAATCAATAACTAAATCCTCCTTCTCCTCTTCAAAAATTGTATTTAAATTATTTAAATCAATAGCTTTAATCTCGTTAGTTATTATACTATCTAGCTTACAACTTTGAGATAATGTTGTAATTGCCGTTCACATAAAACCTATAGTAGAATATTTAAGATTTCAGTTACTTCTGCAAAGGGCTTTAGAAGTTTGGTTAGTCTTTTTAATACATTCCATTCATCTGATGTTAGCATAATAGATTTTAAATAACGTGCTTTCTTTTTTGTTTGTTTATCAGAAGAGGCAAGAATGGTAGCATACATTACTTCAATTGAGTCATGAAGCTGAAGTAATCTGGACTATGCAATATAGGAAGAATTCCATCTAGTGGTCACATTAGTGATAGTCCGTAAATATGTTTCCTTATAATTATTAATTTCCTCAGCTGAAATTTTTAATGCCAATTGAGCTTCTTCTAACCGTTCTGCTTGTTTTGGAGCAGACAAAAAATTAATTAAATATTTTGTTTGTGCAACAAGGCTTGCTGCAGGCTTAAGCCCCTTTCCAATTGCTAACTGTAAAGTATGCGCAGCACATGGAATTCGTTCAATATTATACATCAAAGATATTGCTTTGACCATATTTGAAGCATTATCTGTGGTAATAGTAGTTACTTTACCATCTAATCCCCATAAATAAATAATTTCATCAAGGGCTATTCGGATAGTATTAGCACTATGAGGATATGGTAAATAAGTAACTGCTAATGTAATTTCTTGCAGTTGGAATTTAGTATTAACAAAGTGACAAGTCACTCCTAAATATTCATTTTTTGATTGTGCAGTCCAAAGATCGCATGTTAGATGGCATGAAACAATTTCATTAGCCAAAGTTTCTTTTAGCCGAGCAAGTGGAAGGTTATATCCTTCGTGAATTCTAATTTTAATTTGTTTATCAAATGGCAAATTGTAATAAGGGTCTAATACTTTAATTAATTAGATAAAACTTGAATTCTGGACAACATAAAATGGCTGAAAATCATCAACTATCTATTCAACTAGTGCCTTCTCTATTTGTTCAATTTGTGTAATATTCTTACTAGTAGAGTGCCTAAATAAATCTTCGATTTTGGACTGAATAAGTGTTGATAAGTTTGCTGGTTTGGTTTTTGTAATTCTATGAGTTCCTAAATGTGTTGCAAAATTGTTTGTTGAACCTTGGGTCCGAACTATTTGACTACAAATACGCTTTTCAGTAGGGGATTTCTTATTAACAATCTCAATATTACAACTTCCTTGTGTTCTAAATTCTTCAGTTGGTGGTAAAGGCTTAAAATAATCCCATATCCAACTTCTATTTTTGCGCACTTTAAAACTTGTAATTTGCCGTTTCTTTTTTGCAGGACGATTTTGAGAAGACTTATTAATATTTTCATCTAATTTATCATTTTCACTATTATTGCTAACAGAATTATTATCAAAGTCTTCACTATGTTCACTTTGAGACATTGGTAATAATAATACAGTTTATATTGTAAATTTTCGAACTATTAATAGTCACAAGAAAATATATACTTTTGCAATAATAGCGGTCAATTATTAAAAATATTTTATTATTTTAGAAGCGAATAATAGATAAATATACAAAAGGGTTTAGATAGAATTTGAAATTTAAAAATCGTGTAGATTTTTAGGTTTTTTACAAATATGAAATTACAAGGCTTTTATATAAGAAAATGAAAAGACATTGCTAATGATTTAATTATTAAAACCATCTTTTATTTTTATATATGACTAACATCAATCAATAGCTTTAACCTTACGGGCTTAATTTTTTATAGTGCTTATTGAAAATTAAATCCTGTAATGGGAAAATTATCAGTTCATTTGTTATGGCTTGGATTAGAAGATTCCTGTAAGTTAAGTACGTTTTTAGTATATTTCCTTTATTGAATAATATGGTCGCTAATCGCAGTTACTTTCTTTCGCTCAGAGATCAATATTTCAAGTTTTACACATAATTATACTTCTTTTTGCCTATCATTGTGTTTAAGTTTATTGACGATCGATTAAGCCCTTGCCAATTCTATATCCTTATTGCAGATCATAATACTGCTATCTTTAAAAAAAAAATTTAGAGTAACACTCCTGGATATTTTCAGAAAGAACAACCAAATAGATTAGCAATGGCAGGCCCGATCTACAGTTCCGTGAATTACAAGTAAATAGAACTCTGAAAGAAATCCTGAAAAAAATAAAACTTGATTATGAGAAACAATACCTAAAATTTCTGTTATCTCAACTACAGAATTCTATGTTACTCAAAATTCATAGAATCTAAGATATTTTTTTAAAAAAATGCGTTTCTAGGTTATTTTCAATTAGAAGTTTTTAATTATACCAACATAAAAAATTTTAAAATTAAGAGTTATTCAATATTTAAATTTTGAATATGTGATTCACGTGGATTTTTAGGTGCAGTTAAACATTAATTATATTTATTTCGATCCATTAAAGAACGTTTATTTTTCCATTGACGAATAAACATTTCTAATATTCTATTAAAGATTTTACGAGCCAGAAGTTGTATCATTCCATATTAAGAGATATTATTTTTTTACATGTTACACATAATCGTACTGGTTCTGGGTGATTATACATTGTGCAGCTATCCTTATTGAAATAATCAAAGCCAAGTATAAAGATGTTAAAAAGCTATTCTATAAGTTCCGCTAAGGAAAAACCTGTTATCAGGCTTTCAACTATATGTCGTATTGGACACAATCACTAATAAATTAAATAGATTGTCTGGTACAAAATATAGTTTAAAGCCTAATGACAAGTTTTTTCTTGGCAGCATTCATACCTGAAGCGATTAATTGTATCGTATCAACATCGTATCAACATGAATGATTTCGTATTATAGATTATTTACAGAGCAATTCTGAATATCTGCCTATAATTTGAAATGCATATATAATTTATAAAATCTGGATACAAATTCGGATATCCAGTTTAACCTAAATTTTAATTATAAGTAATCCAGTTTTATATTTAATTTGTAAATATAACAATCGGATATCCGATTAATATCCGAATATCTGGATTTTTCTTAAATCAGATCCGACCACTAAGCTAATGAATGCCACATAGTAAAAATTGAGACATTTTTGCTACATCAGATTTCTATTTGTTCAACAATTTTATCAAGACACATATCTGAATTTTCTTGAATAATGTTTCGTAAAATCTATTTTATAATATATTATATACAGGGTTGGCATGGACGGTCAATAGTCAAGCTTAACCAGACCAGTTTGACCAATTTGACCAGTTTGTCAAAGAGTTTCGTGTCAGTCAAATTGGTCAAAGGATATTTTTAATATATATAGTATATATATGCATATAAATTTATATAGTATATATTAATTTGTATGCTATCTTTATTTTATTAATAGACTAAGCCATTTGACCAATTTGACCAGACCATTCAACCAATTTGACCAGACCAGTTTGACTAGTAAATTTTTGGTTAACCAGCGATTTGACCAATCCTGATTATATAGTATCAATTAACTAATACAGTAATATACATATAATAAATAACCCACATTCATGTCACTTCGATTAAAAATTTTATGTTGTCCAGGTATTTCTTTTTATAGATTTGTTATGGTTCACAATTTTTTATATAATCATAACACTTTCTTTACCAAACCTTTACTAATATAAAGAAGATTTGTAATTTGCAATATTGAATAATTATCATAATATAAAAAAACTATATGCCATTTCAAGTCATCACTATATGCAGGAGGCATTATAATATTTATTAAATTAAAATATAAATACAGAAATATAATATAACGATTATTCTTATATGGGCTGCCGTCAATAGAAATCAGGCAGATCTACATTTGAATAAAAATTATTACCTTAACTTTCACAGCTTATATCTCGATGAATTTTAAAGTTATCTTGATAATTTAATATTCAAAAGAAAGCTTACGATTTAAGCTTTCTTTTAAATATTAAATATCAAGATAGCTTTAAAATTCATCGATATATGAGTTGTGAAAGTTAAGGTATTAATTTTTTTTCAAATGTAGATCTGCCTGATTTCTATTGATAGCAGCCATATGATAATAAAGAAAAACATAAAGCAAATATCAAATTTTTACTATATATTATTTAATTTATTAAAATTTTACTGCACATTATGTAATTTGTTTTGCTTTGATAAATTATATAAAATACTGATCATCAATGCCTGTATATAAAAATCTCTGAAATTCTCCAAGAATTGAAAAATCAATCAGAATCAGTCAATTTCGCATAATTTCACATGACATCATGATCTGTAGGGGTCACACCTTTCTGCAAACTGCTATAAGATTCTTAATGATCATAATGTTCATGCACAATTGTTAAGATTCTTAATGATCATAATTTTCATGCACATTCATTAAGATTCTTAACAATTATAATTTTTGTGCACAGTTGTTAAGATTCTTAATGATCATATTTTTTGTGCACAATCGTTAAGATTCTTAATGTTTATAATTTTCATGCACAATTATTAAGATTCTTAACAATCATAATTTTCATGCACAATTATTAAGATTCTTAATGATCATGATTATAATTTCATGCTCTGAAGTGCACAATCGTTAAGGTTCTTAATGATCAAAATTTCAGTGCACTCATGTCACAATCATTAGAATTGTTAAGATTCCTTAACGATTAATTTTAACGATCATTTCCGTACATGATGTCAGTGCATTAATATCATGAGCACTAAGTATAACACAAAATTATGAATATAATATTTCTAGAGTTAATACCTCTATCCAGATATATTTTTTATATCCTGATTAATCCAGTTTTATCATAGTATATATCTGGATATAAATTTAAGGGTAGAGTACATGCAGATCATTTTTCATATGATCTTTGTAGTCAATATTTTTTCTTTTGAAATTAAAAAATATTTTATTATTTAAACAGTTTTTAAAAATTAAATAAAAGTTGTAGAATAGGTTTTTCTGAATCTAATGGTAGTAAAATTTTCACAATTGGTTGGATATTCGTTGATATATGTATATTTCAAGATTAGGTATTATTTTTGTCATATGATGATCATATGATTTGAACCAATCTACATTAGTAATTTTGTGTAATTACGGAGAATTTGGAGTCACTACAGAAAACTTTACAATATATACAAGTATATTTTTTTAAATATTTTATATATTAAAACTTTTACTACTAAAAAGGATATATTTAAATTTATTTACTATAAAAATTAAGTGCAACAATAAAAAGTTTTATTAGTAGCATATTTCTATTTTTCACCAAAATCACGTTGTGACACTAAAATCATATGAAAAATGATCAACGTGTACTCTACCCTTAAATTCAGATTTATTTATATCCGGTTATAAAAACACTATGTCACGTTATATCACATGACATAGTATATATCTGAATATATAAATCCGGATAGAGATGTTAACTTAAATATTTCTAATAATATTATTATATAAGTGTGGATATTGATATCCACTAGTGTAATATTAATATTTACTCTTATTATATAAGGGTGAATATTGATATCCAATGGTGTAATATTAATATTTACATCATTATATTATAAATTATATATAAATTATATATTATAAATTTTCAAAATTTTAAAATATAGTTTTGAGAAGTTTCAGATTATAGTTACAGAGTTTCAGGTTTCAGAGGGTTTTGGATTTTTTTAAAAATCTGAAACAGTTTTGGATTATACTGAAACCAAAACTAGTTTAGATAAGTTTTGTTTCATTGCCCAACTCTAACTCTAACCCTGTATTGTGATTATTAGAATTGTACACAAGTTTTGTAGGATAATTTTTAAAAGTAATTCATGATAGTAACCATAATAATTTGATCAAACTTAACCTTAAAATGTATTACCCATCAAGTAAGTTTGTAACAAAATTTTTTATAGCAATTCACAATAGAAATTAGGATAATTCTAATACAAAATAATTCACCTTATCATTATTGCTAAAATAGTGATTTTTGTAGTGAGAATTTAAAAAATCAAGTTTCATTTGTTATGGGCACTTTGTGTCTTTAAATTAGATCAACTGAGATATGGATAACATTAATAATATGTGTTAGTGAGTATTGTCTGAATAGCAAGGTTTAAAATAGTAATACATGATAGAAACCATAATAATTCCAATATAAATTAACTCAACCCTAACACTGTATATTGATTATTAGAATAGAATGCAAGTTTTATATGAGAATTTTTAATTCATAATTGAAACCACAATAATTTAATCAAACTCAAAACATATGATCCATCGAATAGGTTTGTAACAGAATTTTTTTTAGTAATTCATGATAGATTCTAATACAAAATAATTCACCTTTTCATAATTACTGAAATAGTGAGTTCAGTAATGGAATTTTAAAAAAATTGAGTTTTGTTCATTATGGAAACTTTGAATCTTTGAAAAGGGTGCCAGCGATGCCCCACAACACTTGTAATTAAATAAAAATAATGTTATTTATTTCTAAGTGATTACTTAATAATTGATAATAATAATAATAAATATTAAAATTTTCGTGTAACATGTATATTTATTTTGCATCATGTGACATCAGTATCGTCACCTACGGTTAGGCCAGACCAAGTTAATTATGTACTTTACATTACCCCCTCCTAGAGCTCCCCCTCCCTCATAGTAAAAAAATTTAGATCGATATACATAGGACTACGGAATTTTTCAGAAATTTTTATATAGTCACAGAACAAATCGGAAAAAATTTTTTTAAAATTTTACTATGTGAACCACCCTCCCCTCCTGGAGTGGAGAGGGGATAATGTAAAACACATAATCAACTTGGTCTGGCCTTATGGTTAGCAAAATTCTTTTTATTTATTTTTATTTTTGTATTTATTTACTTCATTATTATTTTATAATTTATTTATTTTATATGTGTTACATTAGTCGGAGTTTGAAGCTTTGTCTGTCGGAGTTTGAAAATATATTTTTGCAAGAATATGAAATTCGATCTCTATTTTTGATCGGAGTTTAAAAATCTCTGTGTTTTTTCTATAATAAAGTGCTAATGTCTGTCAGTATTTAATTTGATAAATCTTTACATACATTTATAAAAAAGTAGTAGTCTAGTGTTGAATTTGAATAATAATAACATATCTTAAAATACTAATGTTAAACAAACAAAAAATGCAAAAAAACAAAGAAAAAAGCTTAATTTATGCACTTTAATTAAAACGTAACATAAACAAATAGAGGTTTCATAATTAATATATTTTAAAATTAATTGTTTTAAAATTCCGAGTAAATAAGTCTAAAATAAGTTAAAAAAAAAAAATAGGACTTAGTATCTCTTATTTTGTCTGAAACCGTATGTCAAATATTTAATTATTTAACTATAAGATTCTTTAAGTTACCTTATTAAAACAAACCATTGAAATGTTTGATTACCAAACATCCAATCAATTTAATTGAATGTTTATCATTACCTATTTTGGGGGTCGTTTAAAGCAGGGTGCAGTCACGTGATATGGTACCAATCAACTTGTTTGTTTTGATCAACCCGGATCAGCCCGAAGAAGAAACAAAGAAGAAAAAAAGTGAAAAAATGCAAAAATACAAGAAACGAGTGTCAAAACCTACCTTGGGAAATTAACAAAAAATGTCGGGAAGGCAATTTTACTATAATACCACCCCTAACCCTAACCGCCGACTAACCCTTACCCTAACTTTAATTAAAAAGTCAAAATCATATGACTGCACCCTGCTTTAAACGACCCCCTATTTTGGTTAAACAATATATTAACACACAGTTAATAAGCTCGATTATAATTGTGATTAACACAGTAATTAACACAGTTAAATAAGCTCGATTATAATTGTAAAGCATAAATTTGCCATATTTGTATTTGAGCTTCGGTTTATTTGTTGCTATAATCTATTTGAGCAAAAAATTACTTAATAGGTGATTTTTTGTTTCACAAAATTTATCGCGTTTTATAATATATGCACATGCACATGCACATGCTCATGCTCATGCTCATGCACTTGCGCATAGCTAAATACAGAGTAGTAAAAATAAGTTAAAGGCAGGCAAATTTTTTTTATTTGTGTAAAAATTAATAGTTCGTCATAAATAAATTATGTATGCTTTTATTATTTTTTCTATTCCTTCATTTTTACGTTTGGATTTTTTGCCGCCCTGATTAATTGATAATCATTGATCGTCAAAGACTAGAATGAATTTTCACAGTGACTTAGAAATCATGATAGTCCCAGTACAACCTAATACAACCCTAGCTATATACTACAATGTGCTATTGGAATTTTTTGCGATAGAAATTACATGTTTTCATAAGCAAACTCAGGTTTTACTAATGATTTCAGATTTTACTAATTATCTCTGATTTTACATAAAAAAAAAGTGATCAACACGAATTTTACTAGCTGGTGACTCAGGTTTCACCCCGTCATATAATAATCAACTATATTATAGCAAACTTAGTCCAGACAATTTTATTTAGCGAGTGAACTGTATTACTAGATTATTAGCAAACATCCTTGAATTTGTCGTTCTGTGAATTTTGATTGCGTGACCAATCTATTCCGATTTACAACCAATTGAGTAAAAGCACGGATATTTGGATGTGCTTAACTACTAGTAATTAATTTAATGGTAATTATCAGACAGATAAAAAAAATTACACCAATTTGCTATAGTTCACAGCATTTGACCGTCGCATTTCTTGTTTCACTTATAAACATAACTTTCCTAAAAATAGATTATGATTTCATAATCAATTTTTTGCAATGTACTTTTTCATTTGGACGCACTTAAATAGTAAAAATTGTAAAAAAAAAATTGGCAAATTTCGTGGTCATAATTCTTTAGGGTTTTATTTTTAATCGCTCTTGAAACTTTATGATAAGACTCTTATAATGCTAGAGAATTTATGAATTTACATCCAGAAATTGAACCGAAAAGTTTTTTGTTAAAATTTACTTATATAATTTATGTGCGTTGATTATTTGACCCACTATTAAAAATTTTACACACATGATACAACGTATTGACCAATTAATGCAGTATAGTATAATTGCCCATATTTACGTTTGATGAAGCGCATGAAAATGGTTATAAAAATGAGGACAGTTTGTTATTATTTAGTGCAGAAGGTGTTTATGAAACAAGCGAAAATGTGGGTCAGGAGATGTTTGGTGAAACAAATAAAATGGTCGGGAGGTGTTTGATAAGGCAAATGAAAATGGTGGCACGGCGTAACTTTATTGATTATAAATTTACTGTGATTTTACTTAATTAAACTTCGTTCAAGCCCAACAATTCCAATTACACTCTCAAATTATTTCCTTTTGAATCTAATTCCAATCTCATCCCAGAACAAAAAATTGAATTAACGGAATAAAAAGGAAAATTAGCTGCTGGTCTGCTTTCTGGAAAGAAACTGCTGAAAATAAATTACCTATGATCAAAAAAAAAATCGTGAATTAACAAATTAGAATAAATAATAATAACATAAAAATCAATTGCTACCTAATTTGTTATAAAAGGACTTAATTGCCGGAGTAGTGATTAGTAACTAAAAATAATAATTTAATTAGCATGGCAAATATAAACGCACAAGATTATATTAATCAAAAATACCCCAAATATGGAACATGTGATAGAAACGCTGATCCAGAAAATAAGGGCAAAAGACGTGATGAAATAACCAACTTAGATATTAGCCTCGGAAAAATTGGGGGTAGTACAAGCATATTTGGTAATGGCGAACCCAAAAAACTATTTGGCACCTTAAAATTAGAGGGATTTACTAATTTGAGAATTCTTAAAATCTGCTCTCATCAATTGACTGGTTTGGATGTTAGCGCGTGTATAAACTTAGAAGATTTAGACTGTCATGATAATGAACTTAGCTGTTTAAATATAAATGGTTGCTCTAATCTCAAAAGGATTAATTATTTCAATAAACCTGGTTTAAATGAAGCAAATATTATACATGATAATAGGGTTGGTAAATTAGTGAAAAATTTAAGATCAGAACCAAAACAAGACAGTTCTCAAAAAGTTAAACAAGAAAGAAATGCCAACGTTAAACAAGAAAGAAATATCAATGGTAAACAAGAAAGAAATACCAATGGTAAACAAGAAAGAAATACCAACGTTAAACAAGAAAGAAATTTCAACGTTAAACAAGAAAGAAATTTCAACGTTAAACAAGAAAGAAATTTCAACGTTAAACAAGAAAGAAATACCAACAGCAGACAAAGAATTATTGAATTATCTATAAAAAGGGACAACCTAAATAAATTGCAATCTAATTTGTCTCAGAAATTTAGATCTGATCGTGTAAAAAATATCGCAACAAGTTATCTTTTTAAGAGCCATAAAATGACCGTAACAGGGACAGATGTTAATGATTATTATAACAAAAACTTAACCACATTAAGAAATGCGCTAGGATCAGATACAGAAGGCCATAAAATACTTGATCAAATTATATCTGTGCAAAATGAAATAATTACTATGGAAAAAGAATTAGAATCTGTGACGACATCACCTCCGCCTTATAATTCACTTGATCATAAGAATAACCAACCCTTTATTTAATAAGGTTGACGCTCATTTACTAGACTAGAAAATGGTGACGTTTTGTGGGCCGGAGCTCTAATTCTTAAGTCTTACACTTTAGAATGAAACATTGTATTAAATATTTATTATTATTGTTGTTGTTGTTGTTGTTTATAATTATTATTAATGATTATTATTATTATTACTATCATCATTATTATCACTATATTATTATTATTATTATCATTATTATTATTACTATTACTATCATCATCTTATTATCACATTATTATTATTATTATTATTATTATTATTATTATTATTATTATTATTATTATTCTTGTTATTGTTGTTGTGTACAACTATATCATTCTCTGCTATAAACCTTTTTACATTAATTTTTCTCTGCTAACCTATTGTAATTGCCGTTTTATAACCTAAAATAACTTAAAGAGCATATTCTTTACAAGTAGATCATGAATTAGGGAATTATCGGCTGAGAATTAATTTAAATAAACATGTCTACATCATAACACATGAAAAAATAACAAGGAGAAATAATATCATGATCATATGAGTTTGCCGGATAACGAATATAATCTTACCATGCCTACATGTAAAATTTGTTAGTCATCATATTAAAATTCACCGGCGTTCGATTTAAAGATTTGATAAATGTACATCGTTAAAATAGAAATAATTGAAAATCGACTTATTATTGAGTCTGAAACGAAAATTTGTTGATTTTATTCGCGTATAAAGTTTAACCTATAATAATAAAATGTTCTAAATCTTATATTTTATGGTTAAAAGCTATAATTACTTAAAACATATTAAATACTATCGTAAAAATCACCTTATGTATAACTGTCAGTGCTTATTTCAAAGTTGTGCGCATATGTGCTCCGCACATAAATTTTTTGCGCACATAAAATATGAAGCTATGCACAAAGCGCACCTAACTTTTTTTTATAAATATCCTAAAGGATTTGTGCTATATAATTAAATATATATTTATATTAACTTAATTGCATAAAGCGCACATCAAATTTAAATTTTTCCTGCAACGCGCGCCTAATTTTGATCCTGAATTTTCCTTGGCTTAGTTTATAAAGTCATTAAAATCACAACAAAATAATAATTTGCGAAGACGATTCACTTTAAGGATTTTCTTTTCATTGAGAGGACGTTTTTGTAAATTTTTACGAAAACGATTCACTTTAAGGATTTTCTCTTCGTCGGGAGGACATTCTTGTAAATTATTCAATAATTCTCCCTGTAACATTATTTCAAGTTGGTTACATAATACTTTTGCTGACGGCTGTTCGTTCGAACTTAATCTCCAGCATTTCTGATATAAGTCAATATATGACTGTGGAGTACCATCAACAGGATTTTCTCGAATATTCCCACACAATTCGACGTACTTAATTAGTTACACTTGTAAAATTTTCAAAGGGAAACTTTCCACTTGAAATGGACCACGTAATATATCCAAGACTATAAATGTCGGATGATTTCATGAATTGTAAATTATGATTTCTTATAAGCTCAAGGTCTATAAATCCTATTAACTCTTTTCCTGATGATAGTGCGCCAACATTTAACTCATAAAATATTGGATTCGATATTTTATCATTCCCATCATTTACTAAGATCATTTTGTGCTCTAAATGTAAAAGAAATATTTAGCATGTTGATGAAAAATACTTGTAGTTAAAAAAAAAAAAGATACCAAATTTCGATGTGTTATTTTTACAGTGTCATGTAAGTATTTCTAACTAGAGGCTATATCTTTTGAAATTATTATTTTTTGAATCCAGTCCAGATCTTCATTTTCAGACAAGTAATCATGTAGATTTCCATGTTCAGCATATTCTAATACCGCAAAGAAGTTATTAGTTTCCAAATCTTAAGAAAAAAAAAAAAAGAATATTGTGAATAAATTTATGTCAATATAGTGCATTAGTATGATGGTTGAGATGTTGGTCGGTTTAGGGTTGTCTGCCAAAAATGAGCATGTTTGTCTTAATGATTCTGAAAATATTTCAGTAGGTTTTCGATTCAGCAAAATTTTAAACAAAAATCCATTGACATTCCAAAATGCTACATTATTCTTTTGAAAAAACAGGAAATTATCATTGTCTTGAAATCAATGAATATCTTAACGCTTATCATAAGATTTCTTATATAAAATTAAAATTCTGAATAATTTTTTAGGATGGCTTTTGATTTCCAGGGTTTTTTTATAGCTATTTTCAAATTCAAAAAAAAAAAAAAAAAAAAAAAAAAAAAAAAAAAGAAAGAAAAATGTATGCAATGTTCAAGCAATATATGGGTGAGATTGATAGAAACAATAGAATTATTTTTAACAACGCTTTTTTAAATTTAAATTCAAATATCTCAATAACTATTAAACCAACTTGATAAAATTTTTTATTTTAATTCTATAACTATATAGTATTAAAATAAAATGCTCCATTAGTCTTTGTCTGATGTTTTTTAAGATATTTAATTTAAGCTTAAAAAAATTTGTTTGTTTTCTATTGACCTCCTCAATATAGATAGGACGAAAGAAATCCAAAAAAAAAATAAAAATAAAAAAAAAATTTAAGAAATATTGCATTTTTACTAATAAATTTTTTTCAAAATGAGCTTTCTTAAGTCAAATTTTGCTCAAAAAATAGACAAGCTAGATTGTTATCTATATATATATATTACTCAGGGGAGCAAACATTACCAATCAATTGGCTGAATGGTCATTGGATAAATTGTTCAATTGCTTAAAACTGAAAATATTTCCAAAATATCTTTGGTTCACATCCTTAGACCAGTTCCAAAAGATAATAAATTTTAAATTATTTCTTTCATAGTTGACTTAATAAACAATAAGTTATTTCAATGAATCTATTTAATCTCAAAGCCTGCAATTCATTGTTAAAAGACTTGATCTGTGGGTATCGAGGTGACCTTTTAAAAAATGGGTGGTAATCATTTCACCTACAATCACTTCGCAGACACCCCATTTCATCGACAAATTATCCACTGACAAGTTCATTTTACTGACAGTTTATTTCACCGAAGCTCATTTCATCGACAAAGTAATTCTGGTTATTGTCATTAGGGTTAGGGTGGGGTCAGGTAAAGTTAAGGTTAAAGTTAGTGTGTTGTATAGAAAAAAACTTATCAGTGAAATGAGCTTCGGTGAAATGAGCTGTCGGTAAAATGAACTTGTCGGTGAATAATTTGTTGGTAGAATGGGGTGTCTGTGAAGTGACTTTCGGTGAAATAATACAGACCCTTAAAAAACAGTATATCGCAAAAGATACATCTGTGCATGATTTTGAGACATGTGATCATAATTGACTAAATTATTAAAATTATGCAGAAATATTATGGTGTTAGATTTCAAACGAAATTTCTTATAAAAACATAAGTAAAAAAAAATACTATTTTTGATGAATTTGTGGCGCTAGTCTAACGGAAAAAAATAAAAAATTTTTGGCTTACTATTCTTAATAAGAATATAATAAAACCCAGAACTGATTTTTTTTTTAGAAACGTCGAATTTTAGCATAGTAGGCGTTCATTTTTAAAACTTTATTAGAAACAGCAGACAGCAATTTATTTTACTGCAGAAATGGTACTTTTACTACTTATAATTCATCTAAAATTTTTTTTTAAATTTTAAATACTAAATAAAACATAATTTATGGTTTGCCTTATGACTAACCTAAATTTTTTCACTAAGTACTGAAGTACAATTAATATTTACACTCTTTATGTCCAAGCTTTTTTGTTTTGTCCACATTTAAACTATCAGGTTACCTAAATCGATTATCTTATTAAATTTTAAGTAAACGTTCGAGTTTTTGTCGTTAACGACTTAAATTTTTCAAATCCATGACTGACTTTTGTTGTCGATACATATAATCATGAAAATATAATTCTGGAAAAAATTTTTCATCTTCATTACATGATAGCTCAATTAGAGATTGATTGAAATAATCCTTATCCCTTAAACTGTTTTCCAGGCAAATTTTCATGAATGATCTATGATTAAACTTTCAAATTATTTGAACTGTAGTCTATATCTTGGTATATTTAAAGTTAAATTGACAAATTAAGAGATAATAATTTTGCTGGTAATGCGAATCATAAATTTTACAATTAAAAAATGTCTTCCACATAATATATTAATGTATCTCTCTAATTGGACAAAAGATCACGTCATGACTGACAAATCAACAAGCTTTTCATTATTAAATAGAAATTTCACTAATGAAAAAAAAACAATTTTTTATGTTCAAACTAATGATGATAGACTAAATCAATTAGATATTATTACTGATCATACGTATGTAAAAATTTTTACTTTGAAATCAATTAATCGTTCATCGTTGAAGGTAATTCTAATCAATAAATAAACGTCCATCTCTAGTTCATACAAGATAGTTTCTTGAAAAATTTTAGTATGACCTATATCTTGCTTGATCTTAGTACTAACTTTAATGGCATGCTTTATTACATTAATATACGTCTTGTATTTGATTGGTTTGAATTTGGATTAGTAGTTTCAAAGTCCGATGTAATCTATTTGTAATGACAGATATCCAGAAAGTAATTATCGACAAAGTTCAATCTCAAATGGGCTCAAAAAATTTTATGAATTTTACAATTATACGATCTACTTTGGTAAAATTTAAACAAATATTTAATGAACTAAATCCATCGAAATTGGTAATTTGATTGTAAAGAAACATGTCGACAACATGAGATGTAGAACCAACAATAAATTTGAACAGTATGTTCATTTCGAATAAATAAAAATAAATAATAATTTTACCCAGTGTTGTCATGGGACACAGACACAGACTGCGGACAGTCTGGGACGGGACGTCCGGGACATGTCCGCCCAGAATTTTTTTTGTCCCGGACATTCGGCGAATCAACACGTAATCACCAACCAATAAAATTTGTTGTATCCATCATAAATTATTATCATTTTTTACAAAACGCAAACCAAGGGTCTGTATAATTCCGCAATTTGATTGGTTTTACCCAGCGGACATGTCCTGGACATAGTAAGGACAAAGTTAAAAATTAGTGGGACATTGTCCGCAAACAATATCGTGTTGGGACATTATTGCGGACATGTCCTGGATGTCCTGTCCCGGACTGTCCATGTCCCTATAAAATTGGCGGGACAATGTCCGTGTACAACACTGATTTTACCTATAGATGTACCTAAAAATTGTAAAATGTTTGAATACTTGATTATAGATAAATTATGTAGCTGTCAAAATATGAAATTAGTGATCAATAAGTGTAAAAGAAATTCATTATCATTTTACACTTACAATCTGTTTATAGTTTATAAATTCTTTAGTAATGACCTTTCCGAACATTTCCATAGCTAATACATTTTACTAATCTTGTATTTTTGATTTCCGAATAACTGATTGAGTTTATATTACCATTTAGTAATCCTTCTTTGAAAATCAATTAAAAAAGATGTTATTACATGTAAAATTGCGTCAATTACATTTAAAAAATTTACCTTACCACTGAAATTAAATGGTTTCTCTTGTAGCATAATCTCAAGTTGATCACAAATCCCCTGAATTGTTGGTCGACTTTTTGAATTTTGTTCACAGCATCTCTAATATAATTTGATATATGCTTCCAGAGTATCAATAGCCGGTTTTTCACGAATATTTGTAACCAAATCACGCGAACTAGAACTATTTTCAGATGGAATCTTTTCACTTGACATTGTCCACATAATGACCCCAAAATTGTAAACATCAGATTCTTGTGTAAGAGATTCTTTATCTGGATTTATATTACTGGATGCGATGCCGTTGTAAATTCCTCTTAATTTAATAACTTAAAAAATATTGGATTTGTTATTTAAACCCTTTCTTTATCAATAAGAACTGTTCGTACGTGCTAATGTGGAATAATTTTTAATTTTTGTGAAATATTTCAAAAAAAAGAAACCAAAAAACAGCAGAAGAGACAAAAATTTTACCAAATTTCTGTGAAATAGTCCCATATTATGGATATATCTTAGACCATGTGCTATATTTTGTAAAATTCACGCTCAACTACCCCAGCCCAAATATTTATTTTCAGAAATATAATCGTATAATGTACCATTTTCTATGTTTTCTAAAAATATCAAATAACTATTGACGTCAGGGTCTTTATAAAAAAAAAAATAATAAATGATGACATTAATAAAATTCTGTAGAATGCTAATATTAATCAGTCCCAAAATTTTGATGTTGACGTTTTTACAATATGTTAATTTCTGAAATTTGTAAAGATAAAGTATATAATTAGTTTATAAAAATTGGCAAACTTAATGTGATATCTGGATTAATAGCGTTCATAAACTATGTTGACTAGATAAACATCTAATATTGGCACAAATTCCCTTATAACATTTCGCTAAATTATGTAAACTACAAACAATCTTTCAATATTAGGAAGAATATTATATTGAACTTATTAAACTTTCATTTATTCTTTCGTAAAGCTTGAGCATATCAGTTTAATATGACTGTAACTGTTATAATATTTCTGCACCTATGCCTATCATAGATTAATCTTATTGAAGTTGATATAACAGTATGAATATCTTAATTCTAATCTAAAATTTACGATGCTCATTTTTCATCGATGTGATCATTGCCGGTGACTTAGCATCGTATTTGTCAGTTTTCGTGCTTGTGTGTTGGTTGACAGTCCTTTTAGATTGCACGTTAAATTAATTTGCAGTAAATAATCGTTTGAGACTACAGTTTTGTTCAATGTTAAACTTCTCGTATTACTCCAATATTGCTATATATTTCACATTCACTAATGACAATACTGAGGAAGACATAAAATATAAAACAATCTTTGGAGAAGTTTAATAGTAAAGCAATTGCTTTCGAAAAATATATATTGTAAAAATAGCATTGACATTGTCCGAATAGATAATAACATAGAATTCAACAATTTCGTGAGAACGATTAATATCTCTAACTGAAACGCCTAGATACCTTTACTGATACCAAGGAATTGCTGTACATTTGGATGCTTTTCTTTGAATAAATTATGTATCTGTTAAAAAATGATATAATCAGATAATGTTAGTACAAAATGCACATCCTATAGGGTTAATAATTTTATTTACTTGTTCTTCAAACTTTTCTTTGTTATTCGTTATAAGTTCTTTCGGAATGTATCATTACCGTCTGTTTTAGATGACCTTCCATGATAATTCCATAACACGGTTTTTTTATTAATCTTTTTTCTTCGATTATTCTATGATTGATTACGTTTATATTTTTCCATGTAATTGCTGTGTTAATTGGGATACTATCTGCTCAAAGTGCGTCAACGTTATTAGATATGTTAATAAATGTTCACTGTAAATTTCAACGCATGATTACCTTTATTTGAGGGTAGAGTCCAATGTAGATCATTTTTCATATGACCGTGATGGTAAATTTTTTTTATTTTCAATATTTTAAAAAATTTTATTAAGTTAATTATTTTAGATTTTTAAGTAAAGTTTGTAGAATAGGTTTTTTTGATTCTAATAGTGGTAAAATTATTAAAATTGGTTAAATATTTAGTAAGAAATATGTATTTAAAGATTAAGTATTATTTTTGTCATATGATAATCATGTGATATAAACCAATCAAAATTGCTAATTTTGTATCACCACAGGGAATTTGAGGTCACCACAGGAAACTTTACAATATATATAAGTATATTTTTTTAATATTTTGACTATTAAATTTTATACCATTGTAAAAAGCATGTTTTAATATATATATTATAAAATTTTAATTAAAAAATTAAATATAATCATAAAAAGTTTTATTAATAACATCTTTCAATTTTTTATAAAAATTTTAATCGGACATGCAAATCATATGATAAAATGATCTACTGGACGCAAATCTTACGTTTTTGATACTCCTGCACTTACTTTTTTGATACTCCTGTATGTGCCATATAGGATAACTTTCTCGTGATTGGTCGATCACATGAAATTGAATAACGCTTTATGATTGGTCAAATTATTAGATCATTTTTTTTATCAATTATCGAATTTATTTAAAAAAAATATACGTATTAAAATTTTTTTAACTTATATTAATTTTTATTAAAATTTTTAAATAAAAAATTATCATTGTAATTCTTTGAGCTTTTGCAACAAACTATCGAGTACTGTATCTTCGTTACTACCAATAATAATAACATTATCATCGTCTTCATTTGTTTCGCTTATAAACTCTTCTGTTATATTTTCTTGAGCCTCTTCTGGCATATTTTCTTGAACTTGGTAACTTCTATATTTTTTTTCTGCCTTTTTTTTTTTTATCTTTTTTTTCTTGCGTTTCTGTTAGACGTTCCAGTAACTGATCCACATTTACTTGTATTCCATTCTTCAAGAATTCAAGACAAGGAGGACACTTTTGACCAATTTCTTCTAAGCATTCTACGTGATACTTATGACCATAGGCTAATATTTTTAAATTAGGTGATAATAAGTTAGTATATACATGAATATCAGCTTTAGTACATAATGAATAATCATACAAAACAGATTGATTAGGTTTTCGTGAAGTGCTAAAACCTAAAGGAAGGTGTTGGATATTTGCAACAATGCCAATAGCTGGCATTGAAATATTAGTATCATTCACAAGTTTTCTTTTCTTTTTCCCCTCTAATAATATTGCGGGCTTATTCGAATTTAGACCCATTACGCCGTCTGTAGTAATTCAATTATAAATATTAATAAAACATTCTAATAAAAAACATGCTGCTTTTTGTGTGCAGCTACTCAAATCTCTGTAGCTTAAAGAATATCTTTTCCAAGTCGATTGGTGATCAAATAATTCATTAAGACGCTTTTCACGTCTTAAAAATTTAATAAAATGTGCTTGATTTCGTAAGAGTTCTGCAGTGTCATGCTTCTGGGTAGTTCGTCTCAGAATACTGTGAAATAATTCAACGGGAGCGTCGAAAAATTTTGGCAAGTGCATTTTTAAAATTTCTAAAATGGGATGATTAATATTTCTCCAATATAAAATATCTGACAAGAACATAAGTAGTGCTTTATTGTAATTATTACGTGCAAACCGTAAAAAAAGTACTATACCCGTATTACAGATTCCTCATATTCTTGCCACTCACCTGCACGAAAAAAAATTGCATATATATCGAGAACAAGTAGAATCAAATTATCTAATAAGTCTTTTAATGTTAGATATTCAAGATTCTCACAGAAACCAAACTTTTTTTTAATAGTATTTGAAACCCGAAGCCAACCACGTCGAGTCACCTCAAGAAGCAAATTAATTCGCCAAGGTTGGATATTAATTCCGAGCCCTTTTGTTTGATCAAATAAATAATTGTATAGCGAAGAAAAAAATGAATGGTACTGTATATAAATGAGCTCCGACTGTTCAGAGATATATGCAATGGTCCGATTATTGGAATAAATGATAATATGTCTTGAGGAATATCAGTCTTATCGCCGTAAGTCAAAAATTGAGAAATCGTGCTTCTNAAGTTTTTGAGCATAAATTTCAATTTTAAATGAATTTTAAATAATGGTATATATATTCGAAGAAATAGTACTATAAAATGAAATTTAATGTGATCCGTTTGGGAATCAGTGTGATTTTCGGTGATTTCACTATTAAAATTTGTCTCTTTCAAAATCTGGCGTTACCTAATGATATACGGTTACGTACTAAATAAAATTCCATTATGCGCATAATAAACGTTGTGGAGGAGAAAAATACGGGCGTAATGGTAGTTGAAACACTAAAATCAGCTTAATGGATCATGTGATATAGGCGTATTTTTGTCCTCATGACTATATGATGTAAACAAACAAATAGTCGTAAAAACAATATCTCACGATCTGCCTGGCCGAATTCAATGGCTCAACTACCATTATGCCTGTAATTTCCTCCTCTACAACGTTTGTTATGTGCACAAGAGAGGTTTGCTTAGTACGAAATCGATTCAATAAAGTCAAGGATGATTTAATAAACACGAATCGGTGCGCGGGTTTGAATTTGTCCGAATTCACCTGATCGGAAATGTCGGAAAATCATACTATATCCTCGAATTAATTACCATAAGTAGCAAGGCATAACAGCTCGTGCCAGAATTTAGAAGATGCGCACAGCCACAAGTTTATCAAAGCCAAAAACCTTTCATATGACATTTAAACAAACGCAAAATCTACCCAGTATACATATTTATACATGTGATGATAAATGATCGATTTGAATACGCCATCCAATAAGATTCAAGATTTCGCACACAGATAGTTGCCTGTTAACCATATAAAATCTATCAGGGAAGGCATGTCACAATGTCCAATTGATTTCAATTTTTTTGGACATATGTCCAATTTCAATTGGACATATGTCCAAAAAAAATTGAAATCAATTGGACATTGTGACATGCCAACCTAGAAATCTATAAAGTAAACAAATTCGGAAAATCATACTATACCTTTTTTTATCCTCGAATTGATTACCAAAAGTAGCAAGGCATAACAGGTACAGACGCTCGTGGCAGTATATAGAAGATGCGCACAGCCACAAGCTTATCAAAACGAATTATACAAAAAACGCTTTCATATGACATTAAACAAACGCAAAAATCTAGTGATTATATACATCATGTTACCAAACATCCAATTATCAATTTGAATACGCCATCCAATAAGATTCAAGAAATCGCACACAATAAGTTGCCTGTCAATTCGTACTTCGTACTACGTTCCTGGTAAAAACACTCGCTTATTTAACCACTTACTAAATCTAACACTATCCAAACCCTATATATTGATTATACGAAGCCCATTGTTATTGACTAATTTCAAGCTAACACTAGAAATTTTGAACTAGAAATACTAGTGAAATTAATACACCAATTTCATCAATATTGATGATTTATCTCATTGCCTAAATTTATTTCATCAGCATCTTTAATTTGGACTAGTGCTCCGAACGGGTCGGGTCAGGTCGGGTTGAATAACTTTCGGGTTAGCGCTTCAACCCAACCCGAACCCGACCCGAACCCGACCCGAACTTTGTCAAAGTTGTTATCAAATTTTGATCTTTCTCTACAAATTTATTTTATATTTGAATTTTTGATTTTTTCGCATATGCGATACACCGCACCCTATAAGATCTGGTGTAACGTGAAATCAAAACAATAAATTAATTCGTTAGTTTAGGGTGAGGGTGAGGGTGAGGGTTAGGGTAGGGAGGTTTAGCAAAGAGATTCTAACCCAAAATTTCGAGAAGAATTTTTTTCGTTAGAGCATGAGAGATGATTTCATAGGCAAAATTTCGTGTTATAGCCTATTTTTTAAAAAAATCGTAATCGTTTCGCATATGGGTGGATTTTGGAAATTTGGTGATATCTTAGAATAAGATCTTCAAATTTGTAACCAACCAGATTGGTAAAATTTGTGATTATTTCGAATTTGCCTTACGTTGATTGGTTATTACAGTACTTACATTTACGAAGCCCCAGCTTTTTTTCCTTTATTGTGACGGTTTGAAAATTTGTATTTATGCTCAACAAGACCTTAGATTCAAAGAACCTGTAATAGTTTTTTAAGATCCCACAATGGACAAAACTTTTACTAGTAGCAACGTTAAAGGTTTGTTTATGAGTTTACCGATCTGATTGGTCATGCAGATCCTCGTGACTTTGTTTTTATAATTTTATTGGTTAATCTATTTTTAGATATCACGAATATTATGTTCAAATTCATGTGACATATTCGAATTTCCAAAATCCGCCCATATGCATATGTCGTGTAACCAGTACATGTACTGTGATAGGATGCTGCTTCGAACAATTAGTTTTTAGGGTTCCTAGATTTAGGGTTAGGGTGGGCCGGAATTATGTCTAACCCCGCCAGGGCATTATCATGATAGTGCCCACCAGCATTAAGCTTAATGCCGGGTTAGGGTACCACTAGATTTAGGGTTAGGGTGGGCCGGAATTATGTCTAATTCCGCCGGGGGCATTATCATGATAGTGCCCACCAGCATTAAGCTTAATGCCGGGCAAAATTAGACTTGTGTAACGTTACACGACATTAGTGGCGTGTGACCAAAAATTATTTTTGCAAAAACAATGCGCTGGGCCTTTTTGTAACACAAGTCACGTGTATATATGCAGATCTGCATCAAAAAAGTAAGCGTAATTTTGGGGTACATACAGGAGTATCAAAAAAGTAAGTGCAGGAGTATCAAAAACGTAAGATTTGCCTACCGGACTCTACCCTTGAATCATTGGTTATATTATTTGTTTTTGATGTGCAATCGTCATATTGATTACGTAAAAATATATTGCTAAAATTAGTAAAAACTGAAAATAATATGCATAAAATTTTTTATTTAACAAGTATATATCACCATATGGATACTTGCCTACATCATTACATCTTGGTATCAAATGCGTATTGTCGTTTGATTCATCTTATCAGTTATGATATTAACATCATTAAAAGCTCAATCGCCCTGTAAGAAAAGTGGTACGGGTGGTGGTACGGGTTGGTGTCGGGAATGCTCGAAATGGCACGGATCATGTGGTACGTGCAGGAACGTTTCACGGAATGGCACGGACATTACGGCAAAGGTGGCACGTAATATCACGTCATATGAAATGGCGCACTCAGATGGCACGTATGTGTACGATACACACGTGTTGGCTCGTGATACGTGTTGGCTCGTTTCGTGGAGAGCGAAAGATCAGTAAATGATTTTTTTTTAAAAAAAAGAGCAATATCTCATGATTTCACTGATGAAGTTTCCCTGTGTGTCTTAACAAAAAAAATTCCTTACAAAATTTTACTTCATATGCAGTTAGCTTGTTTATCTTATATTGATTATGTAAATTTATGGTTTAATAGTTAATCCATATCGTTATCGTGGTGGCACGTGAATTTACGTTCACCCGTGCCAAATCCCGTGCCGATTCGACTAGTAAACTGCTGCAAAACCCGAGCCATTCACGCCCATTTGGCACGGGCATACGGTCCCACACGGTCCACGGAATCCGTATCAATCCGGACCATACCCGTACCAATTCGGATCATGACCCGTGTCTATCCGATGCAACCCGTGCCGATCCAGTCCGATATTCTTATAGGGTCGAATGAAAATAATAATAAAATAAGTGTTATTGTTTGAAACGTTATATTACTTTCAAGACGTTTATCTTCATTATTACATATGTATGATTATTATTTGAATCACTGGTTGTATCTTTTTCCTGATGTGTATCGTTGTTAGATTTATCTTGATTATTTAATTATGAAATTAAAGTTTGTAAGAGTTTATAAAAAATAAACTATTATTATTTTTTGCTTGAAATGGGTTTATCACCATTAGTTGGCAATTCGAAATACTTGAAATACATATCGACTCACAATTATCTTTATTTGAATCATTGGTTAAATTAATTCCCATAAAATATGATATTAACTTTAGTAAAAACGTGATGGAAATTATAAGCAATTTTTTAATAATATTTATTGAAATACGTTAATTACTGTGAAGATTTTCATCTACATTTAAGTTGTCATATTTCAATATCAATATCAAATCATTATCTTTACGGGAATCATTGGGCATATTGTTTTTTTTTTTTGATGTGGATCGTCGTTAGATTTATCTTGGTTTTCTATATAATGTTAGCAAAAGCTTGATATTTGTGTGAAATATTAATTACCATAATTACCATCATGATTCTTGTCTGCATTGAGGTTTTCAGCCTTATTATCAAGAGAATCAGATGACTCTGAACTAGAGATGGGTTTCATGCGTGCTCAATCATGCACATGAATGCGCATTAATGCGCATGTTTCCGAATCATGCGCATTTTATCCCATCATAAATTTTATATAGAAAAATTAAATATAAGTAAGTGTAATTAACATTCTAATCTATCTATATACTTCAATTCTGGGTCTGTTCGCTTTAACATTTTGATTGGTCATATCCGAAAAATGTGACCTAAATGTGGGAAAACTACCAGAAATACGTAAGATGATTATGACGATTATCATAGTCGAGTAATTATTATAACAATTGAGTAATTATTATATGATTTTTTAATATCCTTATTAACGCCCTTAAACAATACAAAATCATGAAACGTGAATTTGCCAAATTTATACTTGTTGTTTGATTGCCTAATATTTACAAACTATTTTGGAATAAAAAAAGTTCACGAATTTGAAAACGTTTTGTATAATGGTCACAAGTTCAAGAATAAGTGCAAGAATAAGTGCAAGAACAAGTGCAAGAACACGAAAAATGCTCCGCGATAGATAAAACATAAGATTAATAAAAAACATAGTGAATATATTAACAAATATAAAAAAAAATTACATTCAACCAAATATTTAGATGATTGATTTCTAGATTTTTTGGTCGTAATTTTTTTGCCGCCCAGATTATCTGATAATCAACTAATTTTCTCAGCAATTTGTAGTTTTATGTCGATTTATCAACCAATAAAATCACGGATATTTTCAAAAGATGATCAATGTGCTAAAACTAATATAGTAATATGGGGTCATTTCTACTAAAAAGGCCCATTTTGCAATTTTTTTGAAAAAATGAGTTTTTATTAGATTCATGTAAATTTTGACATGACTGACATTTTTCAATTATAAATAAAAGGCGATTTACATAATAAAAAATGGAGATAATGTAAAAGAAAAACTACACGAGGCTGTCTAAGGTGCAAGTGTATCACGAGTAGTGTTTCAGGTGAAATTATATATTTCACCCAGGCGAAATTTCTGAAATAGGGCAAAATATGTTTCGCCCCAAAGACCTCAAATCCAATAATTCTGAAACTGGCGAAACTGATGAAATGTCTGAAACCTGTCGAAATGTCCGAAAATTGGCAAAACCGAAACCGGGCAAAGTTCTGAAATCTAATATTAAAAATTTTATTGGAAAAATACCTAGAGCGTAGTGAAACGGAGTATGAGTTCAATTCAGGGGATGGTGTAAACAGATCCCACTAAATATTCACTTATCCGAAATATCATATATCAGTAACATGTGAATAACAATAACGATAAATTATCATTTAAATAATTTTTGCAAATCCTAATGCTAATAACTTATCTAATATTTATTTTTGTATTTAATGATGGGCAATTTGCAGTTTTTCCAAAAATCCTGTGCGGGATGCGGAATCATGCATGTGATCCACGTGTGATTCGCAGGATTGTTTACCAGAAATCTGTAAATTTTAGCGGAATTATGGTATTGGCTCCGAATTATCCCACGCAACACATGATGGATAACGCGCAGAATGACAGTATTGTGTAGTTATCTAATCAGGAAGATTTATTGATAGATCCTACAATAATTTTTCTTATAAGGCCACACAAAGTTAATTCTCGTTTTGCATAACCTGGGGTTTCAAAATTCTGGTCGGCAAGGGGGGTTTAAAAAAATTAACTTTGTGTGGTTTAAATTCATTCATGTTCACATCTAAGGTAATGCAAAGTTAATTCTTCAGTTTGCATAACATGGAATCAGAAAATTTTGATTTTTTTATTATTGGACCTATCGGGTAATTCCGGAAAAGTAAGGTCATCATCGGATGACACCGGAGAAAAAATTAAATGGCAAAAATGGAATAATTGTCACAATAGAAATTTAAAAAAATTTTTTTGGAAAAATTGAGTCGACGGGTTATGCAAAACAGTTCTTTAATGCTAAAATAAATTGAGTTAAAGGATAAAATACTGGAAATTTTAAATAAATGTTTTAAAGTATATAAATTGTTATTTTGCCTAGTATTATTTCTTAGTATTGTATGTATACTTCATATATTACTATGTTTTTGCAAGCAAATTTGCTATGCACTGTATAAGAGAAAGAGAAAACCAAATGTAGTAATTACAAATTAAATTATGAATTTATAATTCTGCGTACAAGAAAAATAATAGAACAATAGAATTCCAAAAAAGTAAAAAAAAAATTGAAAAAGTTTCGGAGATTTCGCCATTTTGGTTTTACCAGGTTTCAGAGGTTTCGCCAGGTTTCAGAAGTTTCGCCCATTTCAGAAATTTTGAAAATTTTGGAAATTTCAGATTTATTTCGCCTTAGGGAGCATTTCAGTTTCGCCTTTCAGATTTTGAAAATGGATTTCGCCCGAAACACTAATCACGAGATTACCCAATAGTCACCTGTCATTTTTAACCAATCAAAATCATGAAATTTGCTTAATCCCGAATCAGTCTGAAAATCAATACAAATGATTAAACTCAATTATCTCAAGATTGATTATATTGCAAAATGGGCCTTTTTAGTAGAAATGACCCCATATAATCAAGTTATTGTGCTTTAACGCTTTTTGATTGGTTATATAACCTGTCATCAAAATGTTAAGACTAATATATCGATGAGCAAGTTATAATCAAGAATGTCATCACATTTCAAATTCATTAACAATTACAATTGATATAAGATAATATAATTGTGAAGAAATGTATCGATGAATGCTAATACAAATTCTGTACTGGCTAAAATGACATTGTAAGGGAATCAATCAAAACAAAATAAAATTATTCCGTAGTCACAAATGTCCTGTCTGCACAAAAATATCTACTAATTTCAATATGTGAGTGTATACTAAATGGTAATTGACAATAAGAATAAAAAAGTCAATTGCACTTCCATTTTTGATTTGCTATATCCAAAGACCGCAAAGAAAATTTAAATTAAGATGTCGATACTATTTAAATCTATAATTATTTGCGATTTGCATGTTATAATTTTAATGCAAACCAACTCTTACCATATACTATAGTTAATAGAATATAATGTTCAGTAACATAATTTTTTTATGACGATCCAATGCAAACTAACTCAGCATATTATAATGAGAATTACAGATTTTAACAAAGATTTTAAAGTTTTTTAAAAACTCCTGTGGCAGTGCCACGGGCCAGGTGTTAGTATATTCTCAAATTATATAAAAGATAAGCAACGATGAAGTTTACAATTAGCTAATTTGTAAAAATTTATATATGTAGGAAAAATCTGATTCAGAATCAATATGTATTATTAATAATAAAGATAAAAATTAAAAAAAATTTATTTGAAATAAAGTCAACAGGCGCGTTTACTGATAGCTTTTTAAGTTCTTTTAAAATTTCACTTAATGTTGGGCGCTGATTTAAATCAGAAGGCCAGCATTTTTCAAAGAGACAAGCGTAATCTGGAGGAGTTTGGTCAAATAATTGCCACTTTTTTATTTTCTGAAATATGAATGATTAAACATGAGATATTCAAATTAAGCTCACTAAATGGGGGAATTCCATTTGTGAGTTCCCAAAGCAACATTCCTAGACTATAAATGTCTGATTCCTTATCTTGTTAATTATTTTGAAGAAGGCAATGAGGGTCTGTGTATGGAACAGTGTCTTTCAAATTTGAACTTGAACTTGAATCGGTAGTATTGTTTTGTTGTTTTGATATCCCAAAATCTGCAATCAAGGCTTTTCCATCATTCATCAAAATATTCTTGGAATGCTAAAAAATTTAGCAATTAATGATTATGAATGATTATTAATTCGAAATTGATGTTAATATTTAAAATAAGCCAGATGAATAATATCATTCTTATGCAAACATATCAGTCCATCTGTTATATCATTCAAAATTTGAATAAGCTCATTCCATGAAATTTTGTAATGCCCATCTTTTCGCTTTTCTTGTAAATAATTTCGTAAACATCCTCCATTGGCAAATTGTAATACCAGCTTCAAATTTAATAATTGTAAAAACTAATTTATTAAGTTTGTATAGTCTAATTTTTTAGCTAATTTAAAATTTTTTAAATTTTAGGCCACGCAAAGTTAATTTTTCGTTTTGCATAACCTGGTGTTTCAAAATTCCGGTCGGCGGGTCAGATTTTTTTTTTTTTTTTTTTT
>QKWP01000081.1:102993-201262 GCA_003550325.1 Gigaspora rosea | reverse complement strand
CTTTGTTAGAATTAATTAATAAAAATTTGTGAATCATAAGATTTTATAGAATTTTATTAATAAAATTCTATAAAATCTTATGATTCACAAGTGTTTATTAATTAATTCTAACATAGTGCACTAAGTAACTTGTTGAGCACCTAAAAATACATTAAATTGGCAGGGTTGTTTTTATTTTACTTGAAATTTGGATAAAAGATGCTTAAATTTGACTTTTTGATCAAAAATCCAAAATTATGCATCTTTTCTCCAAATTTCAAGTAATATAAAAACAACCCTGCCGATTTAATGTATTTCTAGGTGCTAAACAAGTTTACTTAGCGTGTTTTGTTAGAATTAATTAATAAAAATTTGTGAATTTTAAGAATTTATAGAATTTTACTAATAAAATTCTATAAAATCTTATGATTCACAAAATTTTACTAATTATTTCTAATTTAATGCACTAAGTAAACTTGTTCAGAACCTAACAATACATTAAATTGGCAGGGTTATTTTTATTTTACTTGAAATTTGGAGATAAGATGTTAAATTTTGTCTTTTTTGATCAACAATCCAAAATTCTGCATCAAATCTCTAAAGTACAAGTAAAATAAAAACAAACCAGCCATTTTGATGCATGTTTAGGTGCTGAACAAGTTTACATAGTGCATTTTGTTAGAATTAATTAGTAAATATTTGCGAATTATAAGATTTTATAAAATTTTATTAATAAAATTCTATAAAATCTTATGATTCATATAATTTTACTAATTTATTCTAACAAAATGCACTAAGTAAACTTGTTCAGCACCAAAAAATACATATAATATATTCGGACTCAGACCAGTCTGCAGACTTCGGACCAGACCCAGACCAGACTCAGAGTCTGGTCCGAAAATCAGACCAGACTCAGACTTGACTAAAGTCCAGTTCGAGTCCGGTCTGTAGGGGCACTAGTTTGCATAATATGGAATCAGAAAATTTTGTCTTTTTTTATCGGGCCAATCGGGTAATTACGGAAAATTAAGGTCACACATCGGGTGACACCGGAGAAAAAATTAAATGGCAAAAATGTAATAATTGCACAATAGGAATTTAAAAAAAATTTTTTTTTGGAAAAATTGGGTCGGCAGGTTATGCAAAATGAAAAATTAACTTTGCATGGCCTTAGCTATATTCAATAATATTTATATATATAGAAGATCTGTTAAAGATTATATCAGTCATCTGATTTGTCACACTATTGTTACATGTAAATTTTTTATATATAAAATTATAAAAAAAAAACATATAAAATTACTATAAACTTTGAAGAAATGATGTTCCAAAGTCTACATATCAACTTAAAATTAAATTCTTCGGGAATATAGAACAAGGGGAGGAGAAAAAGGTAGTACAAAAATCAGATCAAAATTTCACTGATTTTGCACAAAACGAAAATGTAACTTCGTCAAAAACAAATATTTTCCGATTTTAATATAAGAATCTTATGTAAAATCATGTTCTGGACAACTTTACTTAATCGGCGGAAGTGGGTTTCCTTGTAAGAAAAATGGGTTATCTATATGCTAAAGTCAAAATTTTTAACTTTACAAGATAAAACTTTTTTTCATTAGGCAACCTACTTTGGGCCCTTAAGCAAAGTTGTTCGGCATGTAATTTTACTATACACATAAGATTGAAACGGCTTATTCGGACCTTTTACTAAGTGAAAAATGGGTTTAAAGTTAGAAAAAATTTTTTAAAAAAAAATTTTTTCTAACTTTAAACCCATTTTTCACTTAGTAAAAGGTCCGAAAAGGCCGTTTCAATTTTAAATATATAGTAAAATTACATGCTGAACAACTTTGCTTAAGGGCCTAAAGTAGGTTGCCTAATGAAAAAAAAAGTTTTATCTTGTAAAGTTAAAAATTTTGACTTTAGCATATAGATAACCCATTTTTCTTACAAGGAAACCCACTTCCGCTGATTAAGTAAAGTTGTCCAGAACATGATTTTACATTTTAAAATCAGAAAATATTTGTTTTTGACGAAGTTACATTTTCGTTTTGTGCAAAATTGGTAAAATTTTGGTCAATTTTTGTACTACCTTTTTCTTCTCCCCTTGTTCTATATTCCTGAAGAATTTAATTTTAAGTTGATATGTAGACTTTGGAACATCATTTCTTCAAAGTTTATAGTAATTTTTTTTTTTTAATTTTAATGGTGAGACCTTGCTCTTATCTTTATTAAATTTAATGGAAACTTTTTACAGTTGGAAAAAATTTCATAATTTAAATCTAATGCTAAAAAAAGAACTCAGACATATAGCTAGATAAACAAAAGTAGACCTAGTACTTATCTGTGGCCTAAACCAACAAGAGTGGCCAAGGCTCACCTAGATTTGGTTATTGGTTAATATACTAGAAGGGTGTGTAAGATATTTAATCCAGTGGGGGTACTAGTAATCTATTTTCTGAATTGAGTTATTTATAATAGAATTATTATTATTAGTTTGGGTTATAAATGTAGTAGATACAGAAGATCCAGAAGCTATAGTTTGATTTTGTAAGATTGTTTGTTGAAATTGTGATTTGAAGTACAGTATAGAATCCAGATTTTTGTATAAATTTGTTAATTCAGATGAAGTAAAAATTGAATTGTAAAGGAGCTAGCAAGCTTTAAAGATAAGCCAGTTTCTTGTAATGTATTAATTAGTTCTAATGGAATAAGACCTGATAGAGTTGAGTATAATGAGAGCTTGTGTGAAAAATAATGAATTTGAAAATTATCAAGGTTTAAAATTTTGGAGTGAAGATTTATAGCCTGGGTTGAATAAATCTCAAGTTTGTTAGAGCTAAGTATTTTGTTTAAGGAATTGTTTATAAGGTCTAGTAGTAGATTAGTATTTGGACAAGTAACCCAGTGCAAGGCATAACTTGCCTGTTGGCATATATGACAAATATTAGAGTATGAGAGATATCTTTTATGAAGAATATGTGAAGAAGAAAGCTCATCAAGTAATAATTTTACTCTAAAAGACTTTAGAGTAGAGGATTGAAAGCTATGTGAAAAATTGATAATTTTTTGATTATTATTAATGTATAGCCATGAAGCATTCTCAGTTGATTAGTTGTGAAATTGGGTTCCATTGCTGAAAGTGGTTTTGTGATGTCCACCATGCAATTATAGTGCTCTACAGATTGTTCTTATGCTGTGACGGATAGGAAGTTCCATTGGATAATTATCTGAAGTTGGTGTAAATTGAGAATTATATATGTTGTTTGAATTGAAAATAAGATAAGGTGCTATGTGATGATTGCGTGCTAGTTGGTCAGATTTATTGTTAAAGTTATCGTCTTCATGTGCATTTACTTTATACAAAATAATATTAAGATTGTATAATTTAATTAAATTAAGTAATGTGTTCCAGATTGACCAATAGGGTATATTTAGAAAGTTTGGAAGTGGTATAATATTGATTAAACTTTTAAATTTAGAGATAACTGATTGTGAATCTGTATAAATTTGAATATTACAGTTTCTAGGAGCTGTACTTATTGCAGCTAAAATTGCAAGTAGTTCTGCTTTAAATGAGTATGGCCAGAATTTGGTTTGTGCTTGAAAGGTATGTATGATATTTTGGTTAGCTAATTGTATCCAACCAATTCCCATAGAGCACTGGGGATTGCCTAGGTTAATAACAGAACCATCTGTATAAAAAGTAAGTTCTGAGAGACTACTATTATAATGCGTAAAAGACTGAAGAGTATTATAAGCTTGGCTTGGTTCAAATATCGAAGGACGTTGTGTAGTAGAAATGTTGAGATTTGGTAATGGTGGAATATGAATTGGATTTCTAAGTGCAATTGAATATATGAGATCTAGAAAATTAGCATTCAAATTAATTGTTTTGTCAGAATTTAGTCTGCCAAAGAATTTTGTAGCATGACTAGTGGGTATTAGAATAGTGCATTTATTTTTAATTGTTTTAGTATTGAGAGAACAGTTACTGCATGATAATATAGTAATTGGTAGAGTTGGGTATAAGTTTGTGAATTGTGTTTGAAAAGAACATTGCCAGTGAGTTATTAGTGTAAAGTCTGATGCAGTTGGTTGGCGACGAGCTTTGCCTATAATAATTTGATCATTTAATAATGTAATAAGCCAAGATTTGGAATGTTTTGAAAAGTGACCAGTAGTATAACTATAATAGTTTGTAGAGGGTAAATTTATATGTGAATAAATGGTGCGTTCATAGGAGTGGCTAGTGATTTTATCTTCTAGAAAGATAAACCATTGAGGAATTCTGCCTTTAGGAATTTTGTGTAATCTTGGTGAAATATGTTTCCAATCTAATAGGCATGAATTGTCATATATTGTAAGTTGATCAAGAAAAAGTAAATGATGATGCCAAATTTGTTTTTTAAAAGTTATATATTTAGGATGTGAAGCAAGAATAGATTCCAAGAAATTGAACCTTCTTTAATTACAAAAGGAATATTGGAATAAGGGTTAGGGTTAATTAACCAGTTAAGATGTATAAAAAGCTGAATAATCTTAAAGGTTGTAGTTAATCTATTAGGGCCATCATTTGTAGAATTAGAATGAGTGAAGATACTAGTAGGTAACCAGAGGTTATTTTGGAGTTGTTGAACCCTAATAATAGTAGTAATATTTAATAGGCTATTGCTATTTAATCTTTTAATAAAGTTAAATAGGTGGTGTTGAAGTTGGATATCCCAAATATTTTTAATATTGTAAATTTGAGGATAGAGTAAAGTGCTAGTAGGGATTGTGCGATTAAGTTTGGCTTTATGCTTGATTAATCCTATGTGCTGTGTTAAGATTTTATTGCATATTGACTAGCTTAATACAATATTTTGCATTCGGTATTCTATTGTAGAAATAATAACAATATTAATAATTAGCATGCTTGGGTATCTGTAATTTGTTTTGTATGAGCAATTTGTATAAGCTGATTTGATTCAGCAATAATAAGTTGGGTTTGTTAAAATTGTTTATTGTCTAAAGTAAACCAATATTCAAGAAACTTAAAAGGCTGGTTTGGAAGTTGCAGAGAAAGAGGTTGATTGTTATATATAATTGGGTTGTAGTTTTGTTGTTTAATATTGGTTGAAAGTATTGATTTGGTTGGATTTACTTGGATATTTGCCATAGAATAGAAGGATTCTGCAACAGTAAGCATCTTAGAAAGCTCTGTTTGAGATGATGCTATCTATAAAGTATCATCCATGTATGCTAGTACAGAACATTTGGTTTGTAGATTGTCAGTTGTAAAATTTTTGAGGTTGGTAAACCAGGATATTTCAATTGTATAACCAGGTGAATTTGAGTGTATATAAGAAATAAGAGAATTATAGTAAATCCGCCAAAGAAGAGGTGTTATTGTTTCTCCTTGGTCAATACCATTTTGAACCTGATAAGGTTGTGTAAGACCCAAATTGGTAATAACATTGTTTTGTCAGTCAGTTAAAATATTAAGAAGAGTATTAACAATATTAGTAGGCAGAAGTAAACATGTAAGGGCATGCTCTAAAAGAGTAAAGTTTACAGAGTTATAAGCTTTGCTTATATCTTGATAGAAGCCAGATCTCTTTGTGATTGCAGTTAGCATCTTCTATAAGGTTGTTAAGAATATGAATAGGAATAGAAGTACTATTTCCAGGAAGAGCAACATAGTTATGTAGTAAGAGAATAGGATATTGTGAGAAAACTTGATTTAGTCTATTGGTAATGATTTTGGTATAGATTTTTCTGGTGCGCTCAATAAGGCTTATTGGGCATGTAAGATTGAGATTGCCATTAAAAGTATTGTTTTTTGGAATAGGAAAGATTCTTCCTTTTTTCCATTGTTTGGAAATTGAATTTTGTGTAAGGCATCGATTAAAAAGAGATGTGAGAATAGTAATACCAGTTGGGTTATAATGTTTGATCATTTCATAGCTTATGCCTGTAGGACTACAGGCTTTGTTATTAGGGAGTTGAGAAATTGTTTGAATGACCTCTTCTTCTGTTATAGGAAGGGTTAGTGGTATATACCATTCGGACTTAATATGTAGGGGTGGATAGTATTGTTGATTCCAGAAGTTATCAAATAAATTCTGGTTAATAGGTCTATATGCAGTCCAGTTATTAAAGTGTGATTGGATATATTGTTTAATTAGAGTGGGATCAGTAATAAGTTGGTTTTGAAGTTTAATGTTTGTAAAATGAACAGGAGGTTGGTAGCGATCAAGTATACTATTTATAACTTGTGTAGGTTTAGTAATAAGTGATTCACATCTTTTTTCTGAGGCCTGATTAATTTGTTGTCGGAGAAGAAGAGAGGATTCCAGGTGATAAGTATGATATATTTGTTTCCAAATACTTTGTGCATGTACAAGCTATGTTTGAATTTGGTCAGAATCAAGTGATATAAGGAAATTAAAATTGCACTTTGCTCTTGAGTTAATAAATAAAATATGTGAGTTGATATGAGGTAAATAAATAATAGAGTTGCTTTTTAATAGCTTTATAAGATGTCCAAGTTTTTTAAGACCAGTATGAAGTGCAGTGCAATGTGGTGTATATTTGTAATTGTAACTTCGTTTGCAAGTTTTTTTATTAGGAATCTTTTGAATTGCAGCTAGTATAGTTCATTGTTGTATCTTGTGCCAGGTTGTATCAATGCTTTTCTGTGTATTGGTTGAGATTGGAACATGGTTTTTAATAAAAAGTTGGAATAATAGATCAGAATATTCTGTCTATTGATCTGAATTCATTATTTTGTAATTAAAAATTTTGCAGCTGATACTAGTATGAAGGCATGAAAATTTGCTATAGGCATTAGGAAATGTTCAGGATGTCAATAGAATAAGATGGTCACTTAGAGTACTAGTTTGGCTATCATTAATGTTATAAGAAAAAAGAAATTGTATATTAAATGAATCAGTCCAAATATAATCTATTCTGCTTTGGTTGATCCTGTTTGACCAGGTGTAGTGTGTATTGTTATAATGAGCTCCAATATCAAACATGTTTGAGTGATATAAAAAATTAATAAGTTTATATTTTGATGCTGAGCTAGTTGTATTATCATATATATTAAAATCTCCTAAAATTATAAGGTGTAGATTAGAACGTTGAGCTTGTAAAGTCCAATTAATAACTTGGTTTTGAGTTTGATTTCTTTTTTGTAAATCAGTAGATGAAAAATAAACTGATATGATACAGAGCTTCATATTGTCTTTAAAAAACAAGTCCAAAGCAATAGCCCACCTGAATGCAGTGTTGTACATGGGACAATTTTGGACAATTTTGGACATTTTTTCAAATTAAAATTACTTGAAATTTTATTAAGATAATCTATTTTAATTTTTTCACCAATAAGTCCAGAACCTAAAAAAATATATAATTATATATTTTTTTAAATAACTTTATTGATTAGTTAAACATGGGACATAGGCTTGGACAATTTTGGACAATCTTGGACGTTGGACATTTTACATAATGTGAACGTGTAATGTTGACAACACTGCCTGGATGTGTGTGACAACTATGTACGTGTGGTTTAAGGTTATTGCGAATTATAATAGCAGCACCTTCTACTGAGCTTTCAGAATTTGCCCAGTAATAGGTAAATAAGTTATTGTTGCAAAAAGAAAGTTTTGTTTTTGATGCAATTTTAGTTTCAGTAATGCATGCAATTGAGATATTATGGTTAATGCAGTAGTCTTGCCAAATTTGCCTTTTAGAAGCAATATTAAAGCCTCTAACATTGTGTGTAGCAATGTTTAAATGTAAATTTTGCAAGGGGTTTGATGTGGATGATTTGATTAGTGACTGGTAATATATAGAATATTGATTAGGAGAGAGTATAATATGGTTAGAAAAACTTCATCTTGGGTGTTGAGATATACATGTGTTTCAAAAGTTGTAATATTAATGGAGATTTTGAATAATTGTGAAAATGAATTTTTGAGTAAATGTTGTATAAAGGATTTGAGTGTTTGTAAAGGTAGCAGAAGTGGAAGATTATGTTTTTTGAGAAATTTATTATAACAAGGTTCATCAGAAGAATGGGATAAATTGATATTTGAGGAAGAATTGGTATTAGGATTGGGAGTTGTATATAGTTGTAAGTTGGATATTGGAAAAAGAAAATTGTCAGTAAAGATTGGTATTTGAAAATTGTTATTGAATGATTTAAGTTCTACATAGCAAAGGGATGGTAGATCTCCAAAAGGTGGAATCATGAAGTGACCTGGTATAAGGTTTTCATATGGGAGATAAATATGTGCTTCAGTAAAAACATAATCAAGTTGAGGATGTGGTTTAACTGAAATTTTGATATATTGATTTGAATAAAACATAGGGTAATATTCTAGTATATATTGCAAGAAAGAGCCTATAGTTTGTGAAGAAGGTAGAGATTGTAGTCTGTAATAGTAAAGAAATTTGTTGTAACATGTTGTTGGATTATATAACTCAAGAGAGCTAGGATTGGGGCTTATATAGCTTTTGTCATTTAAAGAATTTGTAGGTAGTTCAATTTCTTCATTATTGAAGTCTTTTTCTAATAGGGATTCATTATAAATTTCTGATATTGGATAGTTGATAGAGTTGGTAGCGGTTAGTAGTGAGGAGGTATTAGAGGAAAGTTGTACTTCAGAAGGAGATGAAGATATGGTATCTGAAGTATTGTTAATATCTTCTGTAGAAACACTTACTGTTTTAAGCTCAGTTTTCGCAGCCGCGCAGGATCCCATAGCCTGCCCTGTATATTGGGTCTGACTGTCATAAGCCTGGTCCTCCACGTAAATAGGCTTTCCTGCCCACCTACTTACATCATTCTCCTCTGAATATGCCCACAAAAAGTGGAGAACATTTTATTTTCAGAGGCAGCAGCTGCTTCTATGTTTTCTACAGAAGAATTTAGTGAAGAGATTAAAGAGATTTTTGAGATTATTTTGATAAGTTTGTTTATAAAGGTATAAAAGGAAATAGAGTAAAATAAAATAAAAAGGTATATAAAAAAAAATAAAAAAAAAATCTTGTGATATATTATTGCAACCTAATGGCCTTAGAATATATTAGTATGTTTTTCCTAATATATCTATATAAACTCTCCTTAGGTGTGATTTGCACCTCGAGACTGTTGATCAGACAATCACCCGCTCAAACCACTGCTCCACATCAACAAGATACTAATTAAGAAATTAGTAGAGTTTAAGAATATCCAAAAATAGATAATCAAAATTAGATGATCAGTAAATAAAAAAAGGAGTAATCGAAATTAAAATTTGTATATTGTTCTAAAAAAAAAAAAAAAAAAAAAAAAAAGAAAAATGCCTCGTACTCAAAAATTTTCTAACTTTGTAAAAAGTATGCAAGAAAGTATTGAAAAAGGAAAGGAAAGAGAAGTTGTTAGAGAAGAAGAAAAAAAAGAAAGTATTGTAGAAGAGCTTCATATTAACTGGTTACAGATTGTAGAAACTGTTATGAAAGAATTACAAGAGTTGAAGGAGAAACTAGAGTTGAAGGAAAGTGAATTAAATTTTTTGTGAAGTGATCAAGATAGAATTTTGGAAAGTCGAAATGCTCTAGAATTAGATTCGATTCAAATGTTAGGAGTATGTGTAGAATTGCAGCAAAAAATTAATGAATTATACATGAATATTGGATCTTTGAATGAGAAAAAATTAGAGATGTTATAGTATTTAGGTAGTTTAGAAGAAGAAAAGGATTCTTTAAAGCACAAAATTGAAATCTTAAAAGAACATTTAGGTAAGTATTTTGTATTGTGAATATTTTATAATAATAGATTTCTTAATAATTTTTAAAATAAAAAATTATAGGAAAAGAAAATTTGGATCCTACTGAAGATTAGCTAAAGTTAAATTAGTATTAAGGTTTTTTATAAAAAGCTTGTAAATTTTGATGTGTTTGAATAAATAAAGTTTTAAGAAAATTTTGTGAATAATATATTGTTATTTAATAAAAATGGATAAATATAGTATTAAAATAATATTTTAAGTGTTTTATGTTTTATCATTCTTCTCTGAGAAGAATTTAGTGAAAAGATTAATGAGATTCTTGAGGTTGTTTTGAAATAGAATCTTTTGTATTTAATAATGGATTATAAAAGAGAGCATTTGTAAAATTTGGTTTAATGATATTGTAATGCTTAATAATAAGTTGCTCTGCATGCGGTAAGTGGTTTTGGGTAAATTGAGTACAGATTTGGGCAAAGGTTTGTTTAGAGTTTTTGAGAATTTCAAAGTAGGAAATAACTCTACCAATAAATGAAGGATCTGTAGTTTGATTAAGGAGTTTGTATATAGATTCATCATAAGAAAGGTTGTATATATTATCATTTTTTGTTGCAGCCTTGAGATATTCATTAAAGTCTGAATAAAAGTAGAATGTATTCCATTTAATATTAGATTCAGCTTTATTTTTAAGCTTATAGAAGTTATCAGCTTCATTTGCAAGATCTGAGAAAGTTTGAGCAGGGGATGGTTTAGAAAAGGTAGCAGAACAAGTTCTATTTTTTTCAAAGATTGAATAGTCCAAAGTAGAGTGAATAATAGATTGTTTGGGTGAACTAGAAAGTGGTGTAGGTGCTGGATATAGATCAAGAGATTCTTTATAGTAGTATTGGTAAATATTTTGATAGGTTTGTTGATTGGCAGATTCTGGATTTGATGTACCAGTTTTAAGAATTTTACATGCATGTTCTTCTGCATTGCAGTTATAAATATGGTAGAGAGTAGCTTTGGCAACTGCTTCTTTGTGCTCACTAAGTAAGGTAATTTCAGGGAAGTTAAAAGAAGATGGAAGAAGTTTTTTACATTCAGAAGCTAGTGTTGTAGCAACCTCATATTTAATATGATTGTATATTTTGTTCTCTATAGTTTCTGATAGGTTAGTAAATTGTCTAGTATAAGTTGGGATAAAGGAAGCAAACCACTTATCAAGATCCTGTATAAAAGATTTAAGAGAAGGAAGTCTGAAGTTTTGAGAAAATTGCTGTTTGGGAATATTAAGAGCTACATTAATATTATAATTGTTGTCATTATGGATTGAAAAGGAGATTTGTTAGGTGTGTCCTCACTAAATGAATAGTGAATTTTGAAGCGAATAGGTTTAATATTAAGTTCTTCAATAAACTTTTGGGCATGAATAGTTTGATATTTGTCTTGAAGAAATAAATGTATATGAGCAAGATTTAAAGCAACTTGATTATGGTTACGAATACTATAAGGAGGAATAGAACTTAAAGATGATAAAATTTTTTTGTAATTAAATTGAGTAAAGAGTTTAGTTGTAAACTGAAGAAATAAAGACTTAAAAGTATCAAGAATAATACAAAGGGTACTATAGAGTTTTTGGCAAGTGAGGGATTTGCTTCAAAAATTAGATCAAGAAGAAATTTAGGACGTTTTCCAGCTAGTGATGCTATTAAGTATTTAAATGTATATTTGAATTCTTTTTGGTTTTTGTTATTATTATTTTGGGTAGAAGTTTTAACAATTTTGGCAGGAGCAAAATCAATTAATAGAAGTTTGATGAAGTTGAAAAATTGGTGTCCAAGAGTATTAAGTGTTGTATTGTTTTCTATTTTACTAGTAATTAGATAGTGTTTGAACCAATCAAAATCATTAGATGTATCTCGTTTAGGTTGAATTGGTTCTTCTAAATCAGTTGGTTTGCTAGTATGATCATTAAAAGTAGTATCAGTAGGATCACTAGAAGTATTATCTATATTTATTGAAGAGTGTTGTAAAGTTTCAGTTGAAGTAAGTGGCCCAAGAGTTGAAGAAAGAGGATTAGTTTGAGATTTCAATTTACTAGAATAGGTATGTTTGACAGATGATTGGGTTTGAGAAGTTTGAAAAGTTTTGCTAGTATGATCATTAAAAGTAGTATCAGTAGGATCACTAGAGGTATTGTCTATATCCATTGAAGAGTATTGTAAAGTTTCAGTTGAAGTAAGTGGCCCAAGAGTTGAAAAAAGAGGATTAGTTTGAGATTTCAATTTACTAGAATAGGTATGTTTAACAGATGATTGAGTTTGAGAAGTTTGAAAAGTTTTATTTATATTAATGTTAGAAAGTGGATTTGCAAGAGATTGTGTAGGAAGAACAATAGGTTGAGTTAAAGGAGTAGATGTTAATATAGCTGATGAAGGAGTATGGATTGATAAATCAAAAGTAGTTGTTTGGGGGATTTCTTGGGATGATTGTGAGGTATTTTGTAAATTTTGAAAAAGCGGAATCAAATTTTTTCTAGAATCTTCAAGATGGGAAATAGTAGATGAAATATTTAAAGAAGAAGTAGTTAAGAGAGAAGAAGAAGAGGTTGGTAATAGAGCAGTACAATTTGTATGATAAACTTTTTTGTCAACAAGAATATAGCTTTCATTTGGATAGTGTTTATTGTTATAAATTCTGCAGGTAATTGATTTAGAGCATTTAGAGCATGTGTATTGACATAGTTGAGGTGTAGAAGAGGGTGGAATATTATCAGAAGTTTGAGAAATTTGGTTAATAAGTTCCACAGTTTTGCTATTTTGTTTTTTTCCCATTGCAATTTGAGTGAATTCTTTATGGGGTCAATAGGTATTGTTTTGAATTGAAATAAATTTTGTATGGTATTTGCGGCATAAGCACATAACTACTGATATTGTTGAAGGAGCATGAAAGAAGTGTGTTGCTTTGTTAGTTCTAGTAGTTCTAGTATGGCAAGTAGTTGGTTCTTGGTTTGGAGGAATTGCTTTCAAGTTATCTTCTTGTTCATCTTCAAAAAGAGCAATACCAAAGCTTTGTGCATAATGAATATAGAAATAATCAAGATCAGCAGTATCTGGTTCTTGTTGAGTTAATGTTGGCATATTGAAATAAGTTTTGTAGTAAAGAAGTATATAGAATATAAAAGTAATAAAGAAAACAAAGTAGAGTAAAATAAATTTAAAGATTTTTAATAATAAAGAGAGTATTAGATTGTATAATTAAAATAGCTTAATAGAGAATAGAGAGAGCTTCACAATGAGGTAAAAATTATTTTGTGTAATATTGCACTAATAAAAGGGCCTGTAGTTACACTAAAATAATATGTGGCTTGTGTAGCTTGTGTAACTATGGCTAGTGTGGCTAGAATGGCTAGTGTAGTACAAGGTTACCTTGTGTAGCTCTAATATGGTTGGTGCAAAAAGGTTACTCTGTGCAAATTAAATAAGTACTAATTTATCAAACTTTAAATTTGTGCAAATTGTGTTATAAATAATTGGATTTAGTGTAATTATAAAAGAACCACTAAAATTTGGAGCTTGTAAAATGTGGGTTATGCAGTAGGAAGTTATACAGAAAACGAATTTATATAGTTTTTGGGGTAAAAGTAAAAAAAAAAGACAAAGTAAAAATTAAAAGGAGTAAGAACAAATTTTAGAATAACTTTGTCAATTTTAAAGCTATAATAGTCTATTATGGTTTTAGAGAAATTTAAGAAAAACCAATTTTGAAGGCCAAAAGGCCAACAAGTGAATTTTCTTGTTGAGTTTAGCTATTATCCACTTGAAACTTAGCCATTATATGTAAAATTGTGTGTAGAACAAGATTTTTTGAAAATAAAAATAGACTAACTTAATAATTTTCTAAGTTATAAAGGTTTTTTGAACAGAAGAGTTGAATAAAGTTTGTGTACAAGTGATAAACAGAAAAGTTTTTTGTTTATAGTAATTTTATATTTTTTTTTATAATTTTATATATAAAAAATTTATATGTGACAAATCGGATGACTGATATATTAGTTAAGTAATTTTTTTATTTCCTTTATTTAAACTTTTGTCTTATTATCTTTTTATTTTTAATTAATAATCTACTAGTGCCCTGAATGATAATCATAGTATAATATGATATAAATTATATATAAAATTACTATAGACAAAAATAATATTTAAAACTTATTTTTATATATTAAAAGTTGTAGAGATTGTTAAGGCACATCTAACATTGGTTAGATCATTTAAATTAGCCTAGTAAATAGCAAAAAATTATTAAAAATAATTGGCTAACTATATAAATTTTTTATATAAACAACTTATAGTTTATATAAAAAAATTTATATAATCAAACAATTATCTATACTACTAAAATTTTAATGTCTGTCCATCTGTGCGTTTTAAACAATTTGATTGGTTAGATTTTTTAAAATAAGTCTAAACATAAACAATAACGTGTTTGGTGTTAAAATAATCTGAAATAATGCATACCAATAAAATATTTTAGCAAATTTATATAGTTACTAGAAGTCTATATTCGACGTGTACAATTTTATAAATTGGCAAAATAATTTATACAAGAAAAATTTCAAAAAAACTACCTGGTAATTTTGTAGAACAATATTAATTCTATAAATTTGTTAAATATTTTTTTGAAAGATTCTCTGTATAATTACTATATGTTTCTAAACTTTAAAGTAGCATAATTTTTATAAAGTAAAATTTAAAAATTTGGCCATTAACTATGGCCTAATTTTTGAATAATGCCCAGAAGTATAATTGTATTTAATTTTACTTTACATGACATATCTCCACATATAGTACCCAGTTCCTCACACAGTATCTGCGGGTACTATTCAATTTAAAAATAAATTCTTGAATAAGACCCCCGGGTATAATTATCAGAAAATTTTTAAAATAAGGTGAATATTGATCATCAGCAGTTATCAATTCAAGTTAGCATTGATAAAAAATCATAATCGATTATTCAATATAAATCGATAATGATATCCACTCTATTTAAAAATTTCCTAATGATAATTTTTTGTCTAATATTTACTTTTAAGATATGTATCGAATAAAGCATGGATGTAAGGATGTGCCAGTCTACTAGTTGTTTAATAATATTTTAGTATCTACTAGGCCAATTTGGATAATATAATCACTATCAGATGCACCTTTACAAGCTTTATATTTTCAATTAATTGTTATATATTATTAACTAAGTAAGAAAAGTTTTAAATATAAGCATACTGCATTTTGCTTATAGTAATTTTTATATATAATTTGTACTATTATTATCATTTAGATAACTGCTAGATTATCATTTAAATTTATTAAATTTAAAATATTTATGATGGCTATAAATTATTTTTAGATTTTATCTTTTTATTTAATATTATGTTTATATATTTTGCATACTTATAAAAGTTTTTGCAAATTTTTTTTCTAGATTGGCATTGACAAATTATATTATTTGAATTCTCTATCTTGTTAAAACTTAAATTGAATAAAAAATTAATAATAAGAATTAATTTACTTTTTTCTGTTATTTGTTTAATTGTTTCTTTTTTTTTTGTTAAAAATATTCTGTTCTTTGAAAGTTTGGTATTAGTTAATAATGACTTGCAATTAGACAAAAAACTGATACAGTATACTATTAAGTATTAGTTTTTAGTTTTGTAAATACCTCTTTTTTAAATAGAACTAAAACATTATTTTTATAGGTCTTGGTTTTAATAGAATAGTAAATTTGTTTGTTAATAGAAATTCTAAAATAAGTTACAAAACATTAGCCATCTTATGTTATACAAAAATATTTACCTTGTAGTTTGTATATTTATAAAGTATATATAGATAAATATCAAAATAATCAAATTATAGATATTATGCCCATATTAACACCCTTCAATTATACAATAGTATCTTTCTAGTTAGAGATAGTATTTGAACAATAAAGAGAAAACTAGGCTAAAAATAAATAATTTTTTTATATTATAATTTATATTTAGTTTTTCTTATTAAAATTAATCTTTCATTTTTTTGTAGGTTTAAACTTTTAGAATAAAAATTAATACTAGGACTAGAAACTAAAAATAGTACCTTTTTGATAATATGGATAAGTACCACTTTGTTTGTCTATTTTGTTTTGGAAGTATAGTTACTAATTTTTTTTTACTATACAAGAATTTGTAACACATTATATCTCCATTTAACTAGCAGATTATCAATTAATTTATTATTTAAATGATTTTTTTTGTATTATATTTAAATTAAATTTTTTTAAACTTAAGCAAATTTTATTTTTTTGTATTTAATTATTAATTTTTTATTTTTTATAACTAAAATAAATTTTTATTATTTTATTTTTTATATTTAAATTAATTTTAATAACAAAAAATGTATATGGATCAATTTGAAATATCTTAGTATTCATATTCAAAGATTTGCAATTTGCAATATTGTCAATTTTTTATATCAAATATTTAACCAATAATACTATAAAAATTATATAATAATAGTTTGTAGTAAGCTATATTTAAATTTTTGAAAGCTGGTAAAGAAGACTCAAATTCTTAAAAAAATAAAATTTTGGATTATTTAAATATTTGAAATTTTTAGGTTTGCATGAATGATATTAAATTGTAGAGCAACCTAAATATTTGAATATATTTTACATAAATATTTGAAATACATTTTTTTTCTCGATCTTGTGGTGATGCTAAGAATAGCATAATTTACTTTATTCAATTGGAGATGGTCATTATGTGTCCAATCAGAATTTGGGAAAGAATTAGGGCACCTTCTAATTTCTACCCAATTTACTATTGGAGTACTAAAAATTTGATTAATCATACAAAATTTTTTGTGATTGTTAGTTCTAATATTAACTAACCCCTGCAGTGATGTTAAATGACCTGAAATGACCCAAATGACTCAAATGACCAATGACCGGTCATTGGGTCATTTCAAGAATGAAATGACCTATTTGTTCATTTGAATTTTTTTGGTGGAAATAACAATTAATTAAAACTTGATTAAATTATGAAATTCGAAGTCAACAATAATTCAAAATATTAAATATTAATACTCACACTAAGATTTGGTCAATTTATAATCTTTTTAAGTCCATTTACTACAGTTCTCAAAAGTAATATTTACCTTTAAACAAAATTACCGTGATTGATTTAAAAAAACTCCATGATTACATGTGTTATGAATATTAACCATCGATTTTAATCCCATGACCTCATATTAGAGCCTCGTGACATAATCTAGAGCTCTATTCGACCCTAGTTACTCGGATCAAGTCTATCCACACCTCAATTGAAGCCTTACCATTGTTAGAGTAGTTTAGTTGATTTTAGTTAGTCTTACTAGTGTATAGTTGCGATACTTACATAGAGGGTTAATTTAGCTCTCGCAACGTACATACATAATGAGGTTTATGATACGTATCAAAAGTATGTCAGATATTGTGCAAATTTATAGCAAAAGAAGATTTTTAATTAATTAAAATTAAATTAGTAAAAACTTCCCGTTTGAAGTTAAATTCATTCGTTTATATACATTTGAATTTAATATATGACACGTTAACATGTTACCCTAGCACATTAACGTGCTTTCTAACACTACTAAGCCCAACACGTTGACGCATTTTACTTATTTGCGTGGGTAATGCAAACCAAAAAAGGATCTCCAATTTTGTAAATAAACCAAGTGCGTGAGAAAAAATTTAGGGTTAGGGTCTTAAGGTTAGAGACTATAGGGTTAGAGTGATTCTTACAATATTTAAGATTTCATTCCCATCATTTGCAACAAGATCGATTTAAATATTAGTTTTCGCTTTTTCTTCTTTTGCGCGTGCCTGTTCAGATTCTTCGTCGGGCTGATCTGGAATAGTCAAATTTTGCACTTTCCGATTGGCTATTTCCTTTCCAGGAGTTTGTATTACCCACGAAATGAGTAGATGCCTCGTTGACGTGCTAACTAAAATTTTATAATTCTTACCCTTAACACGTATTGTACTAACACGTTAACGGGCGATTGTATGTCAATCATCAAGTTTACATGGATTTTGACTACCATATCATTACTAATAACCCAAATGACTTTCAAATGACCCCGGTCATTTGGTCACGAGTCCTTTGCAAATGACCCAAAATTCAAATGACCTATAATGACCGGTCATTTCATGGTCATTTGAGGTCATTTAAAAATTTTTCAAATGACCAGGTCATTCAACATCACTGAACCCCTGTGTGTTATTGCAATAGCCTGTAAGCTTTGTAACATAATTTTTTATGGTAAATAATGGCAGAAATCATAATCTTCAATTACAATATAAATCAATCCAACTATACAATGCAATTTCAAGTAAGTTTTAATAAAATTTCTATGTAGAAATTGTGACTGTTAATTTAGTAAAAACTCGCTTGTGTAGACCACAATAGCTCATAAGTTTATAACAAAATTTTTTACAGTAAATTCTGATAGAATTCATGACTGTAATTCCAATTCAAACTAATTTAAACCCTCAACCACATACTGTGTTTCCCCAATAATCAGTAAGTTTTGCAACAAAATCTTTATATCAAATCAATTTATGGCTATAATTTCAATACAAAATCTAATTCAACCTTATTGCATACTGTGCCGCCACAATTGTAAGCAAATAAAAATTTTTACAGCAAATTATGATAGAATTTACGACTGTAATTGCAATACAAACTAAATCAACCAATAATATACTGTCATGAAGCAAATTCTATACAGTAAATCATAATTTACAACTGTAATTTCAACACCAACTGTATACCATGAAAGCAAGTTTCATAACAAATTATTTTACGATAAATTCACGACTGTAGTTCCAAAACAAACTAACCCAATTTAACCGCCTATAATGGTTTTATGATTGAAATCATGACAATAATTCAAATGCATACTGTATGCTACAGCAATAGCTCGCAAGTTTTGTAACAAAATTTTTAACCACATGTTATGTCACTGTTATAAGATAATTTTTAAAGTCAACCAAATAGAAATTATAACAATTTTAATACAAACTAGCTCATGCTTAACCAATACGATGAGGTAGGTCGCGTGAGGTGAAAAATTATAAGAATTAAAAAAATGATAAAGTTGAACATAGAGGATATTTAAATAAAAGGTTTAGAAATCATCTAAGAATGCCCGACTTTTGTTACTATTCGACAAATAAGTATGTATGAAATAATTCTTTAGCTAAAACATTTGCATTATTGCATCTACTGCAATAAGCAGTAACAAAAAAAAAATTGCATTAATTTTCTATAGAATTACCCACATTAAATTCTATCATAATATTTTGATACACAAAGATTCATTCTATTTCATATAGCTCACTGCATTTGCCCGACGCATTTCTTGTTAGATTTATAATCAAAAAAAGAGGCCAAACAATGTTACCGTATCCTCATTATTGGTAATGATGTATTTACTTTTGGTATTATGATAAAAAATTGTTATCAGAACTTATAAGATCGTTGATTGTAAGAACATAAATGTCATCAGTTATTAGCATGTCTATTGGTACAACTACACAATACCCCTTTGCTACATGCCTGCTCGTAAGCATACCCGTAATAAAAATCCCTGGAAATAAATCTGGAACTAATGGAAACACAGGTGAACCGCTGTCTCCCCTACAAGGCATCATACTTACCTTGGCAATGCCACCATACAGCCTACCACCTTGGAAGACTTTAGTATGAAGTGATAATACTACACCACAGCTGATATGTGAAACATAACCAGATTTACATACAACAGATCCAACAGTATCTAGATCTACAGTACCAATAATCTTTAGCTCTGGCATGTCTATATCGTCTGTATTTCTTACAGATGGGATAACACCGATACTATCATTTTGTTTCAAGATCAAACCTTTATCGATTACCGAAATATTAGGTGGCGCCATTGGTCCGATAAGTTGATTCCCTTCTATAGTCCCCCATGGTAAATGATAAAAATCAACTGACCCGTCCGGGTTAAATGGACCCAACTTTGAACAATGTCCTGCGGTCATTATGTAGGGCGTTGAATTTAATCTTGAAAGCACCCAAAAACCTGCTGTACAACTGGCTGTAAGATTAAAGGTCTGTATTCCGTCTCCACCAAAGACTAAATGCCGTAATGGAGGAAATTCTACAGAGTAATTACTCGTCATTTCTATCTCAGGTTCCTCATAGATTATAATCGGGATTAAATTTTATAGCATCAGTGATAAATTCTTTGTTCTGCATATCATCATAATGACTTAAATAGATGACTATATTATTTACTTTGTAATCAATACTTAACAAAACATCGGTTGCATTGTCTTCTTCAGCCAATGTCGTCAGGTCTTCAAGAGTGGAATTTAAATCATATAAAGAACTCTTTACTTGTATGAATGATAATAATTTTAAATATGGCTTCATAGTAGAGTTATTTGTTATAATTCCGTTCTTAGACAAGTCTATTGTATTGATATTTATTTTATTTGCTATTATATCTATATAAGACCCACCAAATATTTTCGTATTTTGTGTTAGTAATGGTGTTAATATACGGTTTCCATCGATTAAAGTTCTTTCTTGAGCCAATAATGTAGGCACTTCATTTTCTGATACATTCAAACATTGTGCTACTGGTGTGTAAATAGTGTAAGTAGATGATTGTGTGCAAACCAAATGATTTTGTAATGTTAACAAAGTAGCAATAAATTTAATAGTATGACAATGCTTCTCATGATTGCTAATGCTGAAAATAATTTGTCTGAAAGGTTTTTATATATAAATTTATTGTTTATATTAGCATATCTAATCATTTATTGACGTTTTTATTTCTTTCAGATTAAATCCACCGATATTATATATATATATAATGTCCTTAAATGCCATATCAAAGGCGTGATTATAACAATATTTATTTCACTTCTATATGATCGCATGAAAGAATTTTTGGCTAATAATCACTACTTTAATCGGTAAAAAAAGAATAAGTTAAGGTTCATTATGGGCCGGGGTCGATCTTAAAAGAGTTTGGGTGATCGACCGGGCCGACCTTGTTTTTAATGCTTTTCTGACTAGAATTAATTTCCATATCTATATCTAATGTGTAGAAGATAATCAGGCGATTCCTTTCCAAAATTCTAGTGATTCTAAATTATTTGTTTTTTTTTTCATTTTATCTTTAAAAATTATAACACTTACCGGTACTTAAATTTAAATTAGTTATATCTGATCTAATTTATTAAAAATTAAAATATTTAAAAAAATTTTATATTATAATATTTGAAAATAAGAATTACAAAATAGTAGTATTTATTTTTAAATTATAAAAAAAAATATATAGTTAATTATATACTAAAATATTAAAATTTTAAAATTTTTTTTAAAAAAAATAAATTTATCTTTATTATTTGACAAACTTTTAAACTTTTAAGTGTGCACTTCTATAATCTTAGAACAAAATTATAGAATTGGTTTTTAAAAATAATTATAGTAAATAAAATTTTATAAAATTTTAAGTAAAATTTTGATCTTCATTAGAAGCAAAAAAGTTTTTTTGTAGTTATTTATATATAAAATTTAAAAATTTTAAAGAAATTTTTATAAGAAAAGTTTAGAATTGACAATATTCCAAAGTTAATATTTTTAATAGCATTGAAATTATTTTAAAATTATTATATATTATTAATTAATTATATTCTATATTTTTATTTTAGCTTAGAAATAGAGGGGCTAAGCTTAATAAAATTTTAAGTAATTTTAAAAGGGAATATTATTATAGTGCAATAGCACTATAGTGCTACCCTATATATAATAAAAAAATTGGTGTAACAAGTAAATCAAAACAATCTTTAACAAAACAAAATAAAATTTCTTTAATATTAGGGTAAGGGTAAAGATAATAAGTTAGAGTTAAATAGTGTTTATAGTAAAATTTAGCAAGGAATTTTTTTTATTAGAGCCCAAAAAACAGTTTTTTAGACAAAATTTAAAGATATGGGGGTGAGTCAGTAGAAAAGTAACAAATTTTTTCTAAGTAAAAGTTTTCTTGACTTTAAACTTAAATATCTTAAAAACTATCTTAATAAATTTAATAAATTTTTTTTATTTTAATTCTATATAATTTCAAATTTAAAATAAAAAATTTTTTAGCAAATTTGATTAAATAGTTGTTAAGATATTTAATTGGTAGATCGTAGTTAAAGGGAACAAAAATTGATAAACCTTATAATAAACAAAATCGTAAATTCATATGTTTTTCCTATAGTGTAGAAATGGGGCTTGCTTACATATAAAAGTATTTTTTATTAAGCAACCCTTTCTTCTTGCTTAATTAAAAGCTGTAGAGCTAATTATTGTGATTCTAATGGTAGTAAAATCATCTAAATCAGTTTGATAGATTATAAGCTACGAGTATTTTTCAATTGTTTACTATAGAGTTTTTGTTTATAAATTGAAGTGCATGGTGTTCCACTTACTATATAAGGTAGTAGTCACATGCCCACTAATTTTTACTATGAAATTTGTTCCCTTTAACTGCAGACTACCAATTAAATTTAAAAATTAAAAAAATTTTACTAATATAATTTGTTACTTTTCTACTGACTCATCTATATTATTAATTTTTTAAAAATTTCTTTATTTTTGTTATACAAACCTGATCTACATGTTATACCTGATCTTAAATTTTAATTTGTTAAAATGCCCTAGCACTATAGTGCTATAGCACTATAAAATAAACTCCATTTTAAAAAATATATCAAAAAAATTTAAGTGACCATATTTGCTACTAAACAGTTTAAGGGATATAGAGAATTACTATTTGCACCATGGTTACACAAGATTTTCTATTTTTAGAATTCAAAATACTAAACCTATTTCTAACTCTAACCTTACTAATATTAACTCTAACTCTAACCCTAAAAACTAATAAGTAAACCTTCTTTGACTTCTAATTGAAAGTTGCAAAATTGGTCCAGTGAATCCCAAGATACTTGGGATCAAAAAAGAGAACATAAGGATTGGCAAATTCACTGTTACACAAAGCATTATAAGCCATTAAATAAAAAATTATGATTTGCGCAAAATTTTATTATCATAATTGACATTGAGTTCTTAAGTAAAATTGTTCTTTACATTAGCAAATTTATAATAGCATAATCTTACGTAAGATTTTATGAACCGTAATATAAGCAAAATATTATGTAATATATAATAGAATATTTCAAATATCAAAATTTCGTTATATTTTGTTAGAAATTTCAAAAATTATAACAAAATATTTCGATCCTCTTTAAACCAAGCTAGGATCAGTAGATCAGTATAACCTGGATCACACATTGGACTAATTATTCGAAATAGTTCGAATTCTGTACTACAAGATCAGATTCGCTTTTTTGTTTTCATTTCGTTTCTTTGTTTTTATTTTATTTTTTTTGTTTTCATTTTATTTATTTTTTATTTTATTTTTATTTTGGCACTTTACAAGAACACCTTTGCAAAAAACAAACACTTTTCGAAACCTTGTACAAACCAACCCAATCTGTAAGCTGGATTGCGTTGGACTAATTTTTTGAAATAGTTCGAAGATGTTCAAATTCTGTACTACAAGATCAGATTAGATCTTTTGTTTATAATTAGATCTTCTATTTTGTTTTTTTTCGCTTTTTGTTTTTTATTTTTGTTTTATTTTTTGTTTTCATTTCGTTTTTTTTGTTTTTATTTTGGTTTTTTTTTATTTATTTATTTTTTATTTTTTTTCATTTTATTTTTATTTCAGCATTTTACAAGAACACTTTGCAAGAAAACAAACAACCATTCGAAACCTTGCGCAGCCTACCCAAAAATTTTGACGCTTTGCAAGAACACACAACTGATGTCTCCAGCAATTTCTAAATTTCCAAGAACACTTCTTTAAAGAAATAAAGGTTTAGTTAGGACTTTATTTATTTTTTTATTTACATAATTTGTTTTTGTTTTTTTGTTTTTGTTTTTTTTTTTAAAAAATTTGGTTTATTAATTTATTTTATTCTGCCACTTTGTATGAAAAGAACTGTTACTTTCTAGCACTTTTCAAGAAAACCAACCCAGACTTTTTTGGCACTACGCAACTTTTTGGCATTTTGCAAGAACATTAGCCCAACTTTCGAATTTGCAAGAACGTGAACTCTTACTTTAGAAAAATGAAGATTTGGGGCTTCATTTATTTTTTTTTATATTAGTTTGCTTACACGTTTTGTTTTTTTATTTGTTTTTTTTTTTTACTTATTTTTTTTATTTTTATTTTATTTTATTTATTCCTAACTTCTTCAACACTTTGCGACTTTTCCTGGACTTTACAAGAACACCAGCTTTAACTTCTCTGGTACTTTGCAAGAACATACTAGATTTCTCTGGCAATTTGCAAGAACACTAACACTTCTGAGAAATTTTTTTTATTTTTTTTACTTCTTTGAAGTATTTAGAAAAAGAGAATGAAATGAAGGTTATAGCTAAAACAAAAGAAATAGCCAAAGCAAAGACGATAGAAAACAAAGAAGTGAAGATAATAGCTAACTTTGGGGTGAGCAATAAGTGTATAGGGTTAGTTTATTGTATATAGTAATAGAATTAGATGCAACGAAGTGCGAAAGTAGTTTAAAATAGGGCTAGTTTTTTGTATATAGTAATAGAAATAGATGCGACGAAGTGCGAAAGTAGTTTAAAATATTTGTAATAATGTAAATAATACTAATAATATAATATATAATAAAGTATGTAATATTAATTAAAAATGTATATTTAATAAATGTATAATAATAAATAAATATAAAATTTTATATTAAATTCGATACTGTGCGAAAATCTGTAAAAAAGCGTGATTATGTGAATATATATATCGTTAATTTATTTTTTAAAAATTTTAAAAATTCAGAAAACAATGCAAAACAATGCGAAATCATTATATAATATGCAAACTATTACCTTCTGCGACCCTTTTTTTGTTGATTTATTTCGCAATAAATTTCGAAATATTTCGAAATAATAACCATAATATTACTATAATATAATGTAATATATTACATAATAAATCATATCAAACGTAAGATTTTTGTTATATTATGGACCATAATATCTTACGTAAGATTACGTATATATAATTCGCTGATGTAGCTCAAAAAAACACTAATTTCTTAAAATATACTTTATTGTATTATTAGTAACATTTTTCACTACAATAAAAAATCTTTTCAAAAATGTATGTAAAGAAAAGTAATATAAAGTTAGAAAAAAGCTATCAAATGAATAATCACAATTTGTACAGAATTTTATTATTACAATTAACTTTGGGCTCTTAAATAAATTGTTTTTTGGCTCAAAAAATGTTAGCTTTTTAAAATAAGATTTATTACTTTCTAAGTAAAATTTTTCACTATGATAAAAAATTTTTCATAATGTATGTAAAGAAAAATAATTATTGTATAACAATAAATTTGCTGATCCTTATATTCTTCTTTTTGATCCCAAGTAACTTGGAACCACCAGTCCGAGTTTGATAATTTAACTACTATTAGAATCAGAAAAATGAAAAAAAAATTTTCCAACTTTAAACCCATTTTTCACTTAGTAAAAGGCCAAAAAACGTGATTCAATTTCAAATATAATGTAAAATTACATGCTGAACAACTTTGCTTAAGAGCCCAAAGTAGGTTACCTAATAAGGAAAAAAGTTGTATTATGAAATACAATAAATTTTAACTTTAGCACATAGACAGCCCATTTTTCTTACAAGGTAACCTACTTTCTTCGACTAAGTAAAGTTGTTCAGAGCATGATTTTACATATACTCATCATCTTAAAATTGGAAAATATTCGCTTTTGGTGAAGTTACATTTTCGTTTTGTGCAAAATCAACAAAATTTTAATTCAATTTTTAAGCTCAATTTTTTCTTCTCACCTTGTTCTATATTCCCAAAAAATTTAATTTTAAGTTAATAAGTTAGATCAAAGAGAATCTTATAACTCATATCTATAGTAAATTCATATGTTTTTATTATAATTTTTATTATAGACAACATTTTGGCCATTTTTTAAGGACATATTCTATAACTGTGTATTATATTAATTCTAAAAATAGAAAAATTTGTGTAACCATGATGAAAATAGGCATATTATTGGTTTAGTACAATTTGCTTAACTAAATTACTTATAATATCTTCTGTAAACTGTATATGGGCTAGTGCAGAAAGATTTTTACCTCAACAAATTTCATAATTTTGACACTAAGGAAAAAATTTTTTTTTCTTGATTAATTATTAAAAAATTTTTAGTATCAAATAAAATAGGTTTGAATCTAACTTAATATATTATTTTTATATATACAATTTACTGTATTTGAAAAAAATACAAAAATTTTTTTTTTAAAAAAATATATTTTAAATAATTTCACAACCAATATGCAGTTCTATAAGCTTGTACTTCGCAAGTGCATTAATGTGCATATAATAAAGATAATAAAGATATGGTTAAAATTTGAGCAAAATTGGATTACTTGTTGTGAAGAAATTAAGCTTTAAAGTGAAGTAATTTGATTTTTTTTACTATATACCGTATATATAAATTACTATAGTAAATTATATAGTAAAAAAAAAGAAAAAAAGTTACTATTAATAAATTTTTTTATTTTATCAATAAAATAATCAAAAAAATTTTATTTTTATCAATCCGGTAACCTAATAAGTATATTAAATTAAAAAAATTAAAAATTAATTTGTACAAAAAATATTTTAATCAGAGCTATTTGAGGTACAAATCTTTTTGCACTGGCCCATATCTTTTAATTAAATTTATTTTTAGAACTTTTGGTTTGCTATATTTGTCCAACTTATAATTGATTATATTTTTTATTATTTAATATTATATTTATTATACTATTAAAAATATTACACTAAACATTTTTTTTACTTTCAATAGACCCAAATAAAATATTACTTACAATTCTAAAAATTTAATAATTATTCAATATTTGTCAATAATTTATATAAATAATATTTTTATACTAGAAATTTTAATATTATAGTATATTAAAATTGTAATTATATTAAGTTAATTTATAAATTTATGTAATAGACTGATAGTTACTAATGCATTTTAAATTTTATAATAAATATGATAGAATTTATGACTAAGATTCCAACACAACTCAACTATATATGTGTGCATCATAGTTATTTGTAATTTTTTGTAACAAATTTTTTACAATAACTTATAATAAAATAATTTAATATATATAGTAAGCAACGACATTAGTAATACAGCCTAACTTAACTACTTTTAAACTTTCTAATAACTAGTTCTTACTGATTTCAGCAATTTGAAAGTGTACTAATTAGTTATATATAAAAATTATGCATTAGTGTTATTCTTAATTTAAAACTAATAAATATAAATCGTTATATTCTCATCAAACTTTTTATGCTGATCCTTTTTACAAAAATTGAATAAACAAACAAACATTGGTTAGAATAGTTTTAATATTAGCAAACACACAAAATACTACTACTAAAAAAGAAGCACTTTAAAAAAGCCTTAACCTTTATAGAACACCAAGAAAAATGAGAAGTCCCTTTACTGAGTAGATAATAAAATGTATTTTTGAAAAAATTTTTTGCAAAAACTTTTAGAGAATTAGCTTGACCCTGAACTGCAGATCACTAAACTAAAATGTATATCCAACAAAACACAACAACAAACAAACAAACTAACACTTTTGGCAAACAAACAACAAAACAAATACGTAAAATGCCAAATCTAGAAAAGCTTAAAGGTTTCTTCAACTTCTGTGAATGACAAAAGATCAGCACTATACAGTAAACTTAACTCAACTATTTTACAACAAGACAAAAGAATAGCAAAGTTTCTAGGCACACCATATGCACATCTTATAGCCACAATCCAGAAAGTAAATCAGATATATAAATGGGTTCAATATAAGAAAACAAGACAGCAAGATATATCTAAAGAAGAAAAATACCTTACAGAATGCAATATAGGTTCAATCATGATACAAATTAACAACAATAAGAGCAGGCTAGTACCTATAGATATGAAAATAACCTCAACTAAAAATTCTGTATCAAATTGCAAAAACAGTAATGGTAATACTAGTAGAAACAAAACTGAAGGAACACCAATGGAAGTCAATTCCAACCCACAAAACAAACAGAGTTCTAGGATAATAGTATGCAAATTGACAACTAAAGTACTGACAAAAAAGGAACCTCTCAGAACAAGAAGACTCAACTAATTTAGCAGAAACTATTGTTAAAATTAAAAAGAACATAATGATAGAAAATGAATGTAGTACTACAGATTACAGAACTGAAGAATACCTGAAAAACTATTCAAGGAAGAAACACAAAAAGCATAAAGATATATACAACTCAAACTGGGCTCCAAAAGCAGATTTACTAACAAAAACTACTCAAAAGGAACTACAGGTAATTATAATTATCTCTTAGACTGTTTTTTCTGTAAATCTGCCCTGAAATTTTTTTTAAATCTAAAAACTTAACAATCTTGATAACTAGTAATCAGAATTAAATGATTTTGGTACCATTTGATTCATCTCAATGAGATGACTCGAATGGCACCAAAATTAGCAAATCCTAATAGCTAGATTATGTGATATTCATAAAGAAATAATTTGCAATACAGTTTTATACTGTAAAGAACTGTACTACAAATAGTTTTTTATGGATATCTCATTATCTAGATATCAGAATTTAATGATTTTGGTACCATTGAAACTGTTTCATCAAGATGAATCAAATAGTACTAAAATCATCAGATTCTAATTACAATATATCATGATCATAAAGTTTTTATAAAAGCTATTTAAATATAACTATTATGTGATCTCATGAATGATTTTAGCACTATTCAATTTGTTTTGACAAGACAGATCAAATGATACCAAAATTGTCAAATTCTGATTACTAGATTGCAAAATATAACCAAATTCGTCAAAATGATCAAAATTATAAATTTTGTATAGATTTATTTTATGTTTATTTTCTAGTAATGCTATATTAAAATATGCATTAATTTAACAAAAATTTATCATATTTAATATAATTTACAATATTATATTAAAATAATAGATCTAAAGCCAAAATTAAATAATTTATTAAGAAAATATAAATTATTTTTTTAGTTGAATTTTTTTTTTAAATTCATACATTTTTAGCTTATATATAACTCAAATTTTTTATCTTATAATTTAAATATAAATGTTAAAAAATTTAATATATATTCTTAAATATTATTTAAAAAAAAATTTTAATAATATATAAATTTTTTAAAAAAAAAATAAATCAAACACATTTTTTTGGTTAAATTCAGAGCAGATTTGCCCTGAATTTGAAATGGTTTAAGAGAAACAATTCACTATACAGACACACACAAATAGAACACAATATTACTTTACTATCTGGGACATTCCAAAAGAGATTAACTAGTATAAAATCAAAAGACATCTGTAATATTTTGGCGAAGCATATTTTATAGAAGAGCAACTGAACTTTACAATGAGATTAGTGTATATTGGAATTTCAACCAAAATAGAAAAATGAGAGATCTGCCTAAGAGAATACTAGTCAATTATACTTAGCCAAAAGAAAACATATATAGTAATACCAGATAGATTCAACATTACAGAACTGGAAAAAGAAACAAATATAGAGGTACAATACACAATATACCAACAAGAGCTTCAGAAAGTCACCTCTTCTGACAACTTAAAAAGCCCAAAGCTCAAGCCATATAGATTTTAAATAATAGCAATGGTAACAGAGCTAGAAGGACATATATATACTTTAGCTCTGAACAGGATATGAATATGCCCAAGATGCAAATATATATTACTTCAATACAAAGTTATTCTGGCAAAATTACTGAGAGGTTGAGAAGAAAAATTTATTCTAATTATGATCAATACCAATATGAAAAGGAATCTTAGATACAACAAAAGAAAACCTATACAAAGTAAGACAGAACATCTCAAAGGCAAAGGCGAAAAAAATATCCAAACAACCAAAGAAAATACAGCAAATTAAACAATGCAGATTCTAACAACATCAAAGAGAACCAGATATACATATATAGAGAGCCCCTCAAAAAAATAGAGAATGCTAACAAGATCACTTCATCAATGAAATCACAACAGAATTAAACAAAGAAGAATTAGTCAAAAGAAAAAAAAGCAAGAGAAAGTAAAATTGAGAAAATTTTGGTGGAAATGAGAGAGAAATTCAGAACTATAGAGCACATCTTATCTATGTGCTCCTAAAAGTTTCCTCAGTTGAATCACAGATAAAAGCGTTGGAAGACACCCTAATGGCAGAAAAATACTTCCAGATATAAGTCTCAAACAAGGTTTTCATAACATCAATGGAATAAAAAGAAATAAAACAATTTACAAAAACTCATGGACTTTGGAATAGAGAAAAATTTGGACATAATAGAATTGACAGAAACAAATACTAATATAAGAGAAACAATTTTCTTTGAAGTTAACTAGAGGCACTACAGGACTTTCTGGATAAAAGAAATTATAAAGAAAAGAAGGGTTCAGAAGTAGGACTATTAGTAAAAAAAGAATAGCAAATGCACCTTACTGAGATAGTAGTAAAAGATACATATGTACTAAAAGCTGTTTTCAGTTTTAAAAAAACAACTCTAGCCATATAAGTAGTCTACTTTTCACCAAATGACAAAAGTGCACTAAAAAAAATTCAATAGTGTATAACAGAAGATATCACCAAAAGTAATTTAAATATGAGAATAATTGTAGAAGGTGATTTCAATACAGAAACAGGAGAGGAAGAAGCTGTAAGTAATACTCAAAATGACAGAGTAGCAAAAGTTACACAAAAGAGCAAATGGAATAAACTTTCTCTGATTAAATGGCTACAAAGAGTAGGCTATACAAAGGCTTATGCAATTATTAACCCACAGATTTTTAAACCAACCTGTTCAACTACAAATCCTGCTTAAAAATTGACCATATCTGGTTAGACCCCAAAATTAAAGACCTGGTGATAGATAGTAATATAGAACACATGGACCTTGTCACAGGAAGTGATCACAACCTGATATGGACTAAACTACTGCTAAGCCAAATACTTCACACAAACTCAATAGCGAACAAAGAAAAAAATACTCTGGCTACTATAAAATATACCAGTATGATAAAATAACTAATAAAGATTGGAAAAATTTCACTTTACTCCTAGAGAAATTCATTGAAGAATTTCAGAAAAAAGAATTAAAAAAAGAAAGAGAACCTAGTAGAATATCAAAAGTAAATTGGATAAATGAAGTATGTGAAAAACTAGCAGAACTTATTTGTCAAGCTACAAATAAGTAAATTCTATACAAGAAAATTAAAAATACTAGTGAAGAGAAACAAAAACAAATCATTTGGAACCCAAGATACAAATAGATTAATCAGCTAAGGCATATTGGACATAGAGGACAAGCAAACTTGAATTCAACAATTGGAAACGTAGACCAGCTCCTGGTAAACACCCAAACCAGACTAATAAATAAAGATAACGATACAGAAATTCAAGAAATTGGAGACAAGTAGACAGCACAATGGTTAGAAAATCTCAAGAGATGAATAAGAGTAATAGAGAAAAAAATAATTTATAAACAAAAAACTGAACAAAAAAAAGGATAAGAGAAAACAATGAAAGGAGGTTTGGGATGATAGGGCAAGAGGATAAGAGAATGCTCAATAGTATACTAGAATGACCATGGAACAAAATAGAGGAAAAAAAATACTTATTATACCTGACCATGAATCAGAAAAAGAGAACTAGTGTACAAACCTGATGAAGTTAAAAAAGCAATCGACGAGTACTTTACGAAACAGTTCAAAGAGAGTCCCATGAACCCAAACAAAGAAAAAGAATGATGGAGTGAAGAATATACCCTACAAGAATATATCTAACAAGATTGGTACAATAGCATCTTAAATGAAATTGAGGAAAAGGAATGGAAAAAATGCTCCAAAAGACCTCCAACAGCTCTACTCTATAACTATCTAACATAGAATACACAATTCTAAAAAAACTTGGTAAGAAAGCTACAAAACTTCTTTTAGACATCCTAAACACAATACTAAACAAAGGAGAAATGTCAAAGAAATAGAAAGTTGGGATAATTTTATAACCCCAAAAATAGCAGAGTGGGACTTGCAGCTTAAAAATTCTAGACCAATTATACTATTAGAAGCAATAAGAAAAGGACTCATAAGGAATATCCAAAGAAGACTAAGTAATATTATTATATCACATAATATTCTGAAAGGACCAAACTTCATGAAACTACAAAGAGAATGTACCCAAGATCCAATTCATGTTATAAATACCCTAATAGAAGTAGCTAAACAAGAAAACAAAGAGATATAGATAACTCTTATAGACATTAAAAAAGCATTTGATATCAACAATTTAAAGAAGCTACAATTGGTATTAAAGAGGATCCAAATTTTCAAAAAGCAGAAAAGTTTCTTGTAAATATGTTTACAAATAGACAAGTTAAAGTAATTACAAAGTTTGGACTATAGAAGGCTTTAGCCCAGATCGAAGAATAGACCAAGAAGAAGTAATTTCTCTTTTTTTATAGAGAATTTACTTTGATCCATTACTATGTAAACTTCACAAGTATAAACAGAGAGCAAAAGCAAAAATAGAGTGGCCAATAGAAATAACCCAAGAGAAAATAGAGCAAAGGAAATACAAGTAGCAGGCCTAGTATATGCAGACAATATTGCCCTATTAGCAAATTCCAAAGCAAGCATGCAGATACTGGTCAATACTGCGAAATCCTTTTTTTAACTAAACAATATTGAGATTAATAGCAAAAAAACAGAATTACTAGTGATAAACAGGAAAAACAAAACAGAAGAAAAAGTGATTATTATCAAAGAAAAAAGAAACAAATAATTGCAAAAAGAAAAATAAAGTAGTCTGGTATCTTGGAGTCTGGCTAATGGCAGCTGACCCAAAATAGACAATTAAGAAAAGACTGGAAGTAGAAAATAAGTAAATGGCTAACTTGTTTAATAGAAAAAAAAATTTAATAGAACATATAAGATATATAAACAATATAGTAGTTTTACCTAGAGCCAAATACAAGTTGAATATGGTAATACTATCTAAGGAAGAATGTAACAAATTGCATCAACCAGTAATAAGAATAGCAAAATAGAAAACAGAACTGGCCTCAACTGCTTCAAATACCATTCTATTGCAAAAGGATATTTGGAAAATTAATTCACTATAGTAGCGGCACACAGAGCACATGATCACTGAATAGGTAATTAGAATAAACAATCCAAATTTTGTAGATGATCTCACCCGAGTAAGGCTTAAAGACACTCAACTAGTATTAAGATCTATGGTACCTGTATAGGCCCTAAACAATAAGAAAATTAAAAAGTTAAAGTAAAAAAATAATCTTAATGCTAGCATATTAACAATAGCAAAGAATATGGGTATTAGTATTAGAAATGCTGATTAGAAAAAAAAACTGAACCATAGATACACACAATAGGGTCATGTAGAGATAAGAAGCCTATTAACTACTAAAGATTTGGAGAAAGGTATCCAAGCACTTCGTAAATTAAACTTATGGTATCTAGAGCAAATAGTTACAAGACAGAGTAATATCATGCTTACATATCAACAAATCAAAAGGGTCCATGGAATAGAAATGAAAGAAAAATGCCTCAATAGTTCCAAAAATTAGAGGAAATGGTACAAAGAAAACAAATTAACTTGCAGTATCAAAGAAGTCTTTATACAAGTAGAAAAGATAAATGAAACCCAAGTCAAGCCAGAAAAAATAAACTATTGCACAAAAGATCCAAAAAAATAGATAATAGGAAAAAAGGAAAATAGTATAGAACCATTTTTAGACAAGATACAAAAAAAATCTCCAAATAAAAAGATGCATGTATTAGAATAGAAGGAGGCAAATAAAGAGAATTCATCACATAACAACCCCTCAGGATCAAGCATAGTCCCTACAAGTAAGATTCTAAAATTGAAAGAAAATAAAGTAGAAGACGTAAGTTCTTGAATAAAGCAGAAAAATGAAAGAGGCTGGACCATGACAATTAGTCTTAAACACCTCAAAAATCTGATAGTTTTAGAAAAAAGAACCACTAAAAGAAAGAATCTGAAATAGAACACATGGTGCTTACAGAAAATTGGGATGTATACTTGATCTGAAGTATAATAGAGAATATAAGAAAACAACAAGAACATACACAGGTATTAAAGGAAAATCAAGAGTATGATAAAAAATTTACTACATGGATGGCTTACTTGGAGGAGGAGGAATAGAGGAACACAAAGCAGGGTATGAAATAATCCAACTTGATATTAATGGTACAATAGTTAGAGAACTTAAAGGCAAATTTCAAAAGTGGTTCTCCTCAACAAGATCTGAACTCATAGCAATTCTGAAAGTGACTCTGATAACTCTAAGTAATAGCAAAATAGATATCTTCACTAATAGCCAAGTAGCAATTTACATAATTAAAAGGAGCTGAGAAAGTAAAACTACAAGAAGCTGGTGCAAGATAAAAAACCCAAGTATCTTGAAAATAATTGTTAAAATCTTAGATACAAAAAATATAGACATGCAATTTCACAAAGTAAAGCACATGCAGAAAATACACTAAATGATTTAGCAGATAAGGCAGCAAAAAATAGTACTAAAGAAAAGGAAGTAATCTTAATTAATGTAAATATGATATACGGAATGCTGTTAAGCCCAACCTGAAACAATATTTTTATGAAACCCTGATTTGTAGCTTCTTTAAAACACTTATACAAATCTTTCACAAAGCAGAATAGGTATTTGACCATAATACAAAAGATAGTCTTATCAAAAGAGAATAGAAAAGCAAGATTGGAAAATCTTCAGAAGTTTGTGAAAAAAGAGAAAAAAGAAAAGGCAAAGCAAATAAAAAGTGGGGTTTCAACTAAAGAGCCTAAGTAGTTTACTGCCCACTCTACAACTACGTAAAAGAAATTGAAAAGACCTTTATCAAATAGCAATATGCTGAAAATATAAAGAAAATAAAGAATTATTTGAGTACCTTACAGCATGTGAAGTTGATGAAGCAAGATGGTTAGAGAAAGAATATTCGATAGTGAATCAAATCTGGTCAAACCTGAATATAGTGTTTAGGAAAAAAATAATAATCAATAATCTGTACACAAGACAAATAGGAGAAAATAAAGGTTGGAACCGGTTTTAAAATTCAGGTTTATCACATCAAAATTCGGGGTTATCACACCAAAATTCAGGTTTATCATATAAATTATTAGTAATTGAAGTGATAAACCCGAATTTTTGTATGATAAACCCGAATTTTGATGTGATAAACCCTAAATTTTTAAAACTGGTTCCAACCTCTAGGAGAAAAAGAAGCAGACAGATACAGAAAAAGAAATTACATAGCAAGAGGGCTAATTGAGTCAGACCTAGTATATCAATGGGAATTACCAAAAAGCAGCAAATTTGATTATAACCGAATAGTAGGATAAATGGTACAGTTTTTTTCAAGAAGAGATATGGTTTCAATATTGCAATGAAGTTGCAAAATAGGAAAAACAACTAGATATTAACCCCCAAAAAAAGCAAATAAAGAAAAAAAGTTTAGAAAAAAAGAAGAAGAATAGAGTAGAAAAAGATATAAATAAAGAAGGAGGAGAAGACCCACTCAAGGGAGCAGAGAATGGACCCAGAAGGCAAAAGTTAGTAGATTAAAGATGGGATAAGTTTAAGAAAAAAATGGTCTTGGTAGCAAAAGAGGTAGAAAAATGGATATGAACCAGAAGGTGGTCCAGGTAGAAAAAAATTAAATAAGATCATGACAGGCTATAGATCCAGGCCAATGAACTGCAGATTCAGTATCTGAGGTAGATACTAAAGAGGCAGCAAGGTCAATTCTACTTTGACAGGTTGCACATAGGCAGTATTGTTACGGGACAGCTTTGGACATTGATTTGAACAATTTTGGACAATTTTGGACAATTAAATAAAGTAAAATTACTTAAAATTTTATTAAGATAATCTATTTTAACTATTTTAATTTTAACTGAAATGTGTTCAGCACCTAAAAAAAATATATAGTTATATACTTTTTAAATAGATTTATTAATTATTAAAGCCTGAACAAGCTTTGGACAATTTTGAATATTTGAACAATTTTGGATATGAACAAGCCAAAAAAGGCTATGGACAGGCAAAACATACAATACTGCACATATGTACCAAATGGCAACCAGGTGAGCCATACTTTAGTTTAAAATAGTATAGATATAAATAGAAAATGTATGTATCAAGCTGCAAACTCTATATTATAAAATAAAGTTGTGACATGATCATCAAAAAAAATATTAAAAACTAATAAAGTAATTTGTGGTTTCTGATATTTACATTTGCTGGTTTTTTTTTATTTCATTATTTATTCTATTTTATTGCTTTGCCTTCCTTCCTTTTTTTCATCCTGCTACTATTATTTTTTTTTTAATGAGCGATCGGCCTCCAAAAAATAAAATTACTGATTGCTCAGTTAGAATAAGCTTTTGCCAAGATTGCTGCCACTGTCACTAGGTGTGTTCTGATATATCTGTGGAATGCTTCTAAGGACCATCTTTCAATTTTTTGTATTAATGTTAATTGATGCCTTGTAAAACTGACCCAGCATATGCACCAGGGCAAAGTACATTATTTATCAAGTCAAATGGCAGCACTGCCACTAAATGCTGGTTCATGAATTACCTCAAGTTGCTCCTGCCTGATGCCAATGTGGCAGGACATAGTTTTCGAGCAGAAGGCACTATAGAGTTAGTTTTAAAAGGCATCCAATTAACATTAATACAAAAAATTGGAAGATGGTCCTTAGAAGCATTCCATAGATATATCAGAACACACCCAGTGACAGTAGCAGCAATCTTGGCAAAAGCTTATTCTAACTGAGCAACCAGTAATTTTATTCTTTGGAGGCCGATTGCTCATTAAAAAAAAAATAACTGTAGAGGATGAAAAAAAGAAAGGAAGGCAAAGCAATAAAATAGAATAAATAATGAAATAAAAAAAACCACTAAATGTAAATGTCAGAAATCACACATCTTTGGAACCTGATATTTTCATAATGAGTTCAAAATGCAAATGTCAGAAACCACACATCTTTGGAACCTGATATTTTCATAATGAGTTTAAAATGCAATTGTTTACAATTTGCACTAATGGCCAGCCTGCATTATGCAATGCAGGCGGGAAACCACCAGCCAATACTGTACATCTCAAATGCAACTACTTACATAATTCCCAGCACAATCTCAGTTGCTATTTTTTGGGAGGTCATTCATTTCAGTGTCAATTATGCTTAAATCATAACTGCATTTACAAGTTAATAAATGTTTATCTCTAGTACATTAGACCGGTTCATCCAAATTAAATCATGCATGCAATGTTTCATTAGAGTTAACATGCATATAGCATATGCACAGTCAACAGATCGAAAGATAGCTAAGCAGGTGAGAAGCTTCCGGGTTTGGGCAAATACTGGTCTGAAGTAGCAAGAAACAGAGTATGTGAAAATTAATAAGTAACACAAGATTTATGTAGAAATCCAAATGCAGGTAAGTGTGATGCTTAAATCAACTTCTGAGTATAGCAACTGCCAACAAAGCCTGACCAGGGCTAGAACTGGTAAATCACAAAGAAAAAGAAGATAAATACAATAGCTATGCTGAGAGCTGCAATTTTCACTGTGAAAAATAAACCGATTCATGACTTGGCCCCTTCCCACCCTACAAAAAAAAAAAATAGTAATAATATATACATACATATATATTTCACAATGTATATGCATTTTCATAATGAGTTCTAAATGCGATTGTTTACAATTCGCACTGACAGCCGGCCTGCTGTATATCTCAAACACAAATGATTATGGTGATTTCTGGTGCAATCTAGGTTGCTATTTTCCTGGAGGTCATCTGTTTCAGTATCAATTATGCTTGAATCATAACTGTATTCACAGGTTAATAAATGCTTATCTTTGGTACATCAGACCAGTTCATCCAAATTTAATTATGTGTGCAATGTTTACATTTTTAGAAAGTATTATTTCAATTTTCTAAATTGAACTCTTGTGATTAGTTGCTATACTAATCATTTTGAAAGGGTTATAAGATTCTCAATTTTTCAAGATGATTTCATTATTGCAATGAATGGTTTGTTATTTAAAGTAAGAATATTTATAAATGACAATCACTATAATTGAAATATTATATGCTTGAATGTTATAATTTCATTTTGTTTGACGAAAATAATTTTTATTAAAATTTTACTACAAAAGCTGTGTGATTATGTAAATATATAGTATGAAATGCTAAAAAATTGTTTGATCTTCGATGTTTATTTTTATATATTATTTTATTCATTTTTAAAATTGTTATGATTTCAATCTTTTAAATGTTAGTATAATTATATCGTGTAAGTGATGTTGTTATGTGTTTTGATTGATCACCCATTATTTGTTACTATGCTGATCACAGATATTCATTTTTGAAAGGGTTAAGATTTTTAATTTTTTGGAATAATTTCATTGTTGCAATAAATGGTTTGCTATTTAAGGTAAGAATATTTATAAATAACAATTATTATGATTCAATTAAAATATCATGTACTTGAATATTATAATTTTATTTTGTTTGATAAAATAAAATTTTATTAAAATTTTTTTATGAATGCTAAATGATTAAGTGGATGTGCTATACAAAATATTAAAAAACTGTTCACCTTTAATATTTATTTTAGTATATTCTTTTTAGGGAAGTAACAAATATCAGGTGATTTTTTAGGAGGAAAGGGGTAAAAAAAGTTGAAATTATATATAAGAACCTGACTATATGTATATTAAAAAAGAGGGAGGAAGTAGACCTCTAATAAAAAATAATCAGGTAATTAATGACACAGCCCTTAGCAAAAAACAGTAATAAATATTTATAGTTTTGACAAGTTAGAGTATTTGTAATGTATATATGTATTAGTGTGCAACCTCATACTATCTTAGCTGCATGTGCTATATATATATTACAATAATTATAATGTATCATAAATAAATAGTATTTTATATTGAATATAGTAATGTATTTTTAAAATCAATTTGTGTTATAATAATAAATGCTTTGATTGAAAATTGTTATATTTGGTTGTGGTCAATATTGTGGTGTGTTTAAAATTAATTACATCATAATAAAAGATTTAGTAGATAGTTAATATTGATTTGTGTTATAGTGATGAATGCTTTGATCGAAAATTGTTATATTGGGTTGTAGTCAATATCATGGTATGTTTGAAATTAATTACATTATAATAAAAGATTTAGTAGATAGTCAATATTGTAATGTATTTGAAGTTAATCTTTAATCACCAGTGATTAACAAAAATTAATAAAAAGTTTTTTGCCAAAACAAAAATTAAAATTTAATTAATATTAGGGTTAGGATAAAAACTAGGATGGGGCAGAGGAGCATAGTTTATACCAAAATTTTATGATAAATTTTTTTTGTTAAAGCCTCAAGGGTGATTTCATAGACAAAATTTAAAGATACAAAATATATATTAGTAATGATTACCACTGGCAACAAATAGCAAACTTCTAAATTAAATAAACTTATATAATTATATACAGTAATATAATAATTCATATATATGTACTGTATAAAAATGTGATTGTTAATTGTTGACTAAAACTATCTTTCAATACCACTTTCTAATCTAATCTTTAACTATTGCTAAGACTCCTATTTCTCTAATTGGATGGCAGAAAATTTCATCCAGTTTGTGTGATACTGCATTAGCAATTTTGGATAATGAGATATGTACTTCTTGTAGCTTTATTATATCAATGTTCTCTATCTTTCACTTTAACTAGCAATTTGTCTCTATGCACAATTTAAATTCTTGATTTCAATCATTAATATTACTAACAATTATTATATGAAGTCACAAAATTCGAAAATTACAGTGATTAAAAATCAATCAACAATACAAGTCACAGCTAATTTCAATGGCTACTTTAATTAAATTTACAATTAAAATTCAACACCAAATAATCCAATTGAAACTGAAATCACAAAGATCAAATAATGCAATTGACAAATTACAAGAATGCAATTGTTCAAAAAATAAGAAAATCGATACTGTAATTATGTTCGAACATAGATATTTAAAACAAGGGATCAACCTTAATATATTAACTCTTTGTCTTTTGAATAATACAAATATCACAGAGATACAAAAATATGACAAACAAAAAATATTATAAACAATTTTATTATAAAGGAATAATTAATTTTAGAAATCTAACTTTTACTAGATATGATTTCGAAATTTTAACTTAACTGAGTTACTTTTATTTCAAAACAAGCTTTGGACTCTTATATACTTTCTTTTACAGACTAAAATATAATTAAAAAGAATCTTTTTTTAAAACTCTTACAAATCTTAAGATTTTAAATAACCTTTTATACTTAAAATGCTTTTTACTTAAAATACTTTTTACTTAAAATGCTTTTTATTTTAAAACTCTTAAATAGCTTTTATACTTAAACTATTAAGTATCCTTTAAAACTTTTGATTCTTTTAATTCATTACTATCAATCTATCACTTAAAATAGAAACAAAAATAAAAAATAGTAGATATAAGGCAACAAATTACTGGTAAAAAGAATGAGTATATAAATATTATACCTTCAATTTTCAGTTATCTTTATTGAAAAAGAAAAATATTAAAAATTTGGAGCCATATATTAATAATCCTAAGACTTTTACTAAAACGCACCTATGGTGATTTTCACCATAGGTGAAAACCATCTATAGTGATTTTTAACCCATAGTTGTTTTCACCTATGGTGTATAAAACACTATATATTTATTTATAATATATAACTTATACACAATTTATTGAATTACAGTACAAAATGCTACATTTAGCAATATATTTAGACTCGGATTAATACACTATAATACTAATTCTTTACTGAAACTTAAAAAAAAGTATATATGTTTTTATAATAAAATAATAATATTTTGAAAATGTAATAAATATGCTTTTATATAAAAAAATATTTTAATAATATTTTTATAATATATTAATAATATAATAAAAATTTTAAAAATAAAATAAAAATTTAAATCTGTTTTAAAAATATTATAAAATTATTATAAAAACATTATTATGATATTTTAAAAATAGTTTAAAATAAATTGTTTAAAAATATTTTAAAATATTATTTTAATATTATTAAAAATATTATAAAAATATTATTGCTATATTTTAAAAATACTTTAAAATAAATTTTTTAAAAATGTTTTTAAAGCATTATTTTAATATTATAAAAATTATTATAAAAACATTATTATTATATTTAAAAATAACTTTAAATAAATTTTTAAAAATGTTTTTAAAACATTACTTTAATATATTAAAAATATAATAAAAACATTATTATTATATTTTAAAAATAAGCTTTTTAAAAATGTTTTTAAAGTATTATTTTAATATTATCAAAATTATTATAAAAACATTATTATTATTATTTAAAAATAACTTAAAATAAACTTTTAAAAATGTTTTTAATACATTATTAAAAATATTGTAAAAATATTATTATTATATTTTAAAAAAAAATTTAAATAATTTTTTTAAAATATTTTTAATACATTATTTTAATATTATTAAAAATATTATAAAAACATTATTATTATATTTTAAAAATATATTAAAATAAGTTTTTTAAAAATATTTTTTAAACCAAAATTATTTTTAAAAAATGCTTATATCTCGTAATTTTGCTTATAAAACCATCCTTTGTATTTTAACAAAAAATCTTTTTGGCGAGATTTTGGGGTAAACACATTTGTCTAAATCATTATATTATTGATTTGTTTTATTTATATTATATTTAATATTATAAAATATATTATAATATGATATATTTATATAATATATATATTTATATTATACTATAAATATGAAATTTATTTAGTTTAATAATGGTTTAAAAATGTTTTTATTAATATTACTAAAACAGTTTTAATATATATTATTTATATTATTATTATTAACTTATAACTAGTAATTATACTATTTTTTAAAATATAATAAAAATATAATTAATATATAATAATAATATTTTTAATTTTTTTATAGTTTCAGTGAAGTTATCATTACTCAAGAAATTTAGGCCTTTCGACTTGGAAATTATTCTTTCTAAATACTGTAGTTACACATATGCTGGGATATATGTGCGAAATTAAGTTCTGAAATACAAAAAAAAATTTAAATACAAGTCACTCTCATTATAGTGAAGTCCTCAGGCTATAAAATTTCTTCACTATATTGAGAGGCTGTTATTATAATAATAATAATTCTGTTCTAAAAAATTCTTCACTATAGCCAATCTTCACTATATTGAGAGTTCACTATAACGTGAGTGACTTGTATATACACTTACATACGTATATATAATGTTATTTACCTATAATCTAAAACAAATAAACAACTATATATATATTTTAATACTCACCCAATCCTAGCATTTAAAAAGAAAGCAAAAGCATATCTTGTAGTTCGATGTAGTATAAGATGCATATTAATAAAATTTTAATTTGGTATCATTAGGGCAGTGTCATTAATCACCTGATTATTTTTTATCAGAGGTCTACCCCCTCCCTCTTCTTCAATATATAAATAGTCAGGTTCTTATATATAATTTCAACTTTTTTACCCCCTCCCTCCCTAAAAAATCACCTGATTTTTGTTACTCCCCTTATTGTGCACATAAATATAATCCAATTACATAGTATTGCATTTCTTTATTTAAAATTTGGTTTTTTTTCTATACATTACACAACTATATATAAGCAAACAAGTACAAGAACATTCTAGATAGCAGTTAGTAATACATATTACTATAATTAACACTTACGCTTCAGAATTCATTAACACGAGATAATTAAACATACGGCTAGTAGTGCTATGCAAGTGTCGAATAAAATTATTATAACATAATACCAAACATTGTTCTAACACTATGTTTTAATAATCTTGCTCAGCACTTGCAAAACACTGGAAAACTAAAACAATAGTATTACAAGTATACAGTAACTGATAATAAATTTCAAAACTAATACATGTATCGCATAATACAGATACTCAATATTTCATACTATTAGTGTTAGGGCAACGAGACCTATGATGACCATCTTTACCACAATTCCCACAGATATACACACGTTTTTTCTTGTCTAAAAATGTGTTTTTTATATATTAATAAAGGTGCATTGGGAAAAAAATAGGTTTAAATAATGAATACAATACCTTGGGTAATTGATTGCAATGTATCCTCATTATTGATCACTATACCCGTTCCTAAAATTATTATTTTAGTAACAATGCTTATTAATAAGTTGATGAACATACAGGATATGCATTTACCTTGATTCTGCTCATTTTGATCATGCATTATTTGATCTTGAACTTGACTTGTTTGACCTTGCGATTCATGCACTTCAACAACATCTATGCCAATTGATTCTTTGCTAATGTTAATTATTTGATCTTGAACTTGACTTGTTTGAACTTGCAATTCATGCGCTTCAACAAAATCTATGTTAATTGATTCATTGCTAATATTAGAACTACCAGTCCTTACTAAATTTTCACTATGCTGCACATTAGTTACTCCTTTAGTATTTTTTTTCAAACCCCATCATTGAATGCTGCTATACGTTTATGACACTTCTGACCTTTTGTTCGTAACTTTGGTGGGTTGCTGATTGATCCATAATAATTTTTTCATTTGACTATAAAGCATTTCCTTCTTGTTCTGCAAGTCATTTTTCCATATCTGATATAAACTGCAGATGCAACTCATATAACTCTTTAGTACGACCAGTTTCGATTGCCAAATTCAAGGCTTTTTTCATCAAACCAAAGCCTTTATCATAAAGAGAATGACTCTTCACATGATGCTGTATCCTAGGGGTAAAAACATATTGTCCACACATTGAATCAATAAAGGAAAAGTCAGTCTGGGTTTCATGTTCAAATGTGCCAAAGTCTTGACCATTCTGAATCGAAATTGCACATTCATTACTAGGCTCTTCATTTTTTTCTACTGCCCTATCATTAAACCAACGTTTGGCCAGGATTCCGATATGGAACTGAACTATTTCACTTTCTAATAAGATGGAAAAAAAGTGATAACAAACAATACCACGATTCACAAGTGTCAAACATGTACACAAATGACTCGCATTACCAAATAGAATGACAAAATGATATTTTTATCAGTCTATACATGATACCACCCAAAGCTCTCTAATATCATTAAGATTAATACCATCAACGAGTTCAGTTAATTCAATTAGAACCTCATCATACAAATCCTCACTAAATATGTCCTCTGATGTATTCTAAATAAATAAACCAAAAAAAAAAGTTAGATTAACAAACTAATATATCTAATGCTGCCAAAACTAAAGATTTGCCTCACTAAGAACTTAAACCTAAAAAACTTGTAGTTTCATTAAATATACTATTTCGAAATACGCCATTGGCATCCATTTATTATAAAAAAAAAAAATATATATATATATATATACCGTTTCATTAATATCGCGCTGTTGTTTTAATTCAGTCTCCAAATTTGTATGGTAAGCTCGATAATGTGAACATTAATCCATCTGATAACGTTGCAGTTTTTGCATTGCTGGTGTAAGGAACTTTGTGCAAACTTCATCAATTGCTATAAAATAGTGGTCCCAATATGATGCAAGTGCAATACATGGTAACTCTCCAATCATTTTATTGAATCTTACAAATTGTGACTCTTTAATCAGAAGCCGCTCAATTATACCTAATACTTCCATTAACGATGTCGTTCTATTCAATGATTTTTTAAGAATCGCATTATAGACTTCGACTCTCTGAGTTGATTGTATGCTACAATTGAAAAATTGATGTGTAAATGCAAGAGCCCACGCTTCCCAATGAGGATAAAGCTGACATCTCAGGTAAGATTGTGCTTCGGGATATAAATCCATGACCTTTTGCCAGTTTCGTTCAAAAACAATTTCCATAGTGCTATTTCGCGCATGACAAAAGCTTGTAAAAAATTCTTTGAATTTTTTCCTACCATACTTAGAATAAAAGTGCTTTTCAAGATTTTTCTTTATGTGAAACAAACAAAAATGATGTTTCGTGCTAGGCTACACACTTTCTATTGCACTAGTTAGATCTGGGTTCGCATTTGTGTAAACAACTTTAGGTGCCAGCCCCTTAATAATGTTATTAAAAAAAAATTAATAGATAATGCAAACCAAGACGACAAAATGAATGCATTAAAACCAAATTAGTAATTAACAACCTGTTGCAAAAGAAAAAAAAAGAAATTAATAGATAACGCAAACCAAAACAAATGCATTAAAACCAAATCAGTAATTGACAACCAAGTAACCCCCGCAAGATCTATTCAAATGTTGCTTTTTGCTCATCTATAATTAAAGCTGTTGCAACAAGGCGAGTCCTATTATAATTATCCACGCAGACTACAACACACATTATTATATTAAATCGATTGGTTTTATAGGTCGTATCAAGTAAGACGACATCATGAAAACGGCTTCAAATATCAATTTGCTTAGAATGTAGCCATATAAGTCCCACAAGATGATTATCGCTCCCTTCAAACTTCGCATCGACATACCAATCAGGCATTTCTTGCTTTCTATGCATTAATTCTTTGTAAGTTGCCCCTGCATCGCTTAATTTTCCTTTTTCTGCTTTGATAGTTTGGACTATATTATAAACACAATGCGCGTATATATACTGGTCTGGATATTTATGTGTTAGTACATTATTAATTGCCCCGGTACATACATTGCTAGTGGCGAGAAGTTCAATATCTTCCTGCATTTCCAGTGTAAAATGACGGTACTGAGGTGCAACCATTTGTATGGTTTTACTCATTGGATATGAGTGTTCACCGATTATACCTGAGATGCGTATTTGGTTGTCATTTTTCCACCTTTGAAATTAATATGAAATTCGCATCCAGTATTTTCGTGTGCCTTATTTCTTTTTTCTAATGTATGTGCTTTTTTTTTGTCTCATAGTGACGTCCTTTTGAGCAATAATAGACGCAGTGCCTTGGAATTCCATCATTTTTGTTTAACTCACTTTTCACCAATAAAAAGGCAAATCCTTATTCACGCCCTTGTTTGGTAAGACAACTTTAATTAATTAATACTTGTACAATAAAAAAAAAAGTATTGCACTTTATTATACTTTTCAACGTCCTTCCAGTCAGTAAAACTCCGACCCTTTGTTAAGGGATATAATTCTTCTGAATCACTGAATTCATCAGTTTCGACTTCAGCTCCAGTTAAATCATCAGTTTCTTCTATAGTTCATGGTTGCTCATTAAAATTTAGAATTTCATCAAACATATTTATTTCAACGTTACTTGCAAAGCATAAGTCAGCATTGTCAAATTCGTCCTTGCTTACCATTCTTGAGTGAGCTATACTAAGTAGATTCTACAAGTTGTCGTTATAAAGTTCAGGCATGTAAGTGCAACGTTATACTATCATATACGAAATAAAGTCAAATTTAATGTGTATTATACAGATAACTTTTAACATGTAACGAACGTTAACGAAAGTTAGTAAATTTAGTTAAAAGTTAGTAAAAGTATGTCGTGTTATGTATATGATCTATATCAATAGTAGTTACACACAGCGCATCATACATACAGATATACGTATAAATAGATGCAAAACTACCATAAGTGCATTTTATAATAATTGTAATCCTAATATTATAGATAGTACAGTATTATAAAATCAATTGGTAAAGAAATATATAAGTTGATTAAGGATATTTTAAGATATATAATTTCTATTTGGCTTAGAAAAAAACTTTTATTATTGGATTTTATAGTACATATATGAATTTCAGATGATGGAAGAAATATTGGACATAAAGTTAATTATGTTATTAGTTATGTTTACCTTTGCAATTTTAAATAATTTAAAAAATATATACAAACCTGAAAGTCATCATTTATTGTTACTTTATCCTGGAACTGAACATTATGATTCTTTAGAAGTAGCACTTGATTTTTAACAAAAGGTCTCGAAGATATCAAACCAGAATTTTATGATAATAATAATAAAAGTGAACTATTAAGCTCTATTTTTCTGCTAACTAGAAAATACTTGCTTTATGTCTTGGTCATAAAGCAGCAAATTCAAATAATTGTTGTCATTGGTGTAACTGTAAAAAAGAATTAAATTTTGGCAAGAAGAAGGATCAAAAAGTTTGCAATATCTTCATTAACAGGAAATATAAGTTCAAGATATTATATGAATTTGATCTTTTTTAAATATTTTTAGAAGAATGTGCTATTATAATTTATCAATTCAATTATAGAATAATTTTGCCAAATTATATGAATCTTTAAAAGACCCTAAAGTAACAGGTGTTCAATTTAAACAAAATGCTATTGAATATTTGAAATTCGCTTTAACCAAATCTATAAAAGTTTTAATTTACCAATATTTATTAAAGGATTATATTGTTAAATGATATTATACCATATATTCATACTATAGTATATTATGTAAGTGAATTTATGGAGTTGCATCAAAAATTTGAAATAGCTAGTTTTTCTTGCTTTGCTATTGAAAAAAACTACTAGCACATTTGTTATTTCTTTTAAAAGACTTTAAAAGATAGAGAAATTGGAAAACCCACAATTCAAAAGATTGTAAATTATAAAAATAGGATATTATTCTAATATAATTATTTAAACTTTCGAGTCCACTTTTAGTATACCAAAAATAGTATAATAAAGCATGTAAAATTTATATACAATTTTATTCAATATACCATACCTAGTTTTTACAATTAAAACTTTGAAAGAATATTTATAATCTTAGTTACAATTAAAATTTTGAAAAAATTTTATAATTTTTTTGATGATAGAAGGTTTTTTAGAAATATGATTCTTTTGAATTTGAGGAATAGCTCTTTTTCTAATTTGAGAATTTCTTTTTTGAATTCCTGTGTTGTCATTCTTAGGCAGATTATTTTGCAATTCTTCATTGTACATGATGTCAAGCTGGTAACTAACATCCCCTATTTTTGGCCACTCTGCTGAATTAGACATCCAATATTTCTAATATAATTTTTGATATGCTGGTTTAATACTATCAACAGATTTTTTGCAAATGTTTTCTTTTAGAATTCAACGCAATAAAGTTGACTGATTAGTTGAATTTTCAAATGGATATTTTCCACTTAATACAGACCACATGATTACTCCAAAACTATAAATGTCAGATGCTGGTGCAAATTTCAATGTTGGGTTCTTTAAAAGTTCTGGATCTATAAAAGCAGACATTCCATTTTGCGGTGATATAGATGAGGAAGCTTCAACATTTAATTCTAAAAATATTGGATTTGATATTTGCGCATTTCCATCATCTATGAAAATTGTCTTTGTACTCTAGGAGAAAATGTTCTATATCTTTGTAAAACGCATTTAGAAAGAATAAAAATAAAAAAATAATAAAATTTACCAGATTTCGATAAACTATTTTATTATCATGCAAAATTTTAAACCATGTGCTATATCACTTGCAAATTTCAGTTTGTTAATCCAATTCAGCTTGTCATAATTATTTACAAGATAATCATGAAGACTTCCAACCTTAGCATATTCCAGAATCACTAGGTAGCTTTTTGTTTCAAGGCTTAATAGAAGAAGGAAGATCGAAATTTTCAAATTAGATACATGTCATATAAATCTTTTTCTTTGTTTTTGGGGAATAGAACTATTTAAGAAATAAAAGTAATATTTACTGCTGCAAACTCCAATGAACTATAAAATGTTAGAATGCCTTATTCTAGTTAAGTTGTGCATCTTTAATAAAGTTTGAATCAATTAATTGATTAATCGATCAAAAGTAAAGTGTTCAGGCTAAGGTAGAAACGACCAAAAAATAGGTTATTTACATTATCCGAAAGCCATTTTCCTGAAAGAACATAATACTAACCAAATCGTCTGATATTATAGCTAATGTTGTCAATATGATGTCATTCCAGGAAAATGGCTTTTGGAAACTTTAGTTACATTAATTGAAGTAATAGCACAGAATATTGTTTTTGATTTACATTTTAAATAAAATCTATTATTTGTACCTATGGTAATTGTTTGCAATGGTTTAAGTACAATGCCAATTTTGAACTATTAAAAAAAGACACTTTAAACAATTCAGTAAATGGTCACTATTTCAATAAGTCGTTTCAACTTTGTTCTAGACTTATGCAATTTCAGGGATTTGCATAGTATAAACAATAAAAAATTCTGGTCAAAGGTACAAAATGAAATACTTATATATTCTTCTAATTTTTCTTTATCATTAATTATAAATTTTTTGGAAATATGCTTTATTGCACCAATTTGATTTAAACAACCTTTTTCTATAATGCTGTAACCTTGAGCTTTGACTAATTTTTTGTTTTCAATTTTCTTATGTCTGAACTCTAATATATGGTTTCTTTGCGATATATTGATAAATTCATTATAATAGTTTCACTATTTACATCTTTCTCGCACAGTATTGTTGAAGGCTCTGAAATCTTTCGCTCAGTGAAAATTGTACAATTTTAAATTTTTTTTAAAATATAATTATATCATCTTTAATATTAACCCATTAAATTTTCGTACCAATCCTTATTCATTTATATTAATTTTTTAGCAAATCTTTTTTTTAAAGTATGTATATTTGTGATACTTTTGAATCTGTTACAAAATAGTGTGACTATTTGTGACTGATATCTACAAACTCAGAATGGTAACAACCACGAATAAATCACGAATATATTATGATGATATTTATTTATTCATGCACGCACCTCATGATTTTTCAAAAAATAAATCGCAAGATAAACTATAAAGTTTAAAAAATTAAAAATAAAACAAGTTTTTTTTTTTGTAGAGCATTGTGATGAATTACAAACATACTTCCAAATATATAACGATTGATATACTATTATATATTAGGAGCTGGAAACTGGTATAAGTCCATATGCTGGTCTGGTGCAAGTGTTGACTAATGGTCTTAGCCCCTAAAAATCTGGTTATCGTATGTATATTACAGATCAAATTTTTCCAGAGCATTACGGACGGAAACAATGAAAATGCGTTTTTTATAAAAATCGCAATTTTAGTCATTAAAGCGGATAGAATTATGAGTCTGTTGCTTCGCTCTGGCAATTTTTTTTTTTTTACTGGCAATACTATGGTGTAAAGACCAATTAAAAAAAATTCTATCAGAAAACTTGGGCGTTGTGATCAAGAATCTGATGAATATGCCTTATGTCATACATAAAGTCGTCAAAATTACTTGAAGGGGCAATTGATAATTAAATGATACTGAACATGACAAAATTTCACAAGATTTTTTGAAAAAAACATACATTGATTAAAATTGATAATAAAGTATTAAAAATTCGGGTTTATTATATGGGTGCGTGAGAGTGAAAAACCTGTAACTTATCATAGTAAATCATTATGATCAGTTACAGATTTTTACCCTCATGCACTCATATTTAAAATAACGCCCAGAAGTGATTTTTGAAATTGGTAAAATTAAGTTTAATTCGGGTCATAACAAAATAACGCCAAAGCCCGTTAATTTGAGAATTTACGGTAAGTTTAGAGATAAGCCGAAATTTTATAAAAAATTAGCATGCTCTACAAAGGTGATTTAAATTGTATTTATTTGTTAGATAAAGGGTATTCTTAGTCAATCAGTTGGAATAGGTCTGAAAATAGATTTTAATTAGTAAAAAAATAGTTTATCTAATCAATTATATTTTTATTCCAATTGAATAAAACATTGATGATAGTTTATAATTAGCGGGAAATTAATTACTACGTAGACAGTGTTGTTCACAAAATTTTAAACGATCTTTGGAGGTCAATCTCGGTCTGGTTCCCATTTACATGTTTGTTCGATTACCAGCACCAATTACTACATTTTTCCGTATTATTACTTCATTTTTCTTATCTTTACCGAATTTTACGTATTGTGTTCTCATTTTTCATCCCATTACTACATCTTAGGTTTATCAGTTATTACTTTATTTTTGAATCACTTCGTAGCTATTACTTCCTATTTGTAAATTCATTCGAAAATCGCTTCATTGTAAAAGTCGTGGGAAGGCACAAAACGAAAGAATATAAAAGGACTGGTTTTCGCCAGAAAGACGGTGGACTTTATTATTAGATTTGTACATAATTATTATCATAAAAACATAATAATACATTTAACTCCATAATTGGCAATCTCTTAATAATACATAAAACCTGAATTAACTCCATAATTGGCAATCTCTTAATAATACATAAAACCCAAATTAACAAGTATTGTTCCTACTAGTAAAAAACCTGCATAATTTCCCATTATGCAAAACCCAAAAACAATGCGATGACAAGGATAGTCAAGAAACACTCTTTTATAAATAACAAACACATGACCAACTAATGAAACTAAGGAAGAAGAAATTGACCTCTTAATGTTGATGGCCAAAACTTAAAGAATCGGCAACAATAATAAAAACTCTTTCAGGACTACAACAACACCTTTTTTTCATAGAGTTGCACTTATTGGCTGAAACTATTCATGAATTGATTTAAAAATTATTGATCAAGCATACTTCACTCTTTTTGTCATTACATTATCATTATGGATCTTCACAAACGTCTCGAACTATTATCTATTCTTTATGCTAAAAATTTTTGCCATGAATAAAAAAAAGGCAGAATTTTAGAATTGTCAGTTTATTTTTTTGTTGATTTATCATTTTCATTTTTTCTTGTAAAAACAATCATCGTTAAATGGTAATCAGAGTAGTCCAGCTATTTGAAGCATATAAAATAGCACTATTTCTAGCAAATTGCCAGGACACAAAATTTGCTATTAATACAATAATTATAAAACATTTTTTTTGGTTTGTAAACAATTGGTAACTTTTGAATTTATCTGTGATAACCTTAGTACAAATTTGATTTTTATAAATATATGTGTTGCTATTTTTTTTTTAAAAAAATGATTACAATAATATTAGAGTTCAAAAACTGAGAATGAGCCTATTCACGTGGATGATTGCTAGTTTGCTATTTTTTGCTAGCTATTTCAACTATTAATAGCTGGACACTCAGGTGGTAATTATAATAAAGGCGTTTGTTCAAGCATCAATTGACAATCAATGTTGTTAAATAAATACGTTCATTGGTAATTGTCACATATTTTTATTAGAGTTTTAAAATTTAGTGCACCTGCACTGTGGTGCACCCCTTTATGTATCTCAAAATTTTACTAGGGTAACCCTGTTGTATTACTAACAAAAAATGCTCCTCTCGCGATTTTACTAATATTCTAAAACTTTGACCCCCAACCCTAATCATTGTTTATTTGTTATTATAAAGTGCACTACATTGCAGGGTGCACTAAATTATTAAACCCTTTTTATTATGCTATTCATCACTCTGAACAATAAATAATATAACAATGAACATATTCATTAACAACACTACCCGAAGAGTATTGTGTACTGCTAAAGAATTAGCCCCTAGCGGAAATATTTTAAATTGTTACTGTGTTTATCATTAAGATGAATACAGTCGCACTCCCATATGACACCTCCTATAAAATCATATTTTTTTATAAGCACCTTTATTTCTTGAACCAACTACTATTAAACATATAAAAATTACTCTCTATATAAGCATATTTTATAAGAGCACTTTTTATCAGTCCCGATAGTGTAATTATATGGGAGTGCGACTGTATATAAATAAGAAAATTTATTATGTATATAAACCTTTTTATCAGTAAAACATATTAAATGAATTTGTCATTTTATCAATAAACTTTTATCAAAGACCACTTTTTTTTTATACTGCAATAGAATATTCAATGTGATAGAGGTCTTTAGCTTAATCTATCGAAACAATGGAACATAAGGCCTGTTTTAGTTGATTTTTAGGTTAACATCACCCCCCTCTCTTGGCTGCCCCCGAATATTAAACAAGCCAATCACAACGCATTATAAACGTCATTAGTCATGTGATTAATGTTGACCAATGAGATTTGATCAGGATTTGTTTAATTATATGTGTTTGTTTAATCCCCCATGCCTGAGAAATATTGAAGTTAACCTAAAATTCAAACTAAAAACGGCCTAATTACAATTGTCAGCAAATCATAGAAAGATGACAAATCTCAATACGTATTTTTACTGATACATGAGTGACGATCGCATAAAAGCAATATGATGGAGTTAATATGCTAAAATTAACTAAATGATATTAAATTGGGGAGTTTCAGAATTAACTTATTTTGAAAATAAGTAGGAGTTCGAAAGCCCTTTGAATTTTCGAAATCAGAAATTAAATAGAAGTTATCAAAGATAAAATAAGCAAAGCTTTTTGGTAAATTTCGAAAGAATATTTACGATCGCAAAAAATTTATTATGGCTTACAAATATAAATAAATAGAATTTATTGATCATTGAGTTTGAAATAGATACGTCAAATTTAATTCGAAATCAGAAATTGAACCTTAAGCCTAAAATTCAATTGTTAGTCATGTAACATAATTATGCAGTATGTAGGAGTTAAATTTCATAAGTTTTGCGCAGGCACATTTTAAATAATAGAAGTTTTTGTTGGGCTGGAGTGGAAGGGAGCGAAATGGAAGACCTTTAGGCCTAGAGATGGGCAAGATACGTATAAAAAGTCGATAATTAAGAATTTTATTAGTTGCGAGTATACTATATATTCTCAGAAAATCGTCGCATTGAATTTTTCGTAGTTGCCCATCTATATTTGAGTTATATATTTAATTAATCAGAAGTTTAATCATTAACGTCAACAATAAATAAACTACGAATATGAATAATAAAATTATAATGACTGAATAAATAACTTATATGATTAGCAATTACCAGTATTATATGTCAGAGTGAAATCCGCGCTGGATTCTAGTAAAACCTGCTTTTTGGGTGAAATCTGCATTAGCATAGTGTGTTTTATATGTTAATGCGGATTTCACCCTCATGTGATCTGCATAGCCAAAATTCAGCACGGGTTTCACTCTGTCATATTATTATATTGAAGTTTTCTGCGTAAAATACAAAAAAAAAATACACCCGAACAAAGAACTGTGAAAAATAATGCTCGAAAGAAAAAATTTATCGAAATAATAGGCCAGCAAAAATGATAAGATTGGCGCAAACGTCAAAATAATATGAATGGAAAAGAAAACATGAACCCAAGCGATGAACGTAATATTGAGTTATATGTTCACAAAGTCAGTTTTTTCACATTTCCACAATATTATGTAGGAAGAAATTCAGACCCTATGAGAAAAGTGGTCCGGGTGTTGATACGGGTTGGCACAGGTTTGTCTGGATAGCACGTGTCATGTGGCAAGTAAAGGGGTTCATATTATTTCGTCGACAATCACTTCACCGGTATAACATTTTACCGACAAATACTCACCGACAAAGTTCATTTTACTGACAGTTTGTTTCACTGAAGTTCATTTCACCGACAAGTTTTTTTTTTCAAAAAGCACCCTAACTTTAGCCTTGATTCTACCTAATTCTACTCTGACCCTAACGACAACGACCAGAATTACTTTGTCGGTGAAATGAGCTTCGGTGAAATAAACTGTCGGTAAAATGAACGTGTCGGTGAATAATTGTCAGTAAAATATTATGTCAGTGAAGTGATTGTTGATTAATTGATTGGCACCCCACGTAAAGGCATGAAACACGAACCAAAATGGGACAGAATGGCACGTAAGTTATATTACATTTTACAGTATTGATACATGCATTGGGTGGCATGTATGAGCACGTTTTATTACGTTACTTTATGTGTAACTACCCGTGCCAAAACCTGTGAGTTTTGGTTTAGTAAAATGCAGCAAAACTCGGTCCATTTACGGTCCGAAATGTCCTGGTAAACAGTCCAATTCGGACCAATTCAACGTTCCAACATGGATCACAGACGTACAAACCCAGATATCCGCCTGTGCCACACTTGACCGTGTCTCTCTGTAGAAACACATGCCTACACGGGTCACTTTTTTCATAGGGAACATAATATGACAAAACCAAGACAAATCAATTGTTGTTGCCAAGATAGAAGCTGTACATACTAGCCTTATTTTTATTAGTTTGAATACAGACTTGAAAAGAATGCCACCCACGTTGCCTACATCTAACATTCCTCAAAATACAGTCCCAATGTTGTGTTACCAATTCGCCCAATCCTTTCTTGTACGTAATTTCCATTGTGACTTCAGGACTAAGGTTTAAAAATATCATGAACTGTCTTAGGAATTGGCGATAAGGAATTTGCTATAGGCTTTACATTCGTAGATATATCAAAATTCTGTGTTTTCAATAGTACTCTTCTTATAATAGATTATTATATTAGTGAAAGATTAACTGAAGAGCAAAGATTACGTTCATTATAAATTATTAACTTTGAGTTTATGCCTTTTTATATGTGAACTTATAAAAAATTGCTATTGTCGCGGTACCTATGTGACTAGTGATCGGGTACACACGTGGTGATCGAATGTTATGATCGGAGAGTTAGAATTGCGTAAGAATCGTTGATGCGAAGTGCATACCGAATGAGATGATTAGTGATGCATAAAGAAATATGCAGAGATATAAGAGTCAAGGTCGTATAACAGATTTATGATGTAAATAATGAAAGCCAAAGAACGTATATAAGCGAAGCAAAAATAATAAAGATCAGTTAGTTTCTCTTCTGGTAATAAAATAATTTTGTGTTTAACTATCGTATGTCTTTTAGTAAATAAACTTATCTGTGTGAAGTATCTTATTGGTGGTAGTACCTGAATGATACGTCACGATACGTCAGTCATTGTAACTTCTTAATGAAACCCCACAAATACACGGTAGTCTGAGTGACTACATGACACTATTTAAAATTAACATATATTTTAACATTCTCTAAAAATTTTATTCGAATTTAAGCACATAATAAGGCCCCAGCATTATGAAACGTCGCCACTTTATTACTAGTGCATAAAATACTGTGTGATATTGGCGGAAGTACCTTGTAATATACACCAGTCTTTGTGAAACGTGCTAAGAGTGAATTCGGCTGTTGAAGATCGAGTAAACCCCATAGTCTGAGTAACTACATGACAATTATCATTCTAATTATAGGCTTTTATCTAGAATTTTATAAGAATAATTAAAGTGCATCTTAATATTTGTGAGCACTATTTCGATGCTAGAATCTTTATCTAGATTAGTATTTGAGAACGTCCTTTGCTAATATATGGATTTAGAATTAGCTCGATTAACGATTAATCAATAAATTGCTTTGAAGTTAAATAATTGCATAAAATTTTAATAAAATATTTAACGTAAAGCAAATCACTTTTGATAATTTAACTCTAAAGAAAGTGGATTTAGGACGTTTTCACACGTCATAATCGATGGATCAAAAAGTGTCAGGGAATAAATTTTACTTAGCGGAAAATATTAAACGAGCCAATTGTGTTTATGATTATACCGTGTTTTCGTGGAATAATGTGCAGGGTGTAATTTCAATTTTGGTCCGAATTAAGCATAGTTTGGGCCAAAATTCGAAATAACGCCCCTGTGCGTTATTTCGCGGAAATACGTTACTGTAATGGGTATTTAAATAATCGCAGCTTAATAAAGTTTATTTCGTAACTCTTTTTTTTTTTTTTTTTATCAAAAAGAATTGCCATTTCAACTTATCACCATTTTACAAAAGATCATTCTTTTTTTTATCCGTGGCTTGAAAAAATTTGTCATTAATCGAATATTTAAAGAGTTCACTCAAACAACTTTGTCATGGATTCTCATTCTCGACATTGTTAACAAGGCCACGAGATTAAAAAATTTTTTCAGCTAAACCATGATCTGTACTACCAAACATTTTTTCTTTTTCTACACATATTTTATGGATGGCAATCAATTAATCGACAATCACTTCACCGACATAACATTTCACCAACAATTATTCACCGACAATTATTCACCGACAAGTTCATTTTACGACAGTTTATTTCACCGAAGCTCATTTCACCGACAAGTAATTCTGGTCATTGTCATTAGGGTCAGGTAGAATTAGGTAGAATTAGGGCTAAAGTTAGTGTGTTTTTTGAAAAAAAACTTGCCGGTCAAATGAACTTTGGTGAAACAAACTGTCGGTAAAATGAACTTGTCGGTGAGTATTTGTCAGTGAAACGTTATGTCGGTGAAGTGATTGTCAGTGAAATAATATGAACCCAATTTTATTTATTTCCTTATTTAATATTATTATATTTCCTTTTTGTCTTTTCATAATTATTCTACTTATTACTATATATGTATATCGAACAATTCTATATGTCTATTTTTGTCCTTGAATTTTTAGTACATCAATTCCTAAATTCGGCCTTGAAGAAATTTTGCCAACTGGCACTGACATTAGACCAATATGTGATACCAAAGAGAACCAGTCAAAATTGAGTGATTATAATCTAGCGACTTTCTTATCTCTTACGGCTCTTGTGCTCCAGATGCCTTAACAAACCCTTTATTGTGAAGAAGTTCTTATTGGATAATTGTACAATTCATATAACCTTGGCATGTCAAAAAGCCTTTATGATAAAGAAATTTTCTTTAATTTTTAAATTAAATTCTTTATCTGTCTGAAGAAGACAAACATATAGCATCAATTGTTTTAAATAGAATACAATGAGCGCAAGGCACATGTTGGGTTTTTAAAATTCAATTAATGTAGTTATACTTTGTCTTAGTAAATATTTATGTAAAATTGACTCGACAATAGAATAGTCTAATTAATTTATGTTAGAATAATTATATATTTAAGTAGTTATTTCTTGCCCTTACAAATTTTTTCTCAGACTTTGATCAATTAAATTAGTAAAGACAAATGGTTATTTATTAAAAAATCTTATCTGAATTCTTACCATATTGTTATTGAATCTTGAATACATCTTCACAATATTGTTACATTATTGAATTATTATTTTCTGAAAAACTTGATAATAATTTTCCTTCCCCATAAATACATCTTTATGAAATTACCTTTTTTCTTAAACCCATTTTAAATATATCTATCAAATTTACTACAGTCTGCCGATATTCCTAATTAGGAAATAAAGCACTAGAATAATCCACACATCGATCCTCATATCTGATTGGCTATTACGTACGTCGTACTGGCTTTTAATCCTGCATTTTAGCATCTTACAAAAAAATTCTTCTAATAATTATTAGATAGTGCAAGTTTTTAAGTAAGCAGTATAAAACGTCTAGTTTTGTTAATCCCATTTAATCCCTCCAACAAACATTGCTTTGCTAAAGTAAATGAGACATCAAAAACTAGTTTTTTTTTAGCTAATATGAAATGTAAAGCTATGTTGCTGTCTTAATTCAGTGCAAAATCACTGTTGTGTAAGTATACAATGTTATGTTGAACTTTTAATTCAAGACATTAAGTAGTTTTAAGTTTATTAAACCTATTGAGATCTTTATTTACAGGTTTATATAAAAAAACGTATAGTGCAATAGTTAGAACAGGACATAGTTTTAATAGTTAGAACAGAATGTAGCATGATAGTTAGAACGGAACATAGCACTATAGTTAGAATAGGACATATGTAGCGTGATAGTTAGAGTGAAACATAGCTTAATAGTCATAGCGCAATAGTTAGATTCGGAACATAGAATAATAGTTGGTTCAGGATATAGTGCAATAGTTAGAATTGGGATATAGCACGATAGTTAGATTTGGGACATAGTATGATAGTTAGATTTGGAACTAGCATGATAGTTAGATTCAGGATGCAGTAGGTTCAGGACATAGCACAATAGTTAGAATCAGGACATAGTACGATAGTTAGATTCAGGACGTAGCATGATAAAACAGCATGATAGAACAGCACGATAGAACAGCATAATATAACAGCATAATAGAACAGCATGATAGAACAGCACGATAGAACAGCACAATAGAACAGCACAATAGAATAGCACAATAGAACAGCATGATTGTTAATTTAATTTTTTTTTGTATTTTTTTTTTTATTGTTTTTAGATAATTTATATATTTTTTTTAAGTTTTACTTTTTTTATTTTTATTTTATTTTTTATTTATTTTTTTTAATAAAATTTTTATTGGATCTGGACTGATTTTCTGGGGTTGTTACGAACATGTTATTACAATTAGACTTATCGTTATCTGAAAATAAATTAAATTAAATGCTTTAAATAAATATCTAATCAATATAAATAGAACTAGATAACTTACTTTAAATAAATAACATGAATACGTAAAAAAATAAATATAGATTATAGCCTGTTAGCAAGTATAAAAACTAGTACTGTAGTATTTTAGTATTTCAGGTTTTATTATTGTTACGATCCTACGCACTGTCAATTTCAGGAATTAATTTTTGTATAACATAAAATTCTCGTGATCTGAAATATTCTGATCAGTATATCTATACCATAAAAGATGTGATCTGCATTGTCCTAATTTGGAATATAGGCAGACTGTACTATAATTAATCAAATCACCCTGCATCACATCTCAAATCAATCAGCTTAGGGCCATATCATTAATCACCTAATTATTTTTTATCAGAGGCCTACCTCCTCCCTCTTCCTTAATATACATATAGTCAGGTTCTTATATATAGTTTCAGCTTTTTTTACCCCTTCCCCTAAAAAATCACCTGATTTTTGTCACTCCCCTTATTGATTATACCTATTAATCGATCACCATAATTAATGATCAACCCATAATTTTAATTAATTCATTAACTTGCTCTTCTCGAATTCTGTAATCCTCTTTCTCTTAAATTATTTAAATGATAATCTGCATATGATCTGCAGAAATTGGTTAGTAAATTTGGGGATAAGTTTAATTATACTTGTCAAAGCATATTTGCATCTCGAACTGGTTACTCTAATTTCATATCAAAATGTCCAAGCAACCACGTCAAGTTGCTATTTCTATACTAGAAAAAGGTTTTCTTGTTGAAGAGCTTCATTACGGACCTTACTCATGTTATTGGTAGGAACTTTATACAGACACTAATAACACATTTCATTTTTCTATTCGACTTGGCTTTAAAATAAAAGTCAACCTCAATAACCATTTTTTTATCTCACTATTGAAAGAGGAAACAAGGCTAATTTTTTTTACCTGATATTGCTATGAATCAGATAGTTATCATACCATATCCTCTAATCCAACTAATGCAATTTCTACTGTATACAAGTATATATTTGGTAATTATACCCATTATTTTGGTTCTATTATTCTTGGATGGAATCAAAAAGAAATTGTACAACAATTAATAACTGATGTTTTATTATTTCCAGCTTCATGTATGGTGGGTAAATACAAGTTATTCATATATGGCGATAGTAATTTCTTATATAATACAGTCTGACGATTTACCAAATTAGGATATCATATTCTAGAATGATCGATGTATGATTTCGTGAATTTGATTGGCTCTCAGACATTCTTTGTACGTTATACTTAACTTGGGGGCTTTGCATATTTCTTATATTCGTTCAATACTAAACGATATGCGAATAGATAGTATTAAACTTCTATATTATTTAATCCTATTTAATCCTTTCTTATAGACCGTTCTTAAAAAAGTAAATGAGAGCTTAAAATTACAAGTATTTTTGCACATTGTCAAATGAATTGCTAACTAAAGCTATATTTTTAAAGTTTTTTTAGTGTCTAGTTACCTGGAAGAAAAAGCAGCAGAACATAAACATATATTCGCAGGTTTGGTTGATATATATAACAAGAATGTCGGGTTAAGTTGAAATTAAACATCATGATTCAGTAGTTGGGACGAACATGGTACGATAATTAAGACGAATACAGCACGATAGTTGGAACGTAGCAATAATAGGATGAACATAGCACGATAGTTAAGACGAATATCGCATGATGTTGGGCGAACATAGCATGATGGTTGGGATGAACGTAGCATGATAGTTGGGATGAACATAGCACGATAATTAGGCAAACGTTTTTCTCCTATTAGAATTGTCTTCCTGTTTTTCTTGGTTAGTAAATTCCAGACCCAATAACTATGTTGTTTATTCTAGTTTTTTCTTTAAAATAGTCAATACTAATTAATTCCCAATTAGTAGGATTTTTTATAATTTCTTTTACTAGCCTACGTAGCATGATAATTGGGACGAACATATCATAATAATTGGGACGAACATTTCATGATAATTAAGATGACGTAGCATGATAGTTAGGGATGAATGTAGCTGATAGTTGGAACATAGCACGATAGTTGGGACGAACATAGCATAATAGTTGGGATGAACATAGCACGATAATTGGGACAAACATAGCATGATAGTTGGGGTGAGTGTAGCAGTTGGTAGATTCTAGCACAAGATTTAGATAGATTCGGGATATAGAATTGAAGTTTGGTAGATTCAGGACGTGACACAAGAGTTTGGTAGATTTGAAACTAGCACGTAAGTTTGATAATAGTTTTATATAGTAGTTAGTGTTAGATTCTTAATATTTTATTATTATACTGTAGTACATAGTAGATTCTTAAATATAGTTCGATTCTTAATTTTAAAATTAATGGATTGGATTTACCCTTTTGTACGAAATATAGTACATTTTAAAAAATGCATTAAAAATTTAAAAAAATTAATAGCTTATTTTTTTTTATATACAAAAATCTAATAAGTATTCAAAAATAGTTTAGCAGTATTGTTTTTTAAATTAATAATAAAATTTTTATAAAAAAATTTTTTTTATATATTGTATTTTTTGTGATTTCTAATGTACTAGATTTCATACATTTGTAAAGTCAGTTATAATTATAATTTATTAATATATTTGGCAAATTAAAAGTTTTAATAAATAAAAAATTGTATAGGCTTGTTATAAAAAAAATATTATTATTAGTTATATTATAAAAATTATTACTTATATTATAAGCTTATTTGAAAATTTTTACAAATTATTACTTTACATAGTAAGCCATATGAGTTTAGCTAGAGTTTAAAAAATTTTTTGCTAATTAAATTTTCTAAATTCTTAATCAAAATTATAAATATTTATTATCTAATTTCAATTACAAAATTTTTTTTAATCCTAAATTAGTATATCTCAAGTTATATTACTTTAAATTTTAAAAAAATTACATCTAATTTTTATATATAAATTGGATATTTTAGTTATATAGTATTTACTAGCAAAAATTTCAAATTTAGATTACTTCTTATATATTAATCTAATCTTAAATAAAATTTTAAAATTATAACTAACAAACTTATGTTTATAATTTTATTAATAGTTTAAATAAATTTATTTAGTAAAAAAATTTTTTATAATCAAAAATATTTTGTAAAATTACTAGTAAATGTGCTAAAAACTAGATTAAACTAGCAAATGCGAATTTTAAAAAAAATGTACAAAATTTAAAAAGCTATGTAAAGCTATGAGTTTTTTAAAACAAGTAGCCCATAAGTTAAAATATTATTAAAAAATATTTAATTAAGTAGTTAATTTTAAAAATTAATAGATAATTAAGTTTAATTATGTACTAAATCTAGTACAATGTACTAGATCTAGTACAGGTAAATCCTATCCATTAATAAATAAATAAACAAATAAAAAATAAATTTAAAAACGAAGCGGAAGTAAAAAAATTTTTTTTACCTATGTCCAATCTTTGATTTGATTGATCCGTGATTATTCTTGGATCATGCTTTAGAAATTTCCAGAATCAATTGATCAACGATCTATTACTATAAAAGGATGATCAACACTATCTATTTATGGTAAATCGTCAGACTGTAATAACTAGTGTAATACTGGGCTGGGTACAAAGCTTTATTAATTCATATGTATTTGAAAAAACAAGCCATATGGGCTGATTTATGGGATTGCTAATAACTTTTGATATACTAATCTATTTTTGAATAATTTTGTTACCAAAATGTTGGTCTCCATGAGACAGTTCTAATGAATCCAAAATCATCAAAATCCAATCACGGGATCCCAAGACAATTAAGATTTTGTATAATTTTACTATAACTTTTACTATGTAGACAATCAACGTATAGATTGGTTTTCATATATGAAAACCTATCCATACGTTGATTATCTACATAGTAAAACCAATCCATATGTTGATTGCCTACATAGTAAAAGTTAATAGTAAATTATACAAAATCTTAATTATTTTGGGATCCTGTAATTGGATTTTGATGATTTTGGATTCATTAGAACCATCTCATCAAGACCAACATTTTGGTAATAAAATTATTCAAAAATAGATTAGTATATCAAAAGTTATTGGCAATTCCATAAATCAGCCCATATGCAATATTTGTATTGACTATAACAAACAATGCATGTGTAGCTGAGATATATCAAGAATCATAGCATCAAAAAAAGTTTATAGAAACTTCACCAAATGATGTATAGGTGCAATCAGTATTTATCAAAAAATTCAATAGAATTTGTCTTTTTGGCTTGCACAATAAAATTATTCAAAATTTTATTTTAACTAATCATATTCCAACATGTAATTCTAATGAATGACAAGAATATGCAATCATTAAATCAATATTTGATTATCACTTAAGACATAGAACAATTGCTTCAATCCAATGGTATAACTTTTTTTCGAAATTGGACTGCAAGTAAAAATGGAATAACCGAATTATATCAAGAAATAAAAAAAATTTATCCTCCTGATTATTACTTCGACAAGCAAGAACTAAGGGCATAGAAGGCCATATTTTGTGTATCTGGCTGCACAAATATTATGTCTTGGCCACAAGATATATCAAAGGTAACATATTACAGGTATTTCACAGATTAGTATAGTATAGGCAGTGTTGTCACAGGACAGCTTTGGACAGTAGTTTGGACAATTTTGGACAATCTTGGACAATTAAATAAAGTAAAATTACTTAAAATTTTATTAAGACAATCTATTTTAATTTTAACTGGAATGTGTTCAGCACCTCAAAAAATATATAATCATATATCTTTTAGACAAATTTAATAATTATTAAAGCTTGTATAAGCTTTGGACAATCTTGGATGCTTGGATATTTTGGACATGGACAAGGCCAAAAAAGGCCTTGGACAGCCAAAACATACAACACTGAGTATAGGTGTACAGTATAGGCTGAATTTTTAAATCGATACTATACTGATCCAGTATAATATATATTAGTGTTAGGGTAAGGAATCGTAGCTGATCGGTATAGTATAAATTTTAAATTTAGTCCAGATCTGCACACCTATACCACAACCTTTGTATTATACATGTATATCAAATTAACCAATTAGTATTTGCTAAGGCTAGAATAAGAGCCTAATTTAGAATATTAGCAAAATAAATCTGCATAGCTATTAATTTGACAAATAAAATATATAAATAAAAAAAACTAAATTGATCTAATAATTTGTTAGCTTGAATTATGGACAAAATCTAATTCACCTACAAGTAACTTAGAATCGATATTAAATTTATATAAAATTGGATTACTTACTCCAATATTTATTCATATGCCAAATACCATTCAAACATTTTGGTCATGCTTTAATCATGCATTAGCTGCAAATAAAAAAAAATAGAGACAAAAAATGACATATTCTTTCAATAATTGCTTCAGATTTTATCTATTCAGAAATAGAAAAGCAGTTAAATGTAAAATATATTATTTTTTTATATAATAAACTTATAATATAAATAATTCCAATAGATAATATCAAATCAAGGTTGGCACATATACTATAAAAGAGGCTCAACAATATGCATGCATAAAATGGTTATAGTGCTCTTCTATTAAAAAAGCCAGTTATTAAATGTTTAAGGTTAAAACTGGGGCAAATAAGTCAATTCAAAAATTTTTTTCAAATAAATCAATCGCTAATATAAGCTTTTATAAAAGTAATAACAAAACTGGATTGTCTATAATGTACTTGCAAGATCATAAAAAAGCATTATGGGAACATTTTCATAAACAATATCCTAATAGTATGGGTCGAAGAACCTTTATAGCTTACTTGCAAGGTAGTCAGTTTGTTTATTCAGATAATTTAGGCAGATTATGTTCAACATATAATGAATGCGGATAAGAAATGTTTAATGATATAGAAGTTTTAATTAAAGCTCATATTGAAGATATTAATTTGCAGGTATTATAGTTAAAATAAGAATTAATATTACACGTGTATAAATTTTAATGTAAATAATCTTATATAAATAAAAAAAATTACCAACTGAAATGCAAGAATTAAGACATTATATTCGTTGTAAATTTTTCAAACAACTTAGCATAACTAGTTTAGGAGTTGCAATGCATGATCCATGCATTATTCACTGTCTTTGGCAATTGTGATCAACAATATTCAATGACTTGTTCAAGTTGTAAAAATTTTTTCAAAATATTCGATAAATTAAAAAAAGCATTATAGTTAGATTTACATAATTCTATCAAAGAATATCAAAACAAATTGATAAATTGGATGACTTAACAGTTATTTAGCACATAAAACTTATCTAAATGAACATGTTTAAGTAAATCTTAATAGCTTAGATAACCACAGTGCAATAATAATCGTTGATTTTAAAATGAAAATACTTCTCTAGCACTCACATGAGACTAAAAAAGATTTTTATAAAAAACATGGATAGAGTTTGCATTCTGTGTTAGTATATACAAAAGATATTACAAAAAATTAGTTAAATTTAGAAGTATACAATCATTGGTTGACAATAGCAAACAAAATGCATGGTTTACTATATTTTCTCTATATATGGTATTTGAAACAATAAAGAATAAACTCGAATGGGTAACTATTATATCTGATAATGGACCCATTATCATTGTATAAAGTTAATGTTGATATTAGAACACTGGAAAGAATAGTACAATATTGTTCCACAAAAATAAATATTTTTAAAGGCTAGTAAAGCCAAAACCTCAATCAATTCACATCACGCATCTGGTTTTAAAATAAATATAATTTTTAATATTAGTTTGATTACATATTAGATATCACAAGCAATTAAATGATATGTCAAATTAGGATTTAGTCTTGATTCAGGTAATAATAGCTATAATGATATTGAAAATGCAATAAAAGATATTGCAGGTACACATGTATCGAATATTATACTAGATTGCCCAGAAAGTAAGTATAATATTATGATTTTTTTGGCTTATTTTTGTTCTGCAAATACCAGAACTTGCAGAATCCTATTTTTTTGACAATTATCTATTTTATTTGAAAAAAGAAAAAGAAAAAAAATTAGAAGCTATTACTAGAATTTTGAATTTGCAAGAATGGACATGGCGTACAGATAATAAAAAAATGGATTTATTGCTTCAAGAGTATTACAAGAAATATGGAATTGGTAGGAATAGTCTTTCGCTAATTTAAACAATATAACAAAATCACAAAAAATTGAAAAGCCTAATCCTAACTTGACAAATTATACTCAATCTCATAAATCTTGGACGATGCCAATTATTCAAAACCAAAGCTTAATTATGCATCATCTTCGATGTGATTAGTTACGACTGTAATAGTGCTCATTTATTATAATCAATTAAACAAAAATTAAAATAGATACTTAAGCAGTCCCTTATTGATTCTTTTATCAAATTTGTCATCAAAAATTACAAAAATATTGCTATTATATTCTAGGCCTCCCACAAGAAAAAAAATATTAATTCATTGATGCCAAGAATTAAAAGCTTGAGTGATATCTTTGAATTAGAGTGTCCAGACTTGTGATTTCAAGGATTTTTCATTATTTAAACAAATAAATTTTCTGAAATCACATAAGTCTGGACACACTACATTGAATATTCTATTGCAGTATAAAAAAAAAGTGGTCTTTGATAAAAGTTTATTGATAAAATAACAAATTCATTTAATATGTTTTACTGATAAAAAAGGTTTATGACACCTTTTATAAAAGCACATTTTTTTATAAGCACCTTTATTTCTTGAACCAACTACTATTAAACATATAAAAATTACTCTCTATCTAAGCATATTTTATAAGAGCACTTTTTATCAGTCCTGATGGTGTGATTATATAAGAGTGCGACTGTATATAAATAAGAAAATTTATTATGTATATATAGGAGTGCGACTGTATTCATCTTAATGATAAACACAGTAACAATTTAAAATATTTCTGCTAGGAGCTGATTCTTTAGTGGTATACAATACTCTTCAGGTAGTGTTGTTAATGAATATTTTCATTGTTATATTATTTATTGTTCGGAGTGATAAATAGCATAATAAAAAGAATTTAATAATTTAGTGCACCCTGCAATGTAGTGCACTTTATAATAACAAATAAATAATAATTAGGGTTGGGGGTTGGAGTTTTAAAATATTAGTAAAATCGCAAGAGGGGCATTTTTTGTTAGTAATACAATAGGGGTTACCTAGTAAAATTTTGAGATACATAAAGGGGTGCACCGCAGTGCAGGTGCACTAAATTTTAAAACCCTAATAAAAATATGTGACAATTACCAATGAACATATTTATTTAACAACATTGATTGTCAATTGATACTTGAACAAATTCCTTTATTATAATTACCACCTGAGTGTCCAGCTATTAATAGTCGAAATGGCTAGCAAAAAATAGCAAATTAGCAATTGTCCACATGAATAGGCTCATTTCCAGTTTTTGAACTCTAATATTATTTTAATCATTTTTTTTAAAAAAAAATAGCGACACATATATTTATAAAAATCAAATTTGTACTAAGGTTATTACAAATAAATTCAAAAGTTACCAATTGTTTACAAACAAAAAAAATATCTTATAATTATTGTATTAATAGCAAATTTTGCTTCCTGGCAATTTGCTAGAAATAGCGCTATTATATATGCTACAAATAGCTGGACTACTCTGATTACCATTTAACGATAATTGTTTTTATGAAAATGATAGATCAACAAAAAAATAAACTAACAATTCTAAAATTCTGCCTTTTTTTTATTTACGGCAAAAATTTTTAGCATAAAAAATAGATAATAGTTTGAGACGTTTGTGAAGATCCATAACGATAATGCAATGACAAAAAGATGAAGTATGCTTGATCAATAATTTTTTAAGTAAATCCATGAATAGTTTCAGCCAATAAGCGCAACTCTATGAAAAAAAGGGCGTTATAGTCCTGGGAGAGTTTTTATTATTGTTGCCGATTCTTTAAGTTTTGGCCACTAATATTAAGAGGTCAATTTCTTCTTCCTTAGTTTCATTAGTTGGATGTGTGTTTGTTATTTATGAAAGAGTGTTTCTTGACTATCCTTGTCAATCGCATTGTTTTTGGGTTTTGCATAATGGGAATTATACAGGTTCTTTACTAGTAGGGACAATACTTGTTAATTCGGGTTTTATATATTATTAAGGAATTGCTGATTATAGAGTTAAATGTATTATTATATTTTTATGATGATAATTATTTACAAATCAAATAATAAAGTCTACCTGCTTTTTGGCAAAAACTAGTGCTTTTATATTTTTCATTTTGTGCCTTCCCACAACTTTTAAAATAAAGCAATTTTTGAATGAATTTACAAATAGGAAGTAACGGCTACGAAATGATTCAAAAATGAAGTAATAACTGATAAACATAAGATGTAAAGAAAAATGAGAACACAATATGTAAAATTCGGTAAAGATAAGAAAAATGAAGTAATAATATGGAAAAATGTAGTAATCGGTGCTGGTAATCGAACGATCATATGATCGGGAACCAGACTGGGATCGACCTCCAAAGATCGTTTAAAATTTTTCAAACAACACCATCTACGTGGTAATTAATTTTCCACTAATTATGAAACTATCATCAATGTTTTATTCAATTGGAATAAAAATATAATTGATTAGATAAACTATTTTTTTACTAATTAAAATCTATTTCCAGACCTATTCTGACTGATTGACTAAGAATACTCTTTATATAACAAATAAATACAATTTAAATTACCTTTGTAGAGCATGCTAATTTTTATAAAATTTCGGCTTATCTCTAAACTTACTGTAAATTCTCAAATTAACGGGCTTTGGCATTATTTTGTTATAACCCGAATTAAACTTAATTTTACCAATTTTGAAAATCACTCCTGGGCATTATTTCAAATATGAGTGTGTGAGGGTGAAAACCTGTAACTGATCATAATGATTTACTATGATAAGTTACAGGTTTTTCACTCTCACACACCCATATAATAATCCAAATTTTTAATACTTTATTATCAATTTTAATCAATGTATATTTTTTTCAAAAAATTTTGTGAAATTTTGTCATGTTCAGTGTCATTTAATTATCAATTGCCCCTTCAAGTAATTTTGCTAACTTTACGTAAAGTGTAAGGCATATTCATCATAATTCTTGATCATAACGTCCAAGTTTTCTGATAGAATTTTTTGTTAATTGGTCTTTACACCATAGTATTGCCAGTAAAAAAAAAAATTGCCCTGAGCGAAGCGAAAGACGCATATCCTAACCGCTTTGATGACTGAAATTGTGATTTTTATAAAAAACGCATTTTTGTCATTTCTGTCCGTAACGCCCCTGAAAATTTTGATCTGTGATATAATATAATAACCAGATTTTCAGGGGCTGAGGTCATTAGTCAACACTTGCACCAGACTAGCATATTGACTTATACATGTTTTCAGCTCCTAGTATATAACAGTATATCAATCGTTACATATTTGGAAGTATGTTTGTAATTCGTCGCAATGCTCCACAAAAAAAAAAACTTGTTTTATTTTTAATTTTTTAAACTTTATTGTTATAGTTTATCTTATGATTTATTTTGTGAAAAATCATGAGGTGCGTGCATGAATAAATAAATATCATCATAATATATTCATAATTTATTCATAGTTGTCACCATTCCGTGATTATAAATATTAGTCACAAATAGTCATACTATTTTGTAACTAATTCAAAAGTATCACAAATATACATACTTTAAAAAAAAAGATTTGCTGAAAAATTAATATAAATGAATAAGGATTGGTACAAAAATTTAATGGGATAATATTAAAGATGATATAATTATATTTTAAAAAAAAATTTAAAATTGTACAATTTTAACCAAGCGAAAGATTTCAGAGCCTTCAACAATGCTATGTGAGAAAGACATAAATAGTGAAACTATTGATAATAAATTTATCGATATATCGCAAAGAAACCATATATTAGAGTTCAGGTATAAGAAAATTGAAAACAAAAAATTAGTCAAAGCTCAAGGTTACGGTGTTATAGAAAAAGGTTGTTTAAATCAAATTGTTGCAATGAAGCATATTCCCAAAAAATTTATAATTAATGATAAAGAAAAATTAGAAGAATATATAAGTATTTCATTTTGTACCTTTGACCAGAATTTTTTATTGTTTATACTATAACAAATCCCTGAAATTGCATAAGTCTTGACCAAAGTTGAAATGACTTATTGTAATAGTAACCATTTACTGAATTAATGTTCATTGTTTAAAGTATCTTTTTTTAATGGTTCAAAATTGGCATTGTACTTAAACTATTGCAAATAATTACCGTAAGTACAAATAATAGATTTTATTTAAAATGTGAATCAAAAACGATATTCTGTACTATTACTTCAATCAATGTAACTAAAGTTTCCAAAAGCCATTTTTCTGGAATAACATTATATTGACAACATTAGCTATAATATCAGACGATTTGGTTAGTATTATGTTCTTTTGTGAAAATGGCTTTCGAATAAGTAAATAACCTATTTCTTGGTCATTTCTACCTTAGCCTGAACACTTTACTTTTGATCCATTAATCAATTAATTGATTCAAACTTTATTAAAGATGCACAACTTAACTAGGATAAGGCATTCTAACATTTACAGTTCATTGGAGTTTGTAGCAGTAAATATTACTTTTATTTCTTAAATAGTTCTATTCCCCAAAAACAAAGAAAAAGATTTATGTGACATGTATCTAATTTGAAAATTCTATTAAGACCCTGAAACAAAAAGCTACCTAGTGATTCTGGAATATGCTAAGGATGGAAGTTTTTATGATTATCTTGTAAATAATTATGACAAGCTGAATTGGGTTGACAAACTGAAATTTGCAAGTGATATAGCACATGGTTTAAAATTTTTGCATAATAATAAAATAGTTCATTGAAATCTGGTAAATTTTATTATTTTTTTTTATTTTCATTCTTTCTAAATACATTTTACAAAGATATAGAACATTTTCTCCTAGAGTACAAAGACAATTTTTATAGATGATGGAAATGTGCAAATATCAAATTCAATATTTTTAGAATTAAATGTTGAAGCTTCCTCATCCATATCACTGCAAAATGGAATGTCTGCTTTTATAGATCCGGAACTTTTAAAGAATCCAACATTGAAATTTGCACTAGCATTTGTAGTTTTGGAGTAATCATGTGGTCTATATCAAGCAAAAAATATCCATTTGAAAATTCAACTAATTAGTCAACTTTATTGCGTCGAGTTCTAAAAGAAAACATTCAGGAAAAACCTGTTGATGGTATTAAACCAGCATATTAAGAATTATATTAGAAATGTTGGATGTCTAATTCAGTAGAGTGGCCAAAAATAGGGGATGTTAGTTACCAGCTTGATATCCTGTACAATGAATAATTGCAAAATAATCTGCCTAAGAATGACAACACAGGAATTCAAAAAAGAAATTCTCAAATTAGAAAAAGAGCTATTCCTCAAATTCAAAAGAATCATATTTCTAAAAAACCTTCTATCATCAAAAAGATTATAAAATTTTTTCAAAATTTTAATTGTAACTAAGATTATAAATATTCTTTTAAAGTTTTATTGTAAAAACTAGGTATGGTATATTGAATAAAATTGTACATAAATTTTACATACTAAAAGTGGACTAGAATGTTTAAATAATTATATTAGAATAATATCCTATTTTTATAATTTACAATCTATTGAATTGTGGGTTTTCCAATTTCTCTATCTTTTATAGTCTTTTAAAAGAAATAACAAATATGCTAGTAGTTTTTTTCAATAGCAAAGCAAGATAAACTAGCTATTTCAAATTTTGATGCAACTCAATAAATTCACTTACATGATATACTATAGTATGAATATATGGTATACTATCATTTGACAATATAATCCTTTAATAATTATTGGTAAATTAAAACTTTTTATAGATTTGGTTAAAGTGAATTTCAAATATTCAATAGCATTTTGTTTAAATTGAACACCTGTTACTTTAGGGTCTTTTAAAGATTCATATAATTTGGCAAAATTATTCTATAATTGAATTGATAAATTATAATAGCACATTTTTCTAAAAATATTTAAAAAAGATCAAATTTATATAATATCTTGAACTTATTATTTCCTGTTAATGAAGATATTGCAAACTTTTGATCCTTTTTCTTGCAATAATTTAAACTTGACCTTAATTCATCTATTATTGCTTCTTGCTTCAAATTAAATTTTTTGTTGCTTTAAGTTCAGAAATAACTAAGCCCACAATCAGTCCATAATTTTTAATAACAAATGAAGCTTGTCAATTACCTAGTGGTCAAGTAGGACCCTGAATAACCTATATTAACTTATGCAGTCAGACATCCATAAATGCAACCTCTATAAATGCAATACCTCTCTAAATGCACATTTTTTCTTTCTATAAGATATTATTAGTGCTAAATGCATATTCTGTATTCTGTAAATGCATGTTCTCTTAAATAACATTTTATATTACACTAACTTCTCTAAATGCACGTAGCATTAAATTTTAGTATTTAAGATAGATTATACAGTTTTTAGTAGAAGTTACATAAACATAATAATCTAATTTTTAAAGCTGCAATTTAATTGGATCTCTCTAAATGCAAACCTCCCTAAATGCACATTGTAGACCTGTCTCTACAAGTTGTATTTATGGAGGTTTGACTGTATTTGAGTATCATAATAAATTTTTTTTTGGTTAGCACTTTTATATTGGTATATATAAGCTATATTTTAAATATCAGATAAAACTTTTATTCAATTTTAACTTTTTTAAAATATAATATTTTTAAAAAAAAAAAAAAACTGAGTTACATTCTTTAAAAAAAAAATAATAAAAAATAAAACTGAGTTATTTTCTAAAAAATAAAATTGAATTAAATTTTCTAATAAAAAAAACCAAAGTCACATTTTTATAAAAAACAAAACAAAGTTATATTCTTTAAAAAGAAAAACAGTAAAAAAAAAAAAAAGTTATAATCTCTAAAAAAAAATAGAATTACATTTTTTAAAAAAAAATATATAAAAAACAAAAATTATATTCTTTAAAAAAAAAAAAATAAAAAACCAATTTTATTCTCTAAAAAAAAAATATTTTATTCTCTAAAAAAAATTATTTCTTACTTTACATTTTTCATTAGTATATTTTAAATATAAGATTTATAAAAATTACCTAATTAGTATTTTTAAATATACTCTTTTTGCTAATTAGCTGTTTTTAAAATATAACCTTTTTATTCAATACCTACTTTTCAAATATAATCTTTTTTTAAAAAAGAGCCTCTATTAGCAATTTTTCAAATGACTATATATAGATTGTTCAGGATTCTGGTTAAGAGGCTATTATTGGAAAAAGTGGTTTTTAATATAACTATCAATTTTAATAAAATTCTGATTGATTTTATTTATATTTTTATTTATCATCCAATTATAATTAAAATCTCTATTTAATTCTTTTTAACAGTTACACCAATGACAAAAATTATTTGAATTTGCTGCTTTATGTCCAAGACATAAAGCAAGTATTTTCTAGTTAGCAGAAAAATATAGCTTAATAGTTCACTTTTATTATTATTACTATAAAATTCTAGTTTGATATCTTCGAGATCTTTTGTTAAAAATCAAGTGCTACTTGTAAAGAATCATAATTTTCAGTTCCAGGATAAAGTAACAATAAATGATGACTTTCAGGTTTGTATATATTTTTTAAATTATTTAAAATTGCAAAGGTAAACATAACATAATTAACTTTATGTCCAACATTTCTTCTATCACCTGAAATTCGTATATGTACTATAAAATTCAATAATAAAAGTTTTTTTCTAAGCCAAATAGGAATTATACTTCTTAAAATATCCTTAATCAACGTATATATTTCTCTACCAATTGATTTCATAATACTGTACTATCTATAATATTAGAATTATTAATATATGGCTCCAAATTTTTAATATTTTCCTTTTTCAATAAAGATAACTGAAAATTGATGGTATAATTTTTATATACTCATTCTTTTTACCATTAATTTGTTGCCTTATATCTACTATTTTTATTTTTGTTTCTATTTTAAGTGATAGATTGATAGTAATGAATTAAAAGAATCAAAGGTTTTAAAGGATACTTAATAGTTTAAGTATGAAAAGCTATTTAAGAGTTTTAAATATAAAAAGCATTTTAAGTAAAAAGCATTTTAAGTATAAAAGGTTATTTAAAATCTTAAGATTTGTAAGAGTTTTAAGAAAAGATTCTTTTTAATTATATTTTAGTTTGTAAAAGAAAGTTTATAAGAGTCCAAAGCTTATTTTAAAATAAAAGTAACTCAGTTGAGTTAAAATTTCGAAATCATATCCAGTAAAAGTTAGATTCCTAAAATTAATTATTCCTTCATAATAAAATTGTTTATAATATTTTTTGTTTGTCATATTTTTGTATCCTTGTGATACTTGTATTATTCAAAAGACAAAGAGTTAATATATTAAGGTTGATCCCTTGTTTTAAATATCTATGTTCGAACATGATTACAGTATTGATTTTCTTATTTTTCGAACAATTGCATTCTTGTAATTTGTCAATTGCATTATTTGATCTTTGTGATTTCGGTTTCAATTGGATTATTTGGTGTTTGAATTTTAATTGTAAATTTAATTAAGGTAGCTATTGGAATTAGCTGCGTTTGGATTTTTACATAAATCTTGTGTTACTGCATTAATTTTCACATGCTTTGTTTCTTGCTACTTTAGACCAGTATTTGCCCAAACCTGTAAGCTTCTCACCTGCTTAGCTGTCTTTTGATCTGTTGACTATGCATACACAGTATGCATGTCAGCTCAAACGAAAACATTGCATGCATGATTTAATTTGGATGAACCGGTCTGATATACTGGAGATAAACATTTATTAACCTGTGAATGCAGTTAGACAACGGACATCTCTCATATAGGTCATAACTGGATTTTGCCCAATTTTGGTCCAATTGGCTAAAAATAACAAAATATATTTGTTTAAATAACTTTTGATCTAGTAATCAGAATTGAATGAACTTTTTTTTGTTAGATGCGCCTCACTTAGAGCTTCATTTTAAAAAAAAGATTGTTCAAATTGGTCTACTGGTTGCCAAGATATTTGACAAAAACTGTTTTTTGCTTCTTAAATTTTAGGGGTTTTTGCTAAAAAAAACAAGTATGACCTCTATACTAGATGTCTGGGGTCCTATGCAGTTATAATTTAAGATAGACAAAACATGAATATAACTTTTTTTTATTTGACCAAAAATTCAAATTTAAATTATTTTTTCTTTATTTTTTTACATTTTTTTTCTAACAAAATTCTAATATAATAATACTTTTAGTATTATATGGGCTCTTCTCTAGCCTTAATAAAAGTGGTGCCATTGATTGGTAGTAAAATAAACCTATCTCATATGACTATAGTTATGCTAATAAAACGGCTCAAAAATGCAATATCTTATTTTCTACTTCTTATATAGCATATATCCAAATTTCCAACAGAACGACCCTGAAAAAAACAATAGTTGTTTCATTAGACCACAAGAAACACTTAAAGTTTTAAAATATTTAGTCGTTGTAGAAGCAAGATCTAGCTGAAAAGACTATGGCTTGGATAGGCAATACAGAACCTGACAAGTAATAAATACAAAATTGAAAAAATGCAAAAATCAAAAAAAATACAAAATTGAAAAAAGATAGTGTAAACCAGTTTTTTTTTAAGTTTTTTTTTACATTTTATAGAATATATATTTATAATCTATAACAGATTATATATCAGATAGGCATAAGAAATTTTTTAGAAATATTTTTTTTTTTTTTGAGAATGTAATTTAGTTTTTTTAGGGTCCTCTATCAACCAATAAAATCATAGTTATATCCAAAATGAAATCAATATGCTGAACCAATATAGCAATATGACAATATAATCAAGTTATTATGCTTTAATGCTTTTGATTGGTTATACAATCTATGATCAAAATGTTAAGACTAAAATATATTATCAAAATTCAAACTTTTTCGATTTCCTTTTTGCTTTTGAATCAACTTCTTTATTTGCTCTTGTTGCAGAGATTCTTTCTCTAAAAGTAATCCAAGATAAAAATGAGCTTTGAGCATAGTAATCTGGTCTTTACGGGATTTACTATGCTGGGATAGTGCTTTCAGAATTCTATTAACTTGGGTTTTCCAATCAGGGGCAGCATATGGGTTAGTGTAGCTAACTCCTTGGGGCTGCAATATCTGGTTCAAATCTTTCTTGAGTCGAGATAACAAGGAGGTATCATTCGATTGTGATAGTGTCAGAGTTTCTGGGGTGTCTAAGGTTCCAATTAATTCGTCAATTTCATTGGAAGCTAGGGTTTCTGCTTGTGGCATAATGTCGATATATTGTTCGAGTTGATTATTATCCCATAACAGTGCATTGGAATTTGAGATTCCTAATATATAACGAGAGGCTGGGTCCTGTTTCCAAATGGAAAGGAAGTGGCGTAGGGCTTGAACAGTATTAGGTTGCAAAGTAGTTTGTTCCATTACTTGAATTGGAAAAATCAGAAAATTTCCAATTTAAATGTCTGGTTTGTATATATATATTTTTGAGATCACATCTTTGTTCAACAAGGAGTTTTTCTTGTGTTACTCCCTGTCGGATTAAATTTCTTCCAGAAATTCATGATCTTCTACAACAACTACTGGTTCCCATATTTGTGCTTCATAGTATTTTGCGAGTCTGTCGCTGTTATAATATTTTTGTAGCACTTTTCCTTTTAGTGTTCATAGTTTATAAGCTCCATTTCCTAACTTCTCATGAATAATAAAGGGTCCAGTTCGTTTGTCTTCAAATTTAATAGAGCGTGACATTTCTATGTCTTTCTGTTGTATCCATACTTTGTCTCCTATATTAAAGTCTTCAATATATATTCATGAGTCGAAATACTTTTTCTGTTTCTCTTGGGATTTCTTTGTGTTCTTTCTTGCATCTTCTTGTAGTGCTGGTAATTTATCAATTAAGTCATATGCTCGAGTCAAGATGCTATCTTGTAAATCAACATCTTTAGCAGCTGTTGGTTCTACAGGGATAAGAGCTTCTATAGGCAAAGTAGCTTGTTGGCCATAAACGAGTTGAAACGGGGTATAGCCAGTAGTGGCATGCTTCTTCGTTCGATATGCAAAAAGCACTGCGGGAATATAAATATCCCAATCATCTGTTCCCTTAACTTTGGCAAGTGATTCGCACAAAGTTCAGTTAAATCTTCAACCATTCCGTTTGTCTGGGGGTGGTATAGTGAGGAAAATTTATGCTTAATTAAGAATCGTTCACAGAGAATTCAGATAGTTTCACTAATAAAGTTTCGTCCTTGATCAGAAAGAATAACCTTAGGGGTTCTATGCCTACCCACAATTTCTTCAAATATAAATTTGGCAAGTGTGTTTGTGCCAGCATCTAGAACAGCACGGGCTTCTAGCCATCGTGTTAGGTATTCCGTAGCAACAATAATATAGCGGTTATTCTGTTTAGTTATAGGCAAAGGTCCTACAAGGTCAATTCCAATTCGTTCAAAAGCTCTTCCAATTTGAATAGGGTGTAAAGGTTCTTTTCTACGACCTTTTTGTCTTCTTTGATATTCTTCACATGTTTTCACATATTCCTGTATGTTTCGATACATTTGATCCCAATAATATCGTTCAGATATTTTATGGTACATAGCATCTGTTCCTAAATGTCCAGCAGTAGGGTGCTTGTGCATCATATACAGTACTAGTTCTATTTCGGTCCATTTGATAACTCTAAGAGGTCTGTCTGGGTTTCTTCTATTCTTTTTATAGAGAAGGTGATGTTTAATTTCGAAATATTTAGCCTGGGTTATAAGTCATTTTTGTTCTTGGTTGGTAAGTCCATCTGGAAATTGGTCTGTGTCCAAATAGTGGTAGAGGTTATAATATTGGTCAAGATTCATGAGGTCCAGTTGAGGCGGTAGTCTGGGTCGGTAAGCGTGAGAGGGCATCAACATTGGAATGAAATCGGCCTGGTTTATGAACAATTTTGAAATTATATGGCTGAAGTTTCAAAATCCATCTTCCAATTCTTCCTTTAGGTTCAGCAGTATGTAGCCATCTTAATGCTAAATAGTCTGTAACCAAGATAAATTGGGTAGTGCCTAAGTATTTATGGAAATGTTCTATAACCTATACAACTGTAGCACATTCTAGTTCAGTAGCTGCATAATTCATTTCTTCCTTTCTTAAGCCTTTACTGGCATAGGCAATTGGGTGTTCTTTTCCATTTCTGTCTAGTTGACTTAGTATGGCACCAAAACCATTATAGGAGGCATCAGTGGTGAGTAAAAATGTCTCTTTAAAGTTTGGGTAGGCCAATATAAGGGCAGTAATAAGTCTAGATTTTAACTCTTCAAAAGCTTTCTGCTGTCTATCTTGCTAGTGATAAGGTCATCTTCCTGTAGCAGGAAATTCAAAGAGCGAGCAATTGATGAAAAGTTTTGAATAAATTGGCGGTAGTATCCGGCAAGTCCAAAGAAAGATTGAAGGGCCGTAAGGTTTTTAGGAGGTTGAATCCATTGGACAGCTTCTACTTTTTGTGGGTCAGGGGCGATACCCTTAGCCGAGATACAGTGATCGGAAGTAAATCACCGGAAATTTCCAGATCTACCGGGAATTTCATATACGTATGATAATCTTTTTTTTAACGTACATACGTCTTTTTTCACTTGTGTTTTTTTTTTAACACACAATTTTAATTGTTTTTGATGATAAAAAAACCCTCCCGCCAAGAATTAAGCCTAGAACAACGAAGCCGTATTGCCGGCGCTTACCTGTGTGGTGTTAAACCACTTGACATTGCAAAAGTTTTTGATCTCCCGAAATCAACGGTGTATGACACTGTTAAGCGATATGAAGAGACAGGCTCAGAGCATCCGAACAAACGCCCTGGTCGCCCCGAAGCTCTCTCTGCGCGTGACAAACGCTCTTTAGTTCGTATTACAAAAAAAAATCGGAAGGAACCCTTGGCTGTCATCACTAACGAATTCAACGTCCAACATGATACGACGCTTACCACCAAAACTATTCGAAAGTACCTCCACAATTTAGGTTGGAGAAACTGTGTCGCCTGTCGAAAACCTCTTTTAGACAAAAGAAAAGCACTGGAGCGAAAAAAATGGTGCCGTGAACATTTAAAATGGGTAAATGAATGGCAAATGGTTGTTTTTACGGACGAGTCAAGGTTTTGTCTTCACAAAGCAGATGGTCGTGAAAGAACTTGGCGTCGAGTTAATGAAAAATATCATAAAGATTGTATAAATACGACTATGAAGTTTGGTGGTGGTTCTGTAATGTTTTGGGGCTGTTTTTGTTGGTGGGGCGTTGGACCGTTAGTAAGAATTAAGGGTAATATGAATTCGGATAGTTATGTTGATATTCTTGCAAAATATTTTATTCCTTGGGCAAATTCTTTAATGGAAAAACATCATGGTGAAATAAATTTAATTTTTCAACAAGATTTGGCTTCTATTCATACATCTACATATTCAGAATGGTGGATGAATTCGCATAATTTTAATATATTAAATTGGGCACCGTATAGCCCTGATCTTAACCCGATTGAAAATCTTTGGGAACGTCTTGATTCTGCAGTTCGTAACAGAAAACCCATGCCTACAAAGTTAGAAGAATTAGTTAAAATTATAGAAGAGGAATGGTATAACTTATCAATTGAATATATTCGTTCACTTATCTGTAGTATGCCAAATCGAGTAAAGACAATATATAAAGCCCGAGGATGGTACTGTAAATATTAAATAACCCAGGGTTTTTTTTTTTTGGGAATGTAAATATAAATATTTTATTTTATTTTATATAATTATTTTGTAATTATATAAAATATAATAAAATAAAAATCGTACGTAAAATTTGGCCTCTTATGTGTTACCTATAAAATTTCCGGTGATTTACTTCCGATCACTGTAAGATGTCCCAAGAAATGTAGTTGGTGCATCCAGAAGGTATATTAAGTCTGAGTCCTGCTTGTTTAATTCTATTAAATACTCTTTTTAAATGGGTCAAGTATTCATCAAATGTTCTAGAATAAACAATTGTATCATCTAAGTATACAACGACAAATTTCCATGCAATTTCTTTATATACATGGTCCATGAGCCTTTGGAAGGTTGCAGGAGCATTGCAAAGACCAAAAGGCATTACATTAAATTCATAAATTCCGTATCGTGTAGTGAAAGCAGTTTTCTCTCTGTCACGGGGATCCATGGCAACCTGCCAATAACCACTTGCAAGATCGAGAGTGAAAAACCAAGAGCATCCTGCAAGGGCATTAAGCATTTCAACAATGCGAGTTAGAGGGTAAGCATCCTTTTTAGTGACAGCATTTACTTTCCTGTAGTCTATACAGAATCGCAATTTGCCATTTTCTTTCGTACTAGCACTACAGGTGAGGTCCAATGGCTATCAGAAGGTCGAATAAGTTTATACTCTAACATCCTCTGTATTTCTTTCTGTATAAATTCTTGTTTATTAGGTGGTACAGAATAAGGACGAGAGCGTATAGGTATACATCCTCAGTGTAGATTTGGTGAGTAACCAGGTTAGTTCATCCTAGTTCAGTTATATCAGTTGCAAAGAGGTCTGCAAATTCTTCTAATATTTTTTGAAAAGCTAGGCCTTGTTCTTTATTAAGTGGTCCAATATTTAACGAGGTCTGGATCAACAGAGTATATTCTTCATGTTCAAGGGTAATAATATTTACAGGTCTATGTATCAGATCCCGGTCTGAGTCGACAGGTAGTTTATGATCCTGTCCAGGATTCCTTAAAAATTTTGACAAAGCGTTTCCAAGGCATTAGCCCATTGGTGAGCATTCCGGGCTTCTTCTTGGAAAAAGCGTAGTAAAGCAGAATTGGTAGTTTCCAAGGTTTCAATTCTTGCTTGCAGTTGTTTTATTAGTTGGTCTTGTTGTTGTATTTGTTGTTGAAGCTGATCAAACTGCGAACTCTCACCTGTTTCCTTACTAGTTTCTTCAGTAAGAGGTGAATAAATTTCTGGGTTATGAAACTTGCAACCATCACAGTATCCTTGGTTTGCATTCAATTCTTCTTGGTGCTTAACATGTAAACATTCCTGGCAAAGGTCAACAGAGACTGTGAAGTTTCTTCGAAGTATAGCGAGGCGTACTTCTGGTCATAGTCTGAATGGCTAGTATCAAAGGACTTATCTAAAATTGTTTGTAGGGGATCAATATCATTTTCTGACAATAGTTCTGATTCAGCTTGCAATATAAGTTGCATCTCGTAAGGATTCTATGGTTGGGTTATTCGGTCTGATATAAGAGGTTCTAAAGCCTGGGTGATCGTCTGGTCATGTTCTTCCAAAAGGATTTTTGCAAGGCAGTAAATTCTAGTCTGGTTCAGCTCATACTGGTGTCCAGCATTTCGGGTTGATTCTGTATAATGTTTAATCCTAGTCCAAAGATTATAATTAGGATTGTATTGGACATTCTGGCTAGCTTTGTAAGCATAGAGATGTTCCAATTCACAAAACGATAATTCTTCTCGAAGGCTGTCTAGTTGACATATTCTAGATCTGGTGTCTGATTTATCACATATTTTACAGTGGACAAGCATTCTTCATCCTTCACCTTGGGTGAAGAATTGAATACTTCGGGGATCTTTGCGGTCTAAAGCGCAGTGATAGTCTGTATAACATCCTGAACAAACAAGTTTCTCTTCAAGAAGTCTGAGTACTTCAGGTCGATTAGGAACTTTACATTGGCAACAGTGGTGGTACGACGAGGGCTATGAGTAGGCAGACGATTACTATCAACTTGATTAAGAGTATATCCACATTGATAAACCAAGTTTTGTCTTTTCCAGGTAGCGAGGGGGCAGTAGGCTTCGATGTGTTCTAATGTACTGCATCCTCTGCAAACATTGTTTGGGCAGTCTTTATATAAATGATTAGGATCCTGGCAAGTAGAGCAAGTAGCACATCTTGGGGCTTGTCTAGGGCATTTAACAGAAATATGGCCCAATTCTGAACATCTATTGCATTGGTTAGTAGGACAGTCTGCAAAGAAATGGTCTAGAGAACTACAATTCCCACACACATGTTGTTTAGAAGCTTTTCTATTTTTGCGGTGTGGCTGTTGGACAGTCCATTCATTATTCTCAGGTGAAGAAGATTTGTCTGTTTCTTCAAGGTTAAAAGCATAAGCTTCTTGAGGGTGCAAATATTCTGTTTCATAAATGTCTATTTCATCTGGGCTGGTGATAGTAGATTGACTAGGAAGGGGTTGATTGCTTTCATACATAGTGGGGATAATATGTTTCTTATTTTTCCATCTAAAAGTATAGCATCCATTTTTCCAGTTATAATTTGCTTCAACTTTCTGGTTCCAATCATTGCCTAGGAGGACAGAGTAAGAGGTAGTGTCTACTACTTCTATGGTGAGGGGAATAGTAATATGGTCTATTTCAATAGGCAAGTCTTTTATGATGTCTAATGGTCGAGTGGAGGTTCCAACTGCGGGTACAATAAGACTATTGGAAGCCTTTTTAATAGTTAATCCTAGTTCTTTAACTGTCTTGTGAGAAACCATACAAATAGAAGCACCACTATCTATAATAGCTTGATAGGGTTGGTTCTGCAACGAAATATTGTACTTAACAGGTGTAGTGTAAGCAGGTGTCTGAATAAAGTTGGTATTTTTGGCTTCTTTATAAAGGTGAGCAGCCAAAGCACTTCTAACAGATGAGTTATTAAGCAACGTTTTCCATTTATTAGCAGTAAAAGGAGATGTCTGAGTCTGGTTCTGTATGAGGCAATTTACACTTCGATAATAAGGAGAAGGTGACCGATTAGAAGAGTTTTGATAATTATCATCATTTCGGCTTCTATAATTATTATCCCAAGACTGGCTCCTAGGACAGAAATTGTTACGGCTACGAGAACGGTCTCGGTTACTGGAATAGCGACTAGAAGTACGTCCATTTCGGTCCCTATTCTGGTTGTTATTTCTGTTTCGGTTATTGTTATTATTATTATGACGAAAGTTGGATCCTGGTCGTTGGTTCTGTTTTCTGCAGTTACAGTCACGGATGAAATGTCCGGTGTGTACACAATAATAACAAATAGGAGGTTCTTTCATTTGAGAAGTTTGAGCACAGTTATCAGCATAGTTAACAGAAGAGGTAGGTGTTGTCTGTGTCTGGGCTAAGTTTATACTCAGCTTGACAATTTGGTCAGTAAGTTGTTGAATAGCTTGATCGGTGTTAGTGGTAGGAGTAGTCATTAACTTTCCAGTTTCCCATCGGAGGGCTCCTTCAATAGCAGCAGCCAGAGTAGCAGGCACAGCAGCTTGGACATTGACTGCATACTCAGGGCGCAGTCCTTGAATGAAAAGTTGTTTAACAAAATCAGCCGAGAAAACACCGTCTGGGTCCACTTTCTTTTGTAAGGTTCTAAACCTATTAACATATCTATCGACAGTGTCAGTAGGTCCTTGCTTAATGTCGAAAAGTTGTTTTTGCCATACGGCTTTCTGCTTGATCATGTAGAAATGTGCTTTAAAAAGATGTTGAAAACTTCGGTCCTGGTGAGCATCATCATTAAAAGCATTGGGTTGTGGATTTAAAGCTTGGTACCAGTCTAATGCAATTTCTTTAAGATACACAGGAGCAAGTTGAAGCTTTCATGCAGCATTCCATTTATTAGCGGTAGCAGCTCTTCTGAATTCCTTTAACTAGTCAGCAGGGTCTTGGGTTCCATTCCCATAAAAATCTGTAACAGTTATAAGAGTCTTTTCAGAGCCTTGCCCAAGGGCAGCAACAAGATCAGTTATAGCTTGTGCAGCAGCTCGTAAAGCACCATCTCCCATTGGATTTTCCTCGTCTAGGGGGATAGGAGGTAAGATAGGGTTTAATTTTTCAGCAAGAGGTTGTAAATTTATTTTCTCGAATCATTGAGGAGAGTCAGGTCTAACAATAGTAGCGTCTTGGTTTTGTATATAATAGTCAAAAGGATCGGTTAAATTCTGAGTGTTAAGAGGAGGTGTATGTCGTGGAGCAACAGCAATATCTAAATTAACGGTTGGGTAAATTCAGTCACAAGAGGAGGTGGAGGAACAGTTGTGCAGGTTGCAGGAGAAAATGTTTGTTGTAAATAGCGAAGAAAACGATTTTGTTGTAGAGGAGGAGTAGGTTCTCTAGTATAATGGTATGGAATTTCTGAAATAGGCGAAGAAGAAAACTCAAGTCATTGGGGATCGGTATATAAGTATCAGTAGAAGAACCAATACCAGCGACAGCTAATTGTTCAGGGCCTAAAGTATATATAGTTCTGGGTGGAGAAGTATCAAAGTTTAATTCAGTCCTCCCTAATTGATTTTGAAAATCAAATAGAAGGTTTTCAGTCCTTAGTTGAGTTTGAAAAGGAGTAGAAGGAAGAAGGTCCTCAATGTGAAGGTCAAGTAGTGTAGCCTCAAAATCAAGTGGTAAGGTAGAGGCAAGTGTAAAGGGGGTATAGTATGTTCAAGGAGTAGACCAGCAATAACTTCTTTTAGGTCTAAAAGATTGTTGTTATAGCGGCAGCTAAAAACAATATCTCTAGCAGCAGCTCTAGCAGTGTTATAATCAGTAGCAGTAACTAGAACTTGGTAAGCGTCGTTTGTCTTTTGAGAATACGTGGTAGCAAAATAGTTGTCCCGATATGTTCCCCAAAATCGTCGGAAGGGACGGTATAAATTAGCAATAGTAAAACAGATAGTACAAGATAAATCAGGATGATAGGCTTGTAAAACGTCTACAGCAAGCGATGAAGGGTGACTTGTTTCGTGTACTTCAATTTGTTCTAAATATAACTCATACGGTCTATTCATATAGAGGAGTCAGTTCCCAAGTCTTAAGGAACTAATAAAAGAATAGTAGAAATATCTCCAAAAATAAAAGGTTAGTAGTAAGTTGTCAACGAAATTTTAATCTCTAAGTATAGCAAGTAGTTAATATCCAGCAAAAAGAAAATTCCAAGTAAATGGTAAGCAGAATAACAAAAGTGCAATTAAACAGCAAGAGAGTTAGTAACAGCCAAGAAAAAAAATATTTCGGCCAAAAGTAATAATTAAATTTCCAAATTCTTCAATAATATCCAATAATTTTAAATAGGTTTCCACCAGAAGGCACCAAATGTTACAGTACTGGAAGCCTTCTTGAATTCCGATAGAGTAAAAATCACACGGCTCCTGAGATCCCTTACTTCGGGCGTGAAGCGGTGTGCAAGAGGGAAGTATAGTGTCCTTTACATCTGTAAGAAACTATACAATTCTCTAAGGCAGTTCGTTATAAACAACAATAAATAATACTTATTAATTTAACAAAGGGCTATTCCAAGGTGTCTGTTCCTTAGAAATCCCAAAGTTTATTTAATAATAATGAGAAGGAAATAAGGGATAAAAGGTAATTAATAGAAATACAATTGTCTGTCCTTTCAAGCTAAGGGAAATAGGCGGGTTTTTATATCCGTTGGGTAAAGCATCAACATTATAGAAAATCATCGCGAGAAGTATCAAGCGTCAAGCGTCAAGCATCAAGCGTCAAGCGTCAAGTGTCAAGCGTCAAGCGTCAAGTGTCAAGTGTCAAGTGTCAAGTGTCAAGTGTCACTACTGTGCCGGTTTCCCTTATAATTTTTAAGATGATAATTAACAATACTAATACTATAAATAATGAATAAGAATAATAATTATACTAATATTTATACATTCAAGAAACTAATATTAAAAGTCTATTCTATAACAATAGTATTGTGCATTAATTTGTAACATCAGAAAATTTTTTTGCCAATTACCAATGTTTATTAACTAATAATTCATATGATTTTAGTATCACAATATAATTTTGGCAAAAAATAGAAATATGCTACTTATAAAACTTTTTATTGTTGCAATTAATTTTTATTAAATTTTAAGTAAATAAATTTAAATCTATTCTTTATAGTAAAAAATGGTAAAATATTTAAAAAAAATATACTTGCATATATTGTAAAGTTTTCCCAAATTCTCTGTAGTTATACAAAATTACTAATTTTGATTAATTCATATCATTTGACCATTATATAAAATACATGTCTAGTTAAATTTAAAATAATATTTTTACCTTTATTAACCAAATCATTTTTAATTAGAACAAGATAATAATAAACAATACAAATGAATTAAAAAGAATCGCAACTATTAATAAGTGTCATCCTTGAATATAAAGAGTATAACCAGTATAAAAAACTAAACAATGACTACAAAACGCAGCAGATAATCATATATTTCCACAAATATTCTATATTTAACTATATTGTTCTTATAAAAACTTATCAAATAACCTATATTCAATAGAAATAGTAAAAAAAAACTAGTTATTGTTTGAAACAATATTTTAAATTAACAGTGATTTTATGTTTTTTTTTATAAATTTTATATATAGAAAATTTTGTTGTGACATATCGTGTGACTGATATACATTGATTGCATTAATGTATTATATATCTCTTTCAATTATACATCAAATGCACTTATGTATGCTATGTATCTCTTCAATATACATTAATCACACTGATGTATGTTATATATCTCCTTAAAGAATTCAATAAAATTTGAATATTTAGCACTATTTGTGCTGGAATGCATCCAACAATTTATTGCACCTGTGCAGTCTTTTTGTTGTTATGATTCTCAAGTACATAAAAGGTATAATTCCAGAGTTTATATTCTGATAATCAAGGTTACTTTTGCATGCATCAATTTTTTTACTTACTACATAAAAACTAGATACAATATCAAGTAAAATAAGTAATTAGTACGTCCATATCTACTAATGATAGAATTGATAAATTACTGCAAAATTAAATAAATTGTTGTTATAAAATACTTATCAATTCATCATTGGCAATTTTTTCTATCATCCTAGAATTTTGAATTAGTTGTAATAACAGTAACTATTAAAAATAAAGTTGACCAGCTTTAAAAAAAACCTGAACAAATTGAGGCAGTGAAAAAAAATTGCCAAAAACATAATTAAAAAAATGATCTATATAATGTTATAATTTATTCAAAAATAATTTAATTTTGGGTTCATTAAAAATAAGGCAATTTTACAATAAAATTTAAAAGCTTCAATATTATATTTTTGAATTTCAGATTATAGGTTTGGGTTTCAGATAATAGTTTCAGGGTTTCAGATTTCGGAGTTTCGATTTTTTTAAAAAATCCAAAATTAGTTTCAGATTAGAACCCTTCCGAAACTAGTTTTGGGTAGATTTCGTTTTGATGCTATCTTTGGATCAGATAGCTTAAAAATTAATGCAAAAAAGTATTGATTAGAATAATTGTTTTGTAATTGTTATTTCCGTAAAAGTTTAAATGTTTATTTAAATATTTCTTCTTACTCATTAATACTAGTTCTCTAGCTCTTCACAATCAGAAAAAACACATATTTTCAGCAGTTTTTCTTGAATTGTTCATCGCAAACTGAAATAAACATATTTGAGAGAATAGCCAAGTAGGAACTAAAATTTAAATTTATTTTTTATTTTAAGATTTATTTTTTTCATTTTGTTTTTTTAAATCATTTTTTTATTTTTTTTAAAATCGTATTAATTTACTTTTTTAAATTATTTTATTATTTTAAATTATTTTTTAAGTTTAACTTTTTTTTATTTTATGTTGCTGTATAACTGCAAAATAATGCATAGGGAGTTATTCGAATTTCGGTCTGAATTAAGTTTAATTTAGGCTGAAATTCGAAACCACTCCTTATCGTGTTATTTCGTAGTTATGCGATATTTTTTATTATTTTTAATTTTTACATGTTCATTTACCAGGGGACATCAAAGGGGAAGGATGATGTCAACCAAAAAATTAATTTCAAATGGCCTTACTTTAACTTAGTATATGAAAGCTCAAAAAAAGATAATGCACAAAGTAAAAGTTATTTCACGCTCTATTATAGATATCATTAATGGGTATCCATTTGCTGTACTAAATTTAGTACAATGTATTAAATTTAGTACAATGTACTAAATTTAGTACAATGTACTAAATTTAGTACAATGTACTAAATTTAGTACAATGTACTAAATTTAGTACAGTTTTAAAAGTTAAACTATAAAAAAAATTTATTATTAACTTAAAATTAAATTTATCTAATATGCAATTCTCAATTTATATTTCATTTTGGTATATTTAAAATTTAGCTAGCTTAACAAAAATTATATTAGTAAGTTTAAAAATTCTAACTGTACTAAAATTGCAACAAAAAAATTACTAAATTGTAAATAGCAAAAAATTTATTTAATAAAGTTCTTTTAAATTTTTAATAAATTTGTAGAGCTAATTTTTCTGATTCTAATGATAGTAAAATCATTAAAATTGATCTGGTAGATAAAAAGTTATGAGTTATTTAAGTTTACTAATTTTTATATATACATTTTATATGCTTTACTATATAAAATATGTAACAAAACTAACCATTTTTAGACTTGTGTCACTATAAAACAGGCTTATTTAAACTATTTTAAAAGATTATTTAAATTTTTTTTTAACTATTTTATAATCAACATTAGATCAAAAACAATCTAAAATTTTTGTATTTTTTTAATTTTATTATAAATTTTTATATATTATAATTGTTTTAATGCTGTACTAAATTTAGTACAGCAAAATTTTAGAAGAATACAAGAAGTTTAAGATTAATTTATACAAAAAGTTTATTGTTAAAATTTTACAAAAAGATAATTCTAATATTCAAATATACTTTGGCAAAATTTAAAAAGATTTGATTAAATAATTAGTCTAAAATAATTTTTTTTGTCTGTACTAAATTTAGTACAATGGCCAAACGGATACCCATTAAACATCATGGATCAATCCGAGATATTACTCATTATTGCGAATTTATCGAGATTGATTCAGAATTTTAATGATATCGATGACAATTTCATGAAGGATTTAATATCAAGGTGAAGGATTTAGAAGCAAAGGTGAAAGTGAAAAATGAAGGTTTATAGATTTATAATTTTAATAAAAAAATTTTTCTAGAAAATAAATTTGGTATCCGAATATATTAGAATAATTATGATGTTTTGACGATCTAATCATGATTGGCCCATATATACTGTATGAGATCTAATCATGATTTTTTAAATATAAATTTATACGAAAATATGACGGCAAGAAATATTCATTTTGTGATGTAGATGATCTTTTTCTTGTAGTAGGTGTGGACTTGCAAATTCTCGGATTCACAATTATTGCTAAGCTCAGCTTCAGCTATCGAAATTATTATATAAAAAGACAAGTTTTATCCGCGTCAAATGTTTAAAATATTTGAATAATATGAAGAACAAATCTGATGCTGAAAATATCAAATTCATCAATTATCCCGAGGTCAAAGATATTAAATTAATAAAAATAAGGGACCATGGGGTTACATTGTAAGGTTGTTGCGTGAACAGCTAATAATTATGAAACATATACCAAATGACCTAAAAAATCAAGGCAGTGAGGTGCTAAGAGAATTCGTAAGTACAAAGCGACCTAATGGCTTCATTTATTCTAATAGCTCAATAATTACATATTATTTTGAAGGTCTAAAATATAATATCCAAATATATTAAAATTCATGGGCGCTTCTATAGTTAATCGCATTCTTTTATTATTCAAGAGGAGCCACTATTAAGTAGATTCGCGAATAAGTTTAATTAGCTGTAGTAATTCAGGACCCGGATAATTCTAAGGTAGGTGGTATACTTAAACCGGTCATCTTTTTTTTGGGTCAAACTCGTCTGGTCAAAATTAAAATTAAATTTTAATTTTGGCCAGAATTTAGACGAGTTTGACCCAAAAAAAAGTCCGGTTTAAGTATACCACCTACCTTAGAATTATCCGGGGTCCTGGTAGCTCCCCAACAAAAAATTATACCCCCGTGATTTTTATTCAATGAAACACAATGAAACTCTTTAGGGTTAGGTGAGATTAGGGTAAAGTCACGTTAGTTTTAACTCATTGATTAATGTTTTTGTGGGAAATCTATAGGCGTTAACGAAGTCATATGATCATGGCCATATTACCTCAAAATTAACATTAATATGACCTGGTCTTGTGCCAACACTGACTAATTGATTAATTGACTAATTGATTACTATAGTGAATAAATAGAACTTTTTTGAGCGTTAAAAAAAAAAGTTCATATGATCAATTAGTCGATTCGGGTTAATCTATTAATCGGGGTTAATCGATTAATCGATTGATCGATTAATCGGTTAATCGGATTAATCGATTAATCGCATATTTGAAAAATTCATAAGGGGCGTCCCCAAAATTACGGGTCGGAATACTTCGGAGTGCATCGGAATCATGGTCGACTGGATCGGAACTGATCAATTTTGCTCCAAGATCATAAAAAATTTTACTAATTAATCATATCCATTCATTAATAAGTAAAAAAAAATGCCCAGCTGATAATTTTGCTATAGAACCTGCTAACAACTTGGGCTAAACGCCGACCTAGATCCGACGCAGAGTTAATTACTTTTTTTCTCACACCTTGCACTATTGTAACCAACCTGACCACAGGTACGACAAGCATATGGTTGCTGATATGTCTTCTCTGCTGCAGGCTTGTAATGCTTCCCTCTTTTCTGTAGCACCAAGCCCATATATACAAATTTCAGCATCATCCAATTTAAACATCATTCGTGACACTAAATACCAATAACTACTAATTGTCAAAGCTATCTATCGTGACAATGTTATTAAAACTTCATACGATTATTAAATGTTAGATCTAAGATAATTATGTGAAGAAAAGTACATTAGTATTAGTAAAGAACAAAAAATAAATAAATAAATAAATAAATAAAATAAAATAAAAGTCGGTTTAAAAATAAAATAGTAAAAACATAAAGAATAAACATACCGTTTGCTTATTGTTTATAAGCTACGAACGTCCTGGCGAAACTAAACAAAAAAAAAAGTTTAAATCGCATAGTTTAAATAGATTTCAAGCTAAATAGAAAGTTTTAAAATACTCAAAAAGTAGCTCTCACTTAACTTCCGAATTACCTCGCCGATTACTAAATTATTTTAACGTCTTGTAGAGAAGAAGGTGTAGTTTCTAAATTTTTATTCCACAATCTCTGCGAATTCGTATTCGTGGCTGCGAATCCATTCTTGTGATTCTCGTGACGGAAAATCGTTATTTTTAATAATGCTTTAGTATAACGTGATGATCTACAAAAATCAGCCAATCACAATAGAAGATTACGATTTCTACAATGTTGTACTAGCAAAAACAATTTTGATCAAAAATTTACAGGCAAATTTGCCTGCAAATCGGTAAAAGGGATAATTTTAAACGGTTATAAATATACCCAAATTTATAATCTTAAAAACTTAAAATCGGTTATATTTAAAACTGCTCATAACCAGTTATAAATTCGGTAGATTATAACCGATTCTTAACACTCATCGCGATAAAAAAATGGCCAGAGACCTAGGGAAGGACAATATAATAATTTATGTAAGCAATATCAATTTTTTTAACCATTGCCTTTTCTTAAATATTGTTATTCGTTCTTGCGCATTACGACTGATTATTACTTATCATGATATATCTTGAAAGGCATAATTCTGAATTTCAAATTCTGCCGATCAAGATTGCTTTTGCAAACACCGATTTTTTTTTACTTATTATTATTTACTACGGATGGTAAAGTTAGTTACTAATAAGTAATAATATAATTCAAAATTGACCATGCTTACAGAGGCCACCTTTTTTTATCATAGTTGCGCTGATTGCTAAAATTTGATATACGCATTTCGCAACATGAATCTTCTAACACTAGCAAATTACATTTAGTAAGTTGTTTGAGAGCACCCATAATTTTGTTATCGTATATTCTCGAAATAACATTTAATCGAAAAATCAGGTTGTAGAAATCAGTTTGATTGAGAAAAAAGCATTTGAAGAAAACTTCTATTGGAAATATGCATTGTAGGAATAAGGTTATCGATGTTATTGGGTCAAAGAAATAATACACTCCATAATTAGTGTCAATAATTGTATCAGCACTGTATTATGTTTGCATTTAAGTGTTAAGAAAAATATAGTCAGACTTTTAACTTTCAGCTTTACACGACTATACTGTAACTCAATAGACTCAGCTCCTGGAAGAGGCTGAACACATTAAGTTATAAACTCAAAAAACTCAGAGCTGGGTTTCTCTGATAGCAAGCACACTTAATATACTGCATAAAAAGCCAGTTAGATAACTTTTAACGTACACAGACACATCGTCGAGCTTTGATAGTATAAATTTTAATAGTGCCATGTAATGCCTCAACGTGTGAAGTTTTCAGTACAGAACTTCACGTTTTATTTCGTCACAATTATTAACCAATGAGATTCAAGATTTTGCCACAAAATTTGCCATATAACCATATTCAACGTGTTATAATATATAACACTCCGCTATTAGTACTAGACATTGTAGTACTTACCTGTTGTTGGTATCGGTATCATGTATAAAATAGCTATTGTAATGAAGCTACGTCTAATCAGATGCAGACCACTTCATTCCGTTCCTGGTACAGTATAAAGGTTTAATGTTTTGAGAAAGTTCCCTTTAAAACATTCATATGCATTTTCTTACCCTTTAGCATACTATCATCCTGTTTTGAGAGATTTATTATACTGGGTGAAAAAGCGACAAATAAGTCCCTAGAGTTAATGGAAGAAAACGGCGCTGATAGCATGGTTTTAAATGAATTCATATATGCGTTTACATCTTGACTTAAGAAAGAAGTTTCGTCATTTTTAATTGATACTCCATGATCATTGGCGAGTTTTTTTAAAGTATTGAAAACTATATTTGTTTCTGGGCGATAAGCAGGATTGTTGTCCCAACATCTCTTATAAAGTTTAATATATTGAGGTGGTGTACCTTCTATAGGTTCTTCTCTATTTCCTTTAAATATGTGAATAGGAAAAGACCGCTGTTCGAAGGTTTGAAATGGTGGTCTTCCGCTCGATATTTCCCAGAGGATTTGTCCAAAGCTATAGACGTCAGATTTCTTATCACGTTTATAACTTTGATTAATAAACCATTGAGGCTCCATATATGCCAGCATTCCGTGAACAATTGAGTTTGAATTCATAGATATTTCATTCATCTGCTTTGATAGTCCAAAATCTGCAATCTTTGGTTGTCCTTCATGAATTAATATATTCTTTGAATGCTAAATTATTAGAGTATTAATGAATTAATTAATATAAAATCCAGTGAAATATGTATATATTGTTGTCCAATTCATGGATTATAGCTGGTTTATTTCCGGTTCTTACAATACTTCTGAATATTTTTCCAGGATTCGCCTACTTTACCGGCAGCTTATTTAGCAGACATCACGCGTGATTCCACTCAGTAAAATATACCTGCAACTAAAGATGCCTGACGAATGACGAATCATTCGTCATTGACGAATGACGAAACCATTTCGTCAGGTGACTTCCAATTGACGAATTGACGATTGACGAAACCCCTGACGATTGACGAAACCTATGACGAATTGACGAAACCTATGACGAAATCTGATGAGTTATATTCATCCAAAATAGAGTTAATTACCGCGTTTATAAAAATTAAGAAGTGTTTTTAAAAATTACGAAGTGTTTTAATAACCCGCAAAAGGGTCATATACAAAAGAATATAACCTAATTAACCTTTTAGGCAATTCCATAGGAAAAGTCGCGGTCAATAACGATAAGAGCTAAAAATAACGTTGTTTTAACAGAACAGCGATAATGCATAATTAATAGCGGCGATAGAGAATCAATATAGGTTGGATAACAATATATACATATTAAGATCTCCATTACATTCTCGTTATCCATCGTGATTTTACTTATTTACGAATAACAAATCAAAAAAGGAAATTAAATTTTGTAAATAAACAAAGCGCGTAAAGATAGAAGTTTAGGGTTATGGTGTTGTTGTTGAAGACTACAACGATAGATTGGTGCACATTATATTAACATTTCGTTCCCATCATTTTTAATTAGTGCACCAAGGTCGATTTAAACATTGATTTCAAGTATTTTCGCTTCTCTTCCCTCTTTCGCACGTGTTCGGAATCTATGTCGGGTTTATCCGGAATCAACGAAAACAAACGCGTGCATATTCCGGATCAACCCGACAAAAATTTGAACACGTGACGTGCGAAAGAAGAAAAAAGAAAAAGCCAATGAAACCTTATAATGAAATAACATTCTTTGAAACAATTTAAGTTTAGTGTATCCAAGATCATTATGCTAAAGGGGTTCCTGATTCGATTTATCAAGGTTTATCAATTGTTAAAGGTTTGTCAAGGTTTCGTCAATTCGTCATATGTTTCGTCAATTCGTCATAGATTTCGTCAATTCGTCATAGGTTTCGTCAATCGTCGGGGGTTTCGTCAATCGTCAAGGTTTCGTCATGAAGAAACCATGACGAAACCATTTCGTCATCGCTAAAAGCATTTCGTCAAGCATCTTTACCTGCAACTATTAAATGCTTAACCTCAACCCTATGTGATGTCGGTTGAATGAACTTTAGGTGAAATGATTGTCTGTGAAGTGAGAACACCGATTTTTTTTTCTAATTAAAATTATGTGTTTTACAAATATTAGCTTTGATTAGTGATGGGCAATTTGCGGTTTTTCTAAAAACCCACGCGGGATGCAGGATAGGTTTTTTCCCATATTCCGAAATTTTACGGAAAAGGGCACAAAATTTTATCTCGACCTCAGAATATTAGAACCCGGCCGGATTTATGCTACTGGCCAGAATTATACAATACATCTTGCGCGGGGTCCAAAAAAACCTGCGCATCCCGTGCGGGATCACGAGCGTTGCCCATCACTAGCTTTGATGCCGTTGCATGATTTAGTCAGCACCTTTTATTCTGATAGTTGTTCATTATATCATTAAGAAAAAATATATAATCAAAAAGAAATTGAAGACTCCGTATTGCCCGGAAATACGGAAAAAGAATAGTACTTACAAGGTCTCTATGAATGATATTATTATTGTGTAAAAATAAAAGCCCATATGATATTTTCTCAGCAATACGTAATTTGTCTGACCATTGTAATTCTGTGAAATTTGCTTCTAGATATTCTTGTAAAGTTCCATTATTAGCATGTTGTAAAACCATATTATAATATCCGCTGTTATCTATTTAGGAAATAATTTGGTTTATATAATTATTATTTAATTAATAAAATAAAAAATTACTTACCTTTCGTGACCCCATGGAATGTAATAACATTTGGGTGGGAACAAACTTTCCGTAATAAATTAAGCTATTTATATGAATTATAAGAATTTATTATTCTTTGAAGAATGTAAATTTCGATATAACAAATAATACCTCATTGATAAAGTCTTCAATTATTTCTTCATCTATATTTGTATCGACTTTAAGACATTTAAGAGCAACTGTTAATTCATTGTCTTTCCATATGCATTTAAAAACTCTTCCAAAACCTCCGGAACCAATCTCTGTATGATCTGTAAATTTGTTATATTCAACATAATTAATATGTCCATCAGAAACAGCTTTATCAAGCCATTTTGCTGGTTGCTTATCTTCTTGTTTATTTGCTCTTTCTAAGTTAAGAAATGTAACTGAGAAAAATACATTTAAAAGTTCTAGGTAGCACTCATTTTACCCAAATAATGAAACTTATTACTCACTGGATTTTGTTTGATCAATATCAGAAACATTAATTTTTGACGTCTGGTTCCATTTCTCGCCGTATATCATATCTTTTTGATGTATTAGTTTATATACATTTTTAATTTCCGGCCTAAACTTAGGATTTCCATTCCAGCAATCTGTGTAAAGCCCAATAAAAGAGATTGTTGGCCCCTTTATTGGTTTTTCACGCACACCACTAATTATATTGATTGCGAAAATACTTAGGCTATAATTAATATTATTGAATGGTGGTCGTCCATTACTCGTAATTTCCCACAAAATCACACCGAGGCTATATATGTCAGATTTGTAATTAAGAGCATAATTCGCATCACTCAATTTTTCTGGGTCTAAAAATGGTATGGACCCTATGATTAGTAGATTTGAATTACTATTGCGAGGAAGAACTTTGGAAAGACCAAAGTCTATAATAATGGCTCTAATGCCGTCTTTAAGGCCCTTATCCATCTTAATAACCACATTTTGAGTGTGCTAATATAAATGAATTAGATTTCTTAATCATGCATTAATCATGAAATTAGTTGATATTAAGTTAACTTGCTTACTAAATCACGGTGTAAGATTTCATTTTCGTGTAAAAAATATAAGCCGCAAATAATTTGTCTTGCAATATTTACTTTTTGTTCCCAATATAAAGTATTCTGGTTCAAATAATAACGCAAATTACCCAGGTCTGCGTACTCAAACGCTAGATAAAGCACTTTTTAGACCAAATAGAAAGAATTAAATTATTATGATAAATATCATATAATTATAAATATAATAATTTACCGGATTCGTCACTAAAATATAGCAAATTTAAAAGAATTCAAGGTCAGTAAATTACTATAACAATATATTGATAAAGTGCCAAAATCGTAACGCAAAAATTTGGTTGTCTGTAATTGATCCAACGTTGATTCTTAAATGCTAATAAAAATAAGAATATAACGAATTTTTTGTGTTGAAGTTTTTAATAATTGAAAACTAGTATTTTTTATGTTACATTGGATTGCTGAATTTTGCGCCATGGCATGATAAATTAGTAAAATTTATAAAATATGAACCTCGATACACCAAAAAATTTGATTACATTTTCATAACCTACGGATGGTATTGTTTCATTATTTGAATGCATTAGCCCAATTTTTTGAAAAGCCTTAATCTATTTAAGTGCATTAATCAGGTGAATGGTGTTAAAATATAAATACTGCAAACGACTCAACAATTTAGTCATACATACCTCTTTGACAAATTCATCGTTGTCTGTACCTGTTTTTTTCAGAAACTGACACCGACTTTAGGACAATAACAATGTCCCGTTCCGTCCATATAGCTTTATAAATAATTCCAGATTTCCCACTGTCAAAATGCTCCCTATAATTTATTTTTTCCCAGCTGATAAAATTTGTTATATCATTTTTACAAATTCTTTCGATATAGGTTCCTACAGTTTCATTACGATAAAGTCTAATCTTTTTGTATCCAACCGTTAGGCACTCAATTTTGTCTGCAGGCATAATAAGCGATGACATATTAAATTTTGATTGATATCGATAATTATAATCTTATATCAGCAATTAGTTACGATTTTTCTTTAAGTTGCTACTATATCAATTCCTTTTCTATATACTTTACAATGCATTACTGTACACTCTAATCAGCTTCTATTTTTTAGATTAGAAGCTTTCAACAATAAAACTATAACGACAAATTAGTCATAATTGTTAAAGATTAGCATAAATAATTACTGAATTTATTTTAGGTGATACTAAAAATTATACTATATATGGTTTTCAGACGAGATGTTACGTATTTATCACAAAAGATCCTTGATCATTTTCTAAAAATGTCATTTTGTCTGTCCTTGCTTGCAAACTAGGCCAAATTGGTCTGTTCATTTTCACTCTACTTTTTTATATATTTCCTATATAGTATATATTCATATGTATGTGTGTGCTGTACGTACGTACGTCGTACATCATTACATTATAATTTACCAAAATAATGTTTTCGACTTATGCCAGACCAATTTAATTCGGTGGTTTACATTACCCTCCCCCCCCCCCCT
>QKWP01000081.1:90439-102887 GCA_003550325.1 Gigaspora rosea | reverse complement strand
CCCCCCCCTCGTGAGAAGGATGTAATGTAAACCACCGAATTAAATTGGTCTGGCCTTAATAACAGTGATAACATGAATAATCCGTCCCGGTCCCTAATAAGACCGGTGTTACGACTATAAAACTTTAGTACGTATTGTTAGTATTATTTCTTATTTGAGTATAGTATGAGAATGATCGTTATAGCATATTGAAGTTTTTAACTCCCTGGAGAGTAAGGAACTCCCGGAAGGTGGGAAAGACTCCCGGAAAGAGAGAAAGACTCCCGGAAAGAGGAAAGACTTCGGAGGGAGTTTAGGTCTCCAGATGAAATTCATAAGTATATAAAGGTTTAGTTTCTGCTTAGGAGAGTAGCAGACAAGTAGTTATCGATTGTAAATAGTCTTTAGTATTATTGTGATAATCGATGTATTAATTTATATTAATAATAAAGAGAAACCTTATAACCCAAAATTATGTGTGTTGGTTTATTGATTTAAACATTTGATCTTTGTTCACGATCGAAGCTAAGGTGCAATACCTTATCAAGCTCTCCCAACCGATCGTAACACCGGGCGATGGGTATGATTCCGCCGATTTTCTTTTATTATTATCATATTATTCTATCCCGATTTCCATTTTTAGAGATAGGCTAAAGCGGAGCGAGTTTTTAATGATCGACAGTTGATCGACCAATCAAACCGACGAAACAAATTCGAGTTGACGTAAAGTCAACAGATCGAAAAGATGCTAAGCGTTGATGCGCATCGTGGAACCATCAACCAGAACAAGTCAGGTCCAGATAATCGAAGGAGGTGAGTATGATTTGAATAACTTTCCATAAACAGTAATCACTAACTTTGATAAAGGCGACAATGAGAACAAAGATAAATCCATGGGAAACGCGAACTGGCCTTACGCTCACTCAACTGCGACAGGCCACAATTTCGAAAAACGGAAACAACAAAAATTAATTTTTATTAAGTGCTGCTTGACACGTTAAAAACTTATTACAACAAATCAACTCCCGAATAATGCCTGCAATTCGTCAGACTCTCAGAACTTTTGATGAAATTCAAGCAAAAATATGAGAAATCCGTTTTCTTGAACAGCAAATATGAATAATTATTAACAATATTCATATCCTGTGAAGTCAATTCTACTATTGTATTTTGGCACGAAAATGTATCTATTATCATTATTATATTATGTAAAACACAGACGTCAAATCTTATTACATTGGCATTACTATACCTTGCTCGAATTATTATTGATGCCTTCTTTGTCTTTAAATAAAATCATTGTGACCATGTGACGAATGACTTTTAAACATAGATCTTATGATATTGGCGGTTAAAGTTTATGCTTAATATAACTGTGTAGTATTAATTGATATGAAAAACTAATTTATTCTTTTGGCTCGAAAAAAAAATAAAAATAAAAAATAAAAAATTGGTTGATATTGAACCAAACAACAAATTTGCACTAATATATCGAGCAGAAACCTATGATCTAATGGGAAGATATGAAGATGCAATTGTTGATCTAACAAAATTGCTTGATATTGAACCAAACAACAAATTTGCACTAAGATTTCGAGGAAAAGCCCTATTATCTAATGGAAAGATATAAGGAAGCAATTATTGATCTAATAAAATTGGTTGGTATAAAACCCAGTGATGATATAGATGATGAATAGAAAGAAACCTGGATCGAAGTATTTAAATGTGCAATAAAGCAAAGAATACGTATACACTTAAAGATATAGAAAATTCGCTAAAAGTCAAACAAGATTCTGCTCTTAAATTTCGAGTAAAATTTAATTTTATTATGAAAAGATATAAAGATGCAATTATGATCTAACGAATTTCCTAGATATTGAACCAAACATCAAATTTGCACTAAGATATCGAGGAGAAGCCTATTATCTAACAGACAATATATGGAAGCAATTATCGATCTAACAAAATTGCTTGATATTGAACTAAACAACAAATTTGCACTAAAATATCTAGGAGGAGCCTGCCATCTAGCGAAGGAGGCAATTATTGATCTAGCATAATTGCTTGGCATTGAACCCAGTGATGACATAGACGAATTACTGGAAAAAAAAAATTTGTTCGAAGCATTCAATATGTGTAATAATGCGACAAACACGTATTCACTTGAAGATTTAGAATATTTATTGGAAATCAAACAAGATGCTGCAATTAAATTTCGAGTAAAATTTAATTTTATCATGGGAAGATATAAGGAAGCAATTATTGATCTAACAAAGTTGTTTGGTATTGAACCCATGATGAATTGAAAGAAGCGTGGATCGAAGTATTTAAAAGGTGCAATAATGCGACGAATACTGTACGTATACACTTAAAGATATAAAAAATTCACTGAAAATCAAACAAGATACTGCTCTTAAATTTCGAGCAAATTTTAATTTTATCATGGAAAGTGCAATTATTGATCTAACGAAATTCCTCGATATTGAACCAATCCACAAATTTGCACTAAGATATCGTGGAGAAGCCTATTATCTAATGGGACGATGTGTAGAAGCAATTATCAATCTAACAAAATTGCTTGATATTGAACCAAACAACAAATTTGCACTAAAATATCTAGGAAAAGCCTGTCATAGGCAATTATTGGTCTAGCAAAATTGCTTGGTATTGAACCTAATGATGACATAGACGAATTATTTAAAAAAATAAAAATTGTTCGATGCATTTAATATGTGCAATAATGCGCAAACACGTATACACTTGAAGATTTAGAAGATTTACTGGATATCAAACAAGATACTGCACTTAAATTTCGAGTAAAATTTAATTTTATTATGGGAAGATATAAAGATACAATTAATGATCTAATAAAATTGCTTGATAATTGGGCAATTATATAAAATCTCTATGTAAGGTGAGACCAATTTAATTTGGTGGTTTACGTTACATTCCCTTCTCAAAAGAGGGGGAGTGGAGGAGGGAGAACAGAACTTATATAGTAAACTTTAAAATTTTTTTTCTTTGTAGGAAATTATCGAGCTCCCCTTGCTCATCTTTTATGTTCGTTCAATTTCTCTTCAAAAGTTTTGGAACCTTGCAATTTCTAATCTTAATTTTACCCAGCATTAAGTTATCCGGCTAACATTACCAAAATTATGCATGTATCTCAAAAATATTTACTAATAGAAAGGGGAATGTAAACTACCAAATCGAATTGGTCTCACCTAACTAAGATATGGATAACATTAGTACATCTAAGGTATTGCCTAACTAAAATTTTGGCTTAATGCATGCATGTAGATGGGGCTTAATTTTAGTTAGGTGCTACTTTAGATAGGGGCTACTTTAGATACAACAGTACCCTTTGTACCTGATCTCATTAACCCCGCCCAACACTCTGATTCTGTGATAACCCTGATCGATATAAGTCACTCAAATTATATTTTTGTTTCACCTTTGCTGTTTTCAATTTATTATAAATCTCATCATTATTTGTACCCTTTTACTAAGTGCAAGGGCTCTTTAAAAATTATGTGACATATAGTAAGGTTTGTAACCATAACTCGTGATAGAAACTATAAGAATTCCAACATGAACTACATAATTCAACCCTAACCAAAAATTGTGATTATTAAAATTGCGAGCAAATTTTGTATAAGAATTTTTACAATAATTCATAATAGGAAACAAGATAATTTTGATGCAAACTCAACCTTAAAATGTATTATGTGTCAAGTAGGTTTGTAACAGAATTTTTTTATAGAAATTATAATAAAAATCATGATTATTCTAACACAATAACACTCTTTTCATTGTTACCGAAATGGCATGCAAGCCATATATTTTATATATTCGATAAAACTTTGCTAAAAACATTTAAGTACAGACCTCCATCAATGGATCCAATAAAAGAATTTGATTGGTTTGTCTGATCAAATGACCAATCAGATTCTTTGTTGAATTTATTAAATGTTTCTATAAGTAAGAGGTGGGAGGATAAAAAGAGTGAAAAGGGGGTAACATAAACCACTGAATTAAATTGGTCTGGCCTAAACAAATATTGTTTACATAGAGATTTTATATAGTTAGCCAATCATTATTTGATGATATATCGTCATCCACTGTGCTGATTTGGATAATCTTACTACTGTTAGATGCTCTCAACAAGCCCTACAACTTTCAATTAGTCGACAAGTATCATTAACTTAGTAAAAAAAAGTTTTAAATGGAAGCATGCCACATTTCGCCTATAATCACTCTTCAGTTAACAAGCGGATTATCAATTATATAACTTGTTTAAAATATAGAAATATATTTATATCATTCAAACTCAAACTAGTTTGCAAGCTTCAAATCAAACTCAAATCAAACTTAGTATAGTATTTGGGTTGGGTTTAGTTTGAATTTGATTATTTTTTATTTGAATTTGGGTTTGATCTCAAACTTTATAAAATTTATAGTTTGAGTTTGGTTTGATTTGGGGTTTGATCAAACTCAAATCAAACCCAGATCAAACTTCAAAACCCTAATTGTTCACATATTTAATTGAAATTAGCTATATACCCAATTGGACATAAAGGCTAGGGCTAATTGAACATATATATAACTAGAGTTCCTTAGTTCAATAAAAGTTTAGATTCAGGTTCAATAAACCTGAACCTGAACTTGAAAAAAAATTTTGATCCTAACCTGAACCTGAACTTAAAATTTATGAACATAAACTGAACCTGAACTTAAAAAAAGTTCAGTTCAGTTCAAGGTTCATAAACATGTTTAAGGTTCATAATATACAGTTAACTCTTTTTATAATAAACAGTTGGTTCTGGCTATTAAAAAAAGTTCACTATATAAAATTACTATTTTTTATTAAAAAAACATAGCTCTTTTTATACTAAACTATTATAAAATTCAAGAATTTTTAGTTTATTATATCTAGAGTTCATTATAGAGAGGTTCAGTATAAAGAGAGTTAACTGTATGTAAAGATGCTTGACGAAACTATTTTTGAATTGACGAAAAGTTTCATCAAATGATAATCCTGACGAAACCATTAACGATTGATGAAACTGCTAACGATTGACGAAACTGTTAATGATTGACGAAACCATTGACGAAACTACTATTTGTTATAAAAAAATAAAAATTTACACCATAAAAGATAATATATAGCTTTATTTATTATCTTTTAAACTTTTATGACATATTTCTTAAGTGCTAAAGGCAATGCATTTTTTTTGATTCGGTAGTTTTTTATAAGACACATCGGATATCTTTGGGTGATCGACACCTGCATTGGGTAATATTGGATACGTTTCATTAAAAAAAAGAAAAATAACTAATTAAAGTAGAAATGCATAGATATGATAATGAAAACAAAAAATATTAACCACATATAGATCAATTTGTTTCCATTATAAAAGAAAAGAATAATTTCTTATGCTTCATTAATCATCATAGGTTTCGTCATGGGTTTCATTATTCGTCATAGATTTCGTCATTCGTCAATTGTCATTCAGAAATTGCTTTGACGAATAGTTTCGTCATTCATCAATGACGAAACTGTCATCATTCGTCAGGCATTTTTAACTGTATGCATATGTTTACCTAGAGTACAAAGTTAGAATCAATTAGTAAAACTTAGAGAATATAGCATTTTGTATAATTTTATTAATAAAATCATTAAAAATTATTATTTACTTACAATTTTACTAATTAATTTTAATATCTTGCACTAAGTAAACTTGTTTAGCTCCAAAAAATATATAAAATTAGTATATTTTATTTTTTTACTTTTCTTATTAAAATTTGAATCAAAAATTCAAAATTAAGCATCTTTACCTCAAACTTTAAGAAAAATAAAATAAAATATACTAAAATAATATATTTTTTTGGTGCTAAACAAATTTGCTTAAAGAAAAAAGTTAGAATCAATTAGTAAAATTTAGAGAATTATAGAAATTTTACTAAATAATTCTAACTTTTTTCTCTAAGTAAACTTGTTTAGCAGCAAAAAATATATTATTCAGTATATTTTATTTTTCTTAAAGGTTGAGGCAAAGGTACTTAATTTTGAATTTTTGATAAAATTTCCAAAATTAAACATCATTTTTTCAAATTTTAGAAAAAAAATAAAAATATACTAATTTGATATATTTTTTGGTGCTGAACAAGTTTACTTAGTACAAGAAGATATAATCTATTAGAAAATTTTATATAAATAAGAAAAAATATGCTTGTCACTAGCAGTGATACTCCTTTGTATAATGTATAATCAAAACAAACATAAATATATGCAAATTTATTATCATTAGAGTTAGAGTATAGTTAAAAAAGAGGGTTATTATTAAAGGTAATTTTATAGTAAAATTATATAAAAAATTTTTTTTTATTAGAAAAAAGTAGTTTATATTCACAATTTTTAGTTATTATAATATTTTTGAAAATAGCATTTTTTTACTTTATTTTTATATTATACAATTAGGTATAACATTATATCTAATCTTTATTTTTATTGGTATAGGACTGTTCTCACTAGTGACAAATAGATTTTTTATAAATATTTTTAATAATTTTATTAATAAAATTATACAAATTTCTATATTTTCTAAATTTTACTAACTGATTTTATCTTTTTGCTTTATATAAGCTTATTTAGCACAAAAAAAAAATATTATTTCAGTATGTTTTATTTTATTTTTCTTAAAATTTGAGGCAGTAATGCTTAATTTTAATTATAAATTTAGATAAAAATTTTTAAAATTAAGTATTCTTTCTTCAAATTTTAGAAAAAGTAAAATAAAATATATTGTTTTAATATATTTTTTGGTGCAAACAAGTTTACTTAGTACAAAAATATATGATCAATTAGTAAAATGTTATATAAAATAATATTTTTAATACTTTTATTAATAAAATTATATGGATTTTATAATTTATTGCACTTGCAATACATTGCACCCCCCTTCTATTAATTAAAAATTTTGACTATGAAACCACCTTTGGAGTTCTAATAAAAAATGCTCCATGTAAATTTTGGTATAAACTATACTTTTGCTCTATTCCAGGCCTTAATCCTAACTCTAATATTAATTAATTTTATTTTTTGCTTTGATAAAAATTTCTTTATTTGTTTGTTATACAAAATTGATAATTCTAATAGGGGTGCAATAAATTATAAATTCCAAATTATATAACTAATAAATTTCTATAATACTATAAATTTTACTAAAGGATTCTAACTTTTGCTTTAAATAAACTTATTTAGTACCAAAAAGTACATTATTTTAGTATGTTTTTTATTTTGCTTAAAATTTGAGGCAAAAATGCTTAATTTTGAATTTTTGATAAAAATTTCAAAATTAAGTATTTTTTTCTTCAAATTTTTTAAAAAAATAATATATGATATGTCAAAATAAGTTTTTTTAGTACAATAAGTTATAATAAATTAGTAAAATTTTAAGTAATATAATATTTTTAATAATTTTTAATAAAATTATACAAAATACTATAATTTTCTAAATTTTACTAATTTTCTGAATAAGCTACCTTTTTTGGGCCAACAATTATACAAAAAAATATAGAAATAGCTTATTTTTAAATTGTTAAATTTTTGAAAAATTAAAAATCATACTAATAATAAGCAAATGATGCCAAATTTTTACTATAAATATATTTTGATGTCTTGAACAAGTTTATTTAATATACTTATAATTTACTTAGTAAAATTTAGACTATTATATGTAGCAACTGCTAACAAATTTTTTAAGATTTTTGAAAAAAATCAGAGGGTAGCTTTATTTTCAGAGTGGTATATTTTTGAGAATATATAGTATACTTTTTACTCTAAGTAAACTTGATCAGTATTCAAAAATACATCGAAAATACATATATGTACATTCAGACTCAAACTAGTATACAAACTTTGGGCCAGATCTGAACCAAAATTATAATTGAGTTTGAGTTTAATTTGAAGTTTGAAAACTTTAAAGTTTAACTTTGTACAGACTTAACCAGATCAAATTTGATCCAAATCTAGTAGCACTAGTTCATATAAATGCTAAATTAAATCTGAACCAGCTCTAAAAGTTCAATACTGAACTAAACTTGAAAAATGTTCAAGTACAGATTCAGGTTCAATATTGAACCTAACATAAACTTAATGTAAGTTCAGTTCAGGTACATAGGAACACTATATATAACTAGCTTAATAAATATCTTTATAATTAATAATATATATATATGATATTTGCAATAAAAATAATTTGTATAGACTATTTAAAAAAATATATTTTTTATATAATCTTGTAAAAATAAGCTTTTGAATAAAGTACAAACTATTTTTAAAATCATATAATAAACTATTAAAACTGCTAAATCAAGAACTTTTGACTTATTAAAAATTTAAATATTAATATCAGTTAATAGAATATATAAAGAATACAATAGTAAAAATTGTTTAATAATAAGAAAATAGTATTTATAATATGTTATATATAGAGCAACCCTTGACAAAAATTTTGCTTCTTGAGTATATATTTAGTATTGTAGTCAATATTGTTGTGTTTACTTTATTCATGACTTTTTTTACCCATGTTTACATCCAAACATCCATAGTGTTCACAATTGTCCAAAGAATATTTTGACTTTATAATTTAATAAATTAGTTTAAGAAAAGTTTAAGAAAGACATGATTATATATTTTTTATATTTCTGAATATTTTTCTAAAAAGAAAAAATAGGTTATCTTAATAAAATTTTAAGTAATTTAGATTTATTTTTTGTTCACAATTGTCTACAATTGTTTACAAATTGTCCAGAGCTGTTCTGTAACAATACTGGTTGTAGTTATATAGCTTAGTTGGTACCACAAATTGACTCTGTAGAATTAATTAGCTAGCAATATAGAAGCAGAATAGAAAGTAATTAATTTAATTAATGATGTGTACATAATATTAGTTATTGTATATAAAAAATAAATAATTTTGAATAAGCTAAATAAGTTTATATTATATAGCTTGATAATTATAAATAATTAATTTATATTGATCTCTGGATCAATAGCTTAGCAGTTAAGCTCTAAGATCACTAATCAAAGATTGCTAGTTTAAGTCTGCTTGGAGATAAATTTGAATTTGGTTTAGACATGGTTTGAAATAACTAAAGCTACCAAATTAGTTAAAAGACTGTAAGAGAATTATATAACAGTACTTTGGTGGCTGTGCCCTAGCTTATGAACAATTGAACCTATAGTTATCTGGATTATTTGACAAGGTTTCTATTAAGAGTTAATGGCTGGTGCAACTCCTTATAGTTAAGTACAAAGTACAACAGGCCTAAGTGAAAAAAGACAAAACTGAAAATCTATGAAATAGAGGAACATGGAATATTAAAAGATAAACACACTTAAATAGAACTATTATACATATATTAACTAGTTAAAGTTTAGTAAAAAATAGTTCTAAAATAATTATAAAAATAATTACAATGTTTGAATATTGGTAGACAAAAAGTTCTGGACAATTAGAAGTAAAGAAAAAAAATTAATCTGTATTTAATTTTTTATATATAAAAATAGAAAATAAAAGTTAATTATTCTTTTTTTACACAAAATATACAAATTTAAAAAGTTAAAATTATGGTTATGTTAAATTATACTACTAGTGTTCAACACTAGTATTGGAAAGTAGATTAGAAATGATTACATCATAATAGTTTATTTGATTAATTAATTGATTATATCATAATAATTTATTTGGTTAATAAATTAAATATTAACTTTTTTGCTTGTGCTGTTTATTGTTTTTTCTTTTAAATTTTTATTTTTCTTTTACAAGTTAAAGTATTTTAGTAAACATATATAAATAGACAAATAGTTATAATATATATGAACATGTAATAACTCAAAAAATCTTTAGACACCAAATATAGCAATCCAAAAAATTTTTGATTTTGAATATAGCAACCTGGAGAATTTTTTTTGCTTGTACTGTTTATTGTTTTTTTCTTTTAAATTTTATTTTTTCTTTACAAGTTAAAGTATTTTAGTAAACATATATAATAGAAAAGTAGTTATAATATATAAATATGGTAACTCAAAAATCTTTAGATACCAAATATAGCAACCCAGAGAATTTTTTAATTTTGAATATAGCAACCTGGAGAATCTTTTTAATTTTGAATATAGCAACTCAGAAAATTTTTTAAATCTATTTAATAGGGCTCCTATTGAACTGGACTGAACTAAACTTTTGTCAAGTTTGAGTCCGGTTCAATTTTCGAACTGGACTCAAACTTTTTGTTTCGAACTTTTTAGTCAAGTTTGAGTTCGATCCGGGTTCAGTCTGAAGTTTGCAAACTAGTTCGAGTCCGAATAGAGCTTATGATTCTTTATTCGAATAATATTTAAATAATACTCGAACAATTTATAGCTAGTCGAATATTCGCCGAATGAATAATATTCATTGAATATTTAAATAATTTTAATTATATTATTACAGTCAAACCTCCATATAGTCACCCTCTATATAATCACAAAACCAATATAATCACTTTTGTAAGTTTACCAACCTTTTTACTATAATTTTCACCTCTATATAAGCACATTTGCATTATAATCACTATCACAATTTTTTATTTACCATCTATATATAACTACCCCTACATAATCACATTATTATTATAATATTTTGAATTAATTATTTTATTTTATAAATATTTTTTTAAGTTATTAATTATTATTTTTTAACAAGTAAAAATTTTTAAATTTGTTTTTTTTTTAATAATCGATTATCTTTTCTACATATAAAAGTTAAAAATTATACTATGTAAATCGAAAAAATGCTATAAGTAACATTGTTCAGAAGACAAAATTACATATATTCTGAAATTTTCAAATAATTTGAATAACATTTTATTATTACACTTTTACAATTTACGTTTAGGCGAAAAAAATTAAAAACAATTAAATTTTTTTAACTTAAACGTAAATCATAAAAGTGTATTAATAAAATTTTAACCAAATTATCTCAAAATTTCAAAGTATATGTAATTTTGTATCTCGAACAACTTTACTTAGATCATTTTTATCGATTTACTTTAGATAATTTTAACTTTTATATGTAGCTACGATATACGATTATTTTGAAAAAATTTAAAAAATTTTTTTTTAAATAATCGTATATCGTAGCTACATATAAAAGTTAAAATTATCTAAAGTAAATCGATAAAAATGATCTAAGTAAAGGTGTTCGGAATGCAAAACTACATATACTCTTTAATTTTGAGATAATTTGGTTAAAATTTTATTAATTCACTTTTATGATTTACGTTCAAGTTAAAAATTTTTAATTTTTTTAATTTTTTTCGTTTAAACGTAAATTGTAAAAGTGTAATAATAAAATGTTATTCAAATTATTTGAAAATTTTAAGATATATGTAATTTTGTCTCCTGAACAAAGTTATTTATCGATTTACTTAGTATAATTTTAACTTTTATATGTAGAAAAGATAATCGATTATTTAAAAAATAAAAATTTTTATTTATTAAAACTTCTATATAATCACAATTTTTTTTTATATGCAATTTTATTATAATTGTGATTATATAGAATTCCTCTATATTAGTCACATCTCTATATAATCACCACTTTTTGTATCCCAAGAGTGTGATTATATAGAGGTTTGACTGTATTCAAATTATATATAGTTATTGGATGTGAAGCATCCAATAACAGTTTTATTTAGCAGGAGAAATGAGAATACCGTGATCCGCAGGATCACGGGATGATCATTTTGAATGACAAATAAAAAAAGCATCTGGCAGCGAATTTTTATGTGTGAGCACCTGGGCCCCAAAGGAGCCCAGGTGCAAATGCATAAAAATTCACTGCCAGATGCGATTGTTATTGATGCGTAGCATCCAATAACAGATTTATTTTTCTTTTTCTTTAATTAATGGATTGGATTTACCCTTTTGTACGAAATATAGTACATTTTAAAAAATGCATTAAAAATTTAAAAAAATTAATAGCTTAATTTTTTATATATACAAAAATCTAATAAGTATTCAAAAATAGTTTAGCAGTATTGTTTTTTAAATTAATAATAAAATTTTTATAAAAAAATTTTTTTTATATATTGTATTTTTTGTGATTTCTAATGTACTAGATTTCGTACATTTGTAAAGTCAGTTATAATTATAATTTATTAATATATTTGGCAAATTAAAAGTTTTAATAAATAAAAAATTGTATAGGCTTGTTATAAAAAAAATATTATTATTAGTTATATTATAAAAATTATTACTTATATTATAAGCTTTTTTTGAAAATTTTTACAAATTATTACTTTACATAGTAAGCCATATGAGTTTAGCTAGAGTTTAAAAAATTTTTTGCTAATTAAATTTTCTAAATTCTTAATCAAAATTATAAATATTTATTATCTAATTTCAATTACAAAATTTTTTTTA
>QKWP01000081.1:65688-87308 GCA_003550325.1 Gigaspora rosea | reverse complement strand
GAATTTGGTAAGGATTGAAATGCTAACTATTGAAGCTTATACATATCAAAGAGCATTTGGTGGATCATATATCTCAACACCAAAGAAGCTTGCCAATACCAAATGTACAATCAATCCTGATAACTCAAAAATAATTAATCCAGTTACAGGTATGCCATCTAATAATTGTCTTCAAAGTGCATTAGCTTGTTATTATGCACATAAAGATGGATATACAGAACATCTTGAACGAATATTTACTAAAAAGGATTATAAGCAATACTTAGATATAGTCAATTTAGATGGAATCTCTATACCTACTCCAATTTGCTTACGTATATTCAATAAGATAGAAGAGATGAATCCAGATATTTCTATTAATATTTGGGAATATAAAGAAGAAACAGCTACTCCCAAACCTGTAATAGCAAGCAAAAATTATAATAGACAACATATTATACATCTAATGGCTCTTACAGATATTACCAAATCCAAAGATAATAAGCATGGGCAAAAGAATCACTTTCTTTGGATCAAAAACCATAAAGGATTAGTATACAAAGATACAAAGTATCATAGCAAAAAGCATCTATGCAACCGATACTTTCAAAGCTTTCATTCAGAAAAATCTTTAGCCTATCATCAAAAGCACTGTTTCGGTTTAGGAGAAGCAACTCAAGAAGTCAAATTACCTATCAAGGATGTTAATGACTTTGAGAAGTTTAAGAACTATGGACGAATGATCAATGCTTCATGTGTTATTATAGCTGACTTTGAGGCTGATAATAAGAAATGCGATGAGAAATATGGAGGGCAAATGCGAAAGCTTGCTGAACAAAAGGCTAATAGCTTTTGTTACTTGGTTCACTGGATTGATACTGGAAATGTATGGGGCCCATTTCTATATAGAGGAGAAAATTCTACTCAGGAATTTGTCAAAAGAATTGATAAGGAATTAGTTCAAATTAATAGGGTCTTAGCTATAAAGCATGACCGAATTGAGACTGAAGAATACAAGAAAAAATTTGCTAAAACAAATACCTGCTGGATATGTAAAGATAAATTCGATACAGATAATAAAGATAAGGTTTGGGATCATTGTCATATAACAGGTAAGTTTCGAGGACCTGCTCACAATGCTTGCAATCTCAAACTTCAGATAGAACCATGGAAAACTCCTATCCCAGTTGTCTTTCATAATTTTCGGGGCTATGATTCTTACTTAGTATGTGAATCTGTTGGAAAATCAGTTAATGCGCATCAGATCAAGGTTGTAGCTGAGACATTTGAGAGATACAAGTATATAAAGGTAGATTAGCTAAAATATATAGATAGCATGCAATTTATGAATAATAGCTTGGCAAATCTTACGAAAAATTTGGGTACCAACCACCCTATTACAAGTCAGCACTTTAGAGACTATTCTTCAGATTAAATTTCACTAGCAAGTCATAAAGGAGTTTATCCTTATGAGTATATCGATTCACGGGATAGATTTTTAGAGACTGAGCTTCCACCTATTCATGAATATAGTACATATCTTCATGGTAAAATTAGCCAAAAAGATTATGAGCATGCCCAAAAAGTATGGAAAGAATTTAACTACAAGACTTTAGGTGATTATCATGACCTCTATCTTAAAATCGATATGCTTAGTCTTGCTAATGTCTGGACACAGTTGCGAAAAATGTCTATAGAATATGATGGACTTGATCCTAGCCATTATGTTTCACTTCTAGCATATTCTTGGGATGCTATGCTTAAGATGATAGAAGTTAAAATTGAGCTCTTTACAGATATATCTATGCATGATTTTATAGAAGTGGCTAAGCATGGAGGTATAGCTATAGCCTGTAAGCACTATTTCAAGGCTAACAATCATAAGATGGGTAAAGTATTTAACCCATCCAAACCAACAACATGGATTCCATATGTAGATGCAACAAATCTTTATGGCTGGGCTATGAGTCAGTATTTGCCTATTGGAAATTATAAATGAGAAGTAAGTCATAAATATCTTGAAGATAATCCAAATGAGCAAAAGAAATATCTTGAAAAGATTCTTAATACTAAAGCAGATGCTAAAAGAGGATATTTTCTAAATATTAAGACGCACTTCCCTCTAAAAACTCATGACTATTTGAGTGATTTACCTCCAGCTGTAGAGAATATGGCTGTAAGTAAAAATATGTTGTGTCCCTATACTACAAAGCTTGTAGACAACTTAGATAGTGGACGTTTTTCAGCTACAGAAAATTAGTACCCCATCTTGGTACATGAGAAGATTATGTTATTCACTACCAAGAGCTTCAATACTATATAAAATTAGGTATGATAGTAGATAAAGTTACAGAGATCTTATCATTCGATCAGGATAATTGGCTTGCCTCCTATATAGCTTTTAATAGAAAAACGTAATGAGGCCAAAAAAGCTGGAAATACATTTCTAAGTGACTTTTTCAAACTCAAAAACAATGCTGTATATGGTAAAACTATGGAGAATGTTCGTAAGTATCAAGATGTCAAGCTCATGGCTATTAATAATGAGCAAGATGAAAAAAAATTTATTAACCAGATTTGTAAACCCTCATTTAAGTATGCTAGACAACTTGGTCCTTCGCTTATAGGAGCACATATGGGAAAAGCTAGTATAACTCTTAATAAACCTATTATTGTTGGAGCATCAGTCTTGGGTCTTAGTAAACTTCACATGTACCGCTTTTGGTATGGATATATAAAAGAGAGATATAGTAATAAAGCCCAGCTCGGATATATGGATACAGACTCATTTATATTTCTAGTTGAGACCGAGGATATCTATAAAGATATGGAAGAGCGGCCTGATCTCTTTAACCTTAATGGGGATACAACTATTGGCAAATTTAAGGATGAAACTCCAGACAGTGTAATTACAGAATCTTATTATATTCGAGACAAATCTTATCACTATGTTTTGGCAAATAAGTCTACAACATCTAAACATAAAGGAGTTAGCAAAAAAGGTATGAGTGAAATGGCCATGAACTCTTATATGCCAGCTTTAGAAGGGTCCTTGCTAGATAATCCAGTAGACAGGTCATTATTAACAGAGCAAGAAGCCAATGACTTGGCTATGTGAACTGAAACAGATCCCATGACTCTAGTATTTCGAGACTGTCTCTTTGGTAATGAAGTATTCCATGCTAAGAATGTAGGTATCCGATCAAAAGACCATATTTTATCTTTGGTCGAATCAGAAAAGAAGGCTCTTTGTCCTATAGATACTAAGCATTGAATATTATCTGATAAAATAACTAGTTTTCCATATGGTCATTGGCGTATACAAGCATATAAAAATTTTATATCAAAATAGAATATCTCCAGAGTTGGCTGAACAAAGAGCTTTAAGTGTTAAGCTCTCAAAGAGGTATCAAAATGAATGTGTATCCCATATATCTAGCTTACCTGTATAAACTAGATTAGTAAGAAAAGATTCAGCACTCTGTGCCATTATAACTCTTTAGGGTCATCTATTGGGCTTGCTCAGAATAGAATTATATATAATATATTTTTTTTCTAAATTTGCTAATCTAATACTATAAAGGATCATAACTCTTTGAGCCTATTTGAAATTATTCTGTCTGCTAAGGTCAGAACATGTGACTACTGCGCCACAAGTCACATAATACTGTGAACTCGGTTCACACTCTTTCTCCATAATTTTTGTATTACCTATAATTATATTTATTATAGAATAAAATATTTCATGAATTTTCTAGCAAATTCTAGTTGTTTTAAGTTTTTATATTTTTTGAAAGATTATAATATTTCATAAAAATATATTTCATAAAATTATATGGTTTTTCATGAAAGTTATTCATATCTTCTTACTCAACTACCACCTTCATTAATAAAAGCTGGATGGAATCGGCTTACAACTCGAAAAAAAATCCATTATCAGAAAGTGAAGCAAGTAGTATTTGCCCTATTATAGAAGCATTTTTAAAACATGAAGTTGATAGATACCAAAGAAATAAAAAATCTCGATATAATCCTATGGATGCAGAGCATCCCTGCTCTACAATAGAAGTAGAGACAGAGTCTCAAATCTTCGATTCATCTTCTAATAGCTTGCTTTGCAATTCTAATATCCAAGTAATTAAGACCCCAAGGGTTATAACTTCGCAGGCCCAAAGGAGCGATGGATCAAAGATCCGAAACTCTGTCTCCCCTAAAGGGTTATACTCTGAAGAAGAGGTTAATGCTAGAATCAAAGATGCTACAGATAATTTATGTCAAGAATTTATTAAATCTACTGAGGAAACCTTAAAAAATATTAAGCAACAGAAAGAAATAGAATGCAACCAAATTAAGATTGATATGAGAAATAATGCTAGAAATTTATTTGAGTTTACATTGAAAAAATATATTCGAGATGGTACTATATATAGTCTTATTCATTAATTAGAAGAGAAAGATAGTAGGTTATATCCTGATATATCTAGATTCAAAGGGTTATAATTCAGAGAAGAATTGATTTATACTTTTTTCCCATATAGAAATATCTCGAATCTCAGCTTCCTCAATGCATTGTATTGTATCTTTACTATGTAAAGCCTTTTTGGAACTAAATATTTTTTTTTGAGTGAATTGGAAATTTGAAGCTTTGCTTCCTCATTTTTATTATAAACAGAAAGTGGAATAGTAATAGTCTTTCCATTAGCTGATGCTGAAAACTCACCCTTTACTATAGGTTCCTAGCCAGCTCGATGTTGCCATCTAGTACCAAGAATAAATAATGATATATCATTACCATTATTATCTTTTTCTGTTGGTAAAACTGAAAACTCATCTGAAATTGTTAAGATATCATTTTCAATACCTATAGTAACAGGTATATCAGAAAAGCTTCCAATAGATTGTTTTTCGCCTACAGCACCTGTTAGTATATAAATCTTTTTTCTATCTAATTTTAATCCAAAATATTTTATAATATGTTTGCGATATTTTCAGAAATATGTGACCTATCTGAACCTGTATTGAGTAATGCATAGGTATTTCTAAATCATATACTTTACATAAAATAGTGGCATAATTATTGGGTTCTTTTATTTGCAAAAAGTTTATTTTTAATGGGTCAAACCAATTTCGATATAATTGAGCTTCTTGATATCATAATTTAAAGAGGAAGACCCCTCTACCTTCTCGAGCTCGTGAGAAGAACTAGAGCATGCTTGAAATAATGGTTCTAAACTAACTTGATACTTTTTTATTATATTTTCCCAGACCTTGTCTACTTCTTTTTTTGTATAGTTTTTTAAATGATATGAATAACATGAGTCTTTCATTTTAGGAAACAATTTACTAAGATCTGTATATATTTCTGTTAAAACTTCTTTAGGGCATTAGGGAACATATCTTGTTATTATATATTTAACTGATTCTAAAAATATCTGATTTCCATTAATAGCCTTCTTACTAGTTTTTGGCTTATTGGACTTCTTTTTTATAGACGATCTAGAAACCTCACTTTTTTTTTTAAATTAAAGCAATTGGTTTCTTGAGATTCAATCTCACTATTTTCTTGGTCACTTTCTGATTGGCTAGTTTCTTCTTGATCGTATTCGATTTCATCTTCCGATTGGCTTTGGCTAATATATCCATATTGGGAAATATTATTGATCTGTTTAGCTTTTTTAGACACAGAGTGTTCTGCTCTGCAGCTTTGGGGAAATTCGTTTTTGTATGCCCAGCTTTTCCGCATATAAAACAATATCTTGTAACAGTTTTTTTCTTTGCTTTTTTAGGCTTTTTTGTGGTGTACAATTTTTTCGTTTGTATATTAAAATTCATATAACCTAATCTGTTATATAATTCTTTTTCAATGAAGTTGTCCAGAGCATCAGGATCACGAGATGCATCATCAGGATATCCTAATCTTTGTGCAATAAAATCTAAATGGTCTAATGCTTTTTTATATTGAGATTGGTTTTCTGTAGGTATAGTATTAGATAAAATTATAGGAACTGATGCGTTAACCCCATTATAGGTAAAGGTAGAAGGTTTTCGCTCAAGCCAGGTATCTTTAACAGCTGTAAAGAATGCATTTATATCTGCTGGATTTGTGATTTTTACTCTTGTAAAAAGCTTATCTGGCAAATGTGTCCATAATATAGCCAATGCATCCTGGTTATTATTTGGTGTTTGTAACAATAAAAGACAAATTCTATCTTCATAGGTTTGGGGGGTATCAGTAGGATTAAATTTTTCTTGAGCTAATCTGGATAAAGAGGCATTGCGAGAACCTATTGTTTCTTCATGATATTTATGTCGCAACCAAGCTAAGAATCGTGCTGGAGTATCAATAGCTGTACCAGCAGGGTGTTGGGCTGGAACAGGAGTATACTTACCAGACATTTTGGATTTTAAAATTTCAGCTTTTACACCATCGTTAAATCCAACAACTGCTAGTGTGCCTCCATATGCAAATACTTGTACTACTTTATTATAATATTCATCTGGGGGTTCTTGACCTATATACTGAGGGATTTGGGCAATTAATGGGGATAATGAAGACATAACATCTTGTAAAGTCGCCATGTTTTGAAAATTTGCTATAATATTTTGTAATAATAAATTTTGTGGATTTAAATTAAAAATATTCTGCTGTGCATCATAGGTTTTATTTTTCCATTTTTTATATCGTTCAAATAACCTATCTCGATTATATTCTAACAAATATTTGTCAGCTCTGCATTCTCTTATTTGCTGATAGGTTTGTCTATTTAAAAGAAGTAATCCAAATTTTTCTTGAAGTAGCTTGGATATACGATTTTTTTTATCTATAGAAGTTGCTTTTAACAAGTGATAATTAAGCTTGTGAGCTCTATAAGCTTGATTAAGAAGATCATAGTCATTTTGAAGAGTGCCTAACTGGATTTGTAAATTGGTTATTTGGTTTATGGCATTATTTATACGGTTATTCAAATGAAGATAGGTATCTATTGTTGACTGTTCTAATAAATTGCCAGCCTCAGATATTGTGTTAAGATAATCTACAATGCCATTTAATGTTGGCACTATATTTGGGCTTTGAAAATATTATCTAATATTATTAGTTGCTTGCTGAATTCTGTGATTTCAGAGTATCGCCTGATTTTCTGTATGCGATCTTTGTGGGTGGGCCATGACTATAGTATTATTTATTTTTTCATCAAGATTATCGATTTTATTCTGAAAAAATACTAACTCTTTTTCTAAGTAATCAATATAATTCTCTTGGTTCTTTGAATTTTGAAGCACTTTTTCTAGCTGTTTTTTAAGATTAGAAATTTCTAATCGTAATGGATCTAGTTCTTTATCTCGAATTAAGATTTCTTTTTCGAGATATTTAATATAATCTTCTTTTAAGACTAGATCCTGCTGAAATTTGCTAACTCGATCTTGTATTACCAATAAAGCAGCTTTAAACTGTTTGATTTTTACACTCATTTTTGCTTACAAGTGAGCTGGTTTAAAAATGTTATCTATTCCTATAATACAAATAGATTCTAAAAAAGCTCATAAACTAGATATATCTATTGCTCTGCGTAAGATTTATTATCAACCTAATGGCTATCAAAGAACTGTGAAAAAATTACATGAAGCTTCTCTAAAAGCAGGATATAATTTTTCTATCGATGAAATATATGATTGGCTTGAAAAACAGGCTTTATATCAGATTTATAAACCACGTCCAAAGTTTATTCCTAGAGCCTCATTTAATAGTATACAGATTCCTAATGAATGCCATCAAGCGGATATTCTTTATATGCCTCATGATCAAATTAATAATATAACTTATAAATATTGCTTATGTATAGTTGATGTAGCTTTGCGATAAGTGGGCAGTTCCTTTAACAGATAAGACATCGAGTAGTGTAGCTAAAGCCTTTAAGAAAGTTTATAGTAATTTCAGATGCCCTTTTATTTGGCCTAAATTATTAATAGTGGATCCTGGATCAGAATTTAAATCAGACTGTAAAGAATTAATGGAAAAACATAATGTTAAAATTAAGATTGGCACATCCCATAGAAGTCAAGCTATTATTGAGAGATTTAATCGCACTTTAGCTAAAAAATTGTTTAGATTACAGAATGCTTCAGATTTCTTAATGTTATTAAATCTTTTAATATTCAACTAATATTACACAAAGTTTAGGCTCATTCTGACAACCCTTTTAATAATCGTGCTAATCAACTAGCCAATCAACATATCTCTGCTTCTTTTCTCAACTTCAACTATACCAACTCTCATATTCCTTTTCATACTTTATACTGGGAAAATATCCAAGTTTTACAGCCTATACGAAGATTCATTAAAAATATCTGCAAAGCTCATATTATGGCTCTATGGTCTTCTCAGCAATGCACAAATGAATGGTCTCACTTTACTCATTATTTTGATTGGAATTCCACTTGGTTATACTTAAATAATAATCAAAAAGCTTCAAATAATTACCAACTTTAAACTTAGCAATCTTAAAGCTTTTAAAACCAAATTATTTTTAAATGAACTACCTTCATACTCTCACTATCACTCAATCTATCCTAACCTATTTTCAAATACCAACTGCTTTATATGCAACACCCCTGATTCTCCTAATCACTGGCTTTTTTGTTCTGGTGCAAACAATATTAACCAGATTATTCTTACTGCTATTACTAATACTATTAACTCTACAGATTTAGAACTTCTCTCAAATACTATATCTCAACTTATCCAGACTATTTATAATCACCCAGCCTTTTATTTATTACCAGCTTTACTTTCCCCTTATTATGTTCAAACTATACTTAAAGGCTTAATTCCTTCTCATCTTATTCAAGATCTTAGACCCTTTCACTTACCCTTAAAATTAGCTTCACAAATTATTATAAAAATTCTTCTTCAAGTCTCTAAATTATCCTATGAACAATTATAGAAGCCTTACTGTTCCCAATTTGCTTTATGGCGGAAAACCAATAACATTACTTATCCTTTTTCTAATACTACTTCTAATATATTACAATCCAAAAAGCGACCATCTCTACGCCAAACATTTATATATAGTTGCCCTTGTGGCCAACCTGATCAACTTCATATTAACCCAAATTCATGTCCACCTATTGGTATAGCTCTTAAGAAGATCAGTTCTTGGGCTGTCCATTGGGTTAAATATAGTATACCTATAAATTTTATTTTAACTCTATCAAACTAGGTGAGTCTTGACCACTCTAGTAGGTTTAGGTCGCAGATAAATTAGTCTGAGCTTCAATTCTTGCATGTAATTTAAATTTTGTATTTATACAAAGAAGTATACTCCATGTAGCAACTTTTCTAAATTACTAATAAAGATATAAGCAAGACCTCACCTTAATACCAAAAAAAAAAAAAAAAACTATATAAAAATAAAAGATATGAAACCTCCTGTATTAATATGAATTCAAGTGAATTATACTAATCAATAAATTTATGAAATTAAGATAATAACAAGAAAATATAGTTTTTTATTGTTATAAGTTACTATAGCTTTCAATATAGTACTTGCAACACAATATAGTTGAAATTTCATCAATTTTGCACAAAATAAAAATATAACTTTACTAAAAACAAATATCTGATAATTTTAAGATAATGAGTATGTGTAAAATCATACTCTGAACAACTTTACTTAGGTAACATGTAGGATACCTTGTAAGAAAAATAGGACCCCAGATATCTCTAATATAGGTCATAACTGGATTTTGGCCAATTTTGGTCCAATTTGCTGAAAATGACAAAATATATTTGTTTAAATAACTTTTGATCTAGTAATCAGAATTGAATAATTTTTTTTTGTTAGATGCGCCTCACTGAGTGCTTCATTTTAAAAAAAATTGGTTCAAATTGGTCTACTGGATGCCAAGATAATTGGCAAAAACTGTTTTTTGCTTCACAAATTTTAGGGGTTTTTGCTAAAAAAAAACAAGTATGACCTCTATACTAGATGTCTGGGGTCCTAGAAAAATGGGTTGTCTATGTACTAAAGTTAAAATTTTTGGGGTTTTAATATAAAACCTTTTTTTGATTATATAACCTACTTTGGGCCTTAAACAAAGTTGTTCAGTATATGATTCTACTCAAAATAAGGTTGCAGCACATTTTTTGAACTTTTGCTAACTAAAAAATGAGGTTAAAGTTAGAAAATTCTTTTTTAAAAAACATTTTTAAACACATTTTTTACTTAGCAAAAGGTCCAAAAAACGCATTACTACCTTATTTTGAGTAGAATTATATACTGAACAACTTTGTTTAAGGGCCCAAAGTAGGTTATATAATCAAAAAAAGGTTTTATATTAAAACCCAAAAATTTTAACTTTAGTATATAGATAACCCATTATTCTTACAAAGTAATCTACTTCCATCGCCTAAGTAAAGTTGTTCAAAGCATAATTTTACATATATTTATTATTTTTAAAATTATCAAATATTTGTTTTTGGTGAAGTTACATTTTTATTTTGTACAAAATTAGTAAAATTTTAACTTGGTTTTTAAGCTTAATTTTTTCTTATTTTCTTGTTCTATATACTTATAAAATTTAATTTTAAGTTAATTAGTAAAGCTAAAAATAGTCTTTAGCTAGAAGTTTATAGTAAATTTATATGTTTTTATTATAATTTTTATTATAGATGCTATTTGGATCTATTTTAATAGGACATGTTATATAACTGCCAAGTCCTAACATGATATTTTTTTATAAATTAAAAAATTTTAATGAAAATTAATATAGTAGTAAATAATACCAAAAATCTATCTAAATTCAGATAAAATTTAGGTTATTTTAAATAAAATTTATAAATATAAATTTATACATTATATATTTATTAAAGACCATTTCTCAAAATGGATTCTAATATATAGACTAAGTACTATAGAATAATTTGAGATGCTACTGCAGAATGTTTGCCAATGTTGTTCAATTTGTATTAAACTACTAGCCCAAAAGATCAAATTATAAAAATATTGTATTTTGAATAACAGTCAGACCTCCATAAATTTATACCTCTATTTAAGCAACCAATATTGTGTAAAAGACTTAAAATATAGTAAAAATATTTTATTATAGTCACAAATTACTTATAATCACTATTACTATAAAAATTTAATTTTTTAACAATTTTATTAATAATAAACCCTTATTATACAGTAGTTACCAATTTTTAACTTAACATGGATTATAAATTTGATTGGCCAATATTCATATTTATATATATTTAAAATTATCTATTAAAGCTTTTTAAAGATTTAATAGCCAATAACTTTGATTCAATAACCTAATTTGGATAAAACAACTAAAATATTTGTCTTAATAAGATGCTTCTAATGAGTCCAAAATTATTAAAATTTAATTATAAGTTCCTAAAATTGTTAAGAATTTGTATTACTTCATATTTTTAAGAATTGATTAAATTTAAACATCTAAGTAAAAAATCCTTAGCAATTTTGGGTTTTGTGATTAGATTCGAATGATTGTAAACATAAATTGTCTCATTGAGACAACTACTCTAGCAGTTATTTTATCCAAATCAGATTACTGGATCGAAAGATATTCACTGTTAAATATTTTAAATTTTTTAATAGTATTTTAATATATTACAACTACATATTATATTAAATACTCATTTGGCCTATTGTCATGTGACTATAGCAAGATATTTTATTTATAGTTCACCTCTATACAAGTACTACAATAGAGTTCAACCAATTTGGTAACTATAGAAAGGTCTAAATATATTGCTATTATGCCATTATAAATAATTCATATGTAGTTTAGTATATTATATTTAATTTTTAGTATTATATTATTTAGCAATATGTTTTTTCAGATAATATAAAATGTGCCTATGGTGTTTTATACTATAGGCAAATTAGATTTGCAAATCTGTGTAACAAAAACAAAAAAATAAAATTTTTATAAAACAAAAAATAAATTTTTATTACCTTAGGGTTAGGGCAAGGCCTAGGATTTTATTGGGGCATTAGTATATACAAAATTTAGCAAAGAATTTTTTTTATTAGAGCCCCAAAGGTGGTTTCGTAAGCAAACTTTTTCATATGAGTTTTTTTTTAAAAAATAAACAAAAAAACCAAAATTTTATATTACACCTGATCTTAAATAGAATTTTTTTTATTAGAGCCCCAAAGGTGGTTTCATAAGCAAACTTTTTCATATGAATTTTTTTTTTTAAAAAATAAACAAAAAAAACAAAATTTTATATTACACCTGATCTTAAATTTTGATTGGCTATTCTAATAGTTTCGTGTTACGACTATAGGTGCATTTTAGTAGACCTGTATTTTTTTTAAATTTACTAAAATGACTCTAAAGTAGTTAAATTTATTTTTTGTTTAATTTTAACTAATTTTTACCCTAGGTAATATCACTTATGCTAGGTGAAGATTGTTATTGTTTATATGATCACTACTAGTTACACAACAGATCTACTATAAGTTTTTTTTTTGTATTTTATTTTGGTTTTTTTTTGCTTTCTTTCTTATATAATATTATTTAATCAATCTGTTTCTTTTTAGGTATAGTCAGATTTTTTTAGAAATAGTTTCTTGTATTGCTATATTTGAAAAATTGCTGCTATAGATTTCTTTGCTTTGAATGCCATGTTTGGAGTCGCTATCACCATAGTTAAAGTATTTTTTTCTTTTTTTTTTACCATAGCTGTTTTTTAGTTTTTAGTTTTTTGGCCAGTATTAATCTCACTCTTTCTTTTTTCTAGACTTTTAGATAATAGTTTTTAAGCTTTTTGTTGTTAGTATATATTGCTGGTATTATTAGTAGGTACTTAGTGCATTTCAATATATCTTTCACTATTAGCATTATTATTTAGTGTTTCTGTTCATTTATTTCATTAATTCTTTTACAACCTGCCCATGTATTTTTTTCTTTTTAAGTTTTTTCTAGAATAATTTTAGTACTATACACATTGGTATTCATGGTTGATATTGTTAGTCTGTGTTTTTAGTACGTTTTTTGTATTAGTCATTTTTGTTTCATTAGTTCTTCTTACTAACTCTTGTCAACTTTATTTATTTTCTAGATAATAGCTAATGAAGTTCAAGTGCTTTGGTGCTTGTGATTTTGCTGTGTTTTGGTACTTATAATTTTATCATAGCTTTTTCGTTATTGGTGCCTATGATTTTGCTATAGTTTTGTATTTGTAATTTTGTTATAGCTCATTTCATTATTGGTATTTGTAGTTTATTATAGCTCTTGCCAGAGTTTAGAAATCAGGTTAGAGTCAGGGCCTAAAAAATTATGAGGTCTAAAAGTTAGAGTTAGGGTCAATTTTTATTATATTAAGCTTTGAGAGAGAGTTTTATATATTTTACTTTAATTTATAGATAGAATTTGTTGACATGTTAATTTTGCTATATGAATATTAAATTTTATATCAAATTGACTATATGCATATCATATAATCAGAATAATTTTTAATGAAATCATCCAGGAATTAAATATACCTTTCATTAATTATTATTCACGCTGGAATCGTGAATTTTGAAAATAATTATTCCAATTAAAGATTTTTGCCAATTCTGACCAAGTAACGGTAAAGAATTTTTTGAATTATTCCCAGCATACCATTCTCATTAAGTTCTCCGAATTAATTTAAACTTCCCGTTAAAATATCGGAGAAATTTTTGAAGCTAATGTTGTTTTTAAAGATTTTGCCAATTTTTGAATTATTCCTTACACATTGCTTCTCAAATTAATTTCTATATATTATTTCCTAAAAGGTTTAAGATTATTTAGCTACCTATTTCGATGATAATTTTTAAAATAATGTTGTTGAAATATCTAATCAAAAAAAGCTTTTTAAATAAAATCTATAAAATATTAGTTCTGGAATATTTAAAGCATGTAATAAAGTTCTACATTAGATAATTGTCACTATTGCAACCAAACAGGAACAAAAATCTGCATAGAATATTTTTAAGGATTCTCTTTCTACTGAGAGGGGCTTGTTGTGAGTTATTCGTACTATTAAAAAAAAATAAAGCAAAAAATTAACAAATGCTAAAAAATAAAATGGCGAGACAATGAAATTATAATTAACCTATCCTCATTTAAAGTATTTACTGTAAATTCTTTTTGCGTAATCGTAATAGTTGTGTCCTGCACTATTGAAATTATTAACATTATTTATCGTTAATATTTTTGTATATACGAAGCTATCTAATGTTGCACGTGATCGATACCATCCTTTAGTCTATATATAGTTATAAAACAAATATCTCACCATTTGGTTTCTGCTCATCTATGTTCTTGGAATTTTGCAAAGTTGTCTCAAGTTGAGCAAGTTGAGCATACACATCTTGTGCCGATGGCCGCTCTTTTGAATTTAATTTCCGGCATTTCAAAGACAAATCAAGGTATATATGTGATGTGTCGTTTATAGGATTTTCATGTATATCATTTAAACTTAATAATAAAGTGGTTTTATTTGTATGATTTTCAAATGGAGGATTTCCACATGAAATTGACCGCATTACCATTCCAAGACTATAAATATCGGACGATTTCTTGAATTGTGAATTTGGATCACTTAGGAGTTCAGGATCTGTAAATATTAATATTCCTTCTTGTAATAGTGCAGATGAAGAAGTATCAGTATTTAATTCCAAAAATACTGGATTCAATATTTGAACCTTTTCATTATTCATGAAGATCGTTTTTGTGTTCTAAGTGTAAAATATTTGCATTTTAATAATTATAATAAAGAAAGTATAGTTAAAGAGAAATAACTCACCAAATTTCGATGAACTATCTTAATGTTATGCAAATATTCCAAACCACAGGCTATATCTTTTGAAATTTTAATTTTCTGAGACCATTTTAAATTTTTATTTTCAGACAGGTAATCATGTAGATTTCTATTTCCAGAATATTCTAATACCAAAAATTGACTTTTTGTTTCGAAATCTTGATTAAAAAAACAAAGATTATGTGTGAATTTATGTTATAAAATGTTCTAGAATATTGGTCAGTTCCGTGAAATTGAATCCTTTAAAATCATTTTTTTCAAATTAAATACGATAATTACACTGGAGTGAACCTGTTAATGTATTATTAAACTTTTAAATGGAATATAACATGCAATAAAATCAATAGTTTTTATCGAATTTTGTTTAGATGTTATAAAAAATTTAATCACAGCTTTTATATGTGGTTTTTTTGGTTTATTATAGAGCTAGCACGTAAACAACTTTAATGAATTTTTTAGATAGCAAGCAAAATTTTAATCTATAAACTTATGTTTTTTTTTTTTTTTTATTCTAGTTGCAAAACTTGTATTTCTTTTAGTTAACAAAATGCTTATTTATTTTTATTATTCACTTAATGAATCTAAAGGGTAATTCGATTTTAAATATTCGAACAATTGAATATTTGGATTTAAAAACTGTATATGACCAGACTATATGACCTTATGACGGATAGGCTTATATTGAATAAATAAAAATATATAATTACCTATAGAATCACCCAAGAATTTTAATATATTTGGATGATTTATTTTAGTTAATCTCTGGACCTTCAAAATAATATGTAGTTAATGAACTATTGGAATAATTGAAGTCATCAGATCACTTTGTACTTACGAATTCTCTTAGCGCTTCATTGCCTTGATATTTTAGGTCATTTGGTATATGTTTCATAATTATTAACTGCTCACGCCAATTACCTTTCACTGTAACTCCATAGTCACTTGTTCTTATTAATTTAGTTTCTTTGACCTCTGAATAATTGATAGCATTGATGTTATCATTTCGTAATAGTTTCATGAATCTGATAATATCGCTATCAGATTTGTTCTTCATATTATATTCAGATCTTTTGACAATTTAGCGCATATAAAACTTGTACACTATATATAATGATTTTTGATAAATAAAAAGGGGAATTATATGCAAGGGCCTAAAAAATGAAAATAATTACAAATAAGGGACATAGTAATATTAATTACGAATACAAATGAGTTTTTGCAGTTCTTAACATCCTCAATTAATGCAGTTGTTACTGATTAATGTAGTGATTATAGGGCTTTTCATAGGACGCGCATTTAGGGAGATTGTATTTAGAGGCGTGTAATTATTTTCACTTTGGGTACCTATTTGTAATTATTTTCATTTTTTGAGCTTCATAAGTAATTCCTCCAAAATAGCAATAATCGAGAAAATCATCGTAATAGTTCTAAATATATTCTGACCACGTAATTATTTCATTTTTTGGGCTTCATATGTAATTCCTCCAAAATAGCAATAATCGAGAAAATCATCGTAATAGTTCTAAATATATTCTGACCACAAATTTTTTTTAGAAAAATTTTTTAATTAAAATTATAAATACATGACGTATTAAAGCATTATCGATCGCTTTTTGTGATTTCCATTATGATTAATTAGTGATTTACTTTGACGCCATTGTTTGCAACATTGTGAGATGCTTGTATTTATTTAATATATAAGCTATGTAGTAGGTGGAAACAGAAATTAAGTAGTTCGTTAACTAGATTAGGTTTAGAGTATAATTTATCATATGTAATTTAGCGTCACCGGATCGACTGTAGCGATGTGAACTTAAATTTTTTCTTTTTTAATAATTTTTGAACATTCACGTTAACCAGTCGCATAATGTACGCACTATAGAAAGTAATTTAAACTAACTAAACGTGGCAATCAAATTTTGTATTTTTTTTTTTTTTTTGTAACATAAATTATTTTAGAATTTATATTTAACTAAGTTTACATCCCTGATCGTGTGTTAATAAAGTAGCGTGGCTAAATAAACCCAGAGCACAACATATGATGATGATCTACGAAATTTAGACTTGAACCTATAAAAATTGCAGGATCTTAAACAAAGATCAATGCAATTAATTATAAATTTTATTATGACCGTGCTTTTAAGTAAAAATGCGTAGTATGAAGTTTTATATATGAGGCTTTTTTAATTTAAAATAAACTATATAAATATTATTAATATCAAAGTTGTGCTTTACGTCAGTATTCCGCGAGTAAGATAGAAGTTTAGGTGAGAGATTAGTATTAGAGGCTATAGCAATAGATTGGTGTATTATATGACATTTCGGTCCCGTTATTTTAATTAGTGTACCAAAGTTGATTTAAACATTAGTTTTCAAATACTTTCTCCTTCCTTTCTTTTTTTCTTTTTTCGCACGTCTTCGGAACCTATGTCAGCTAATCCGGGATAACCAATCCGGAATAATCAAACTTTACTCTTTGATTGGCCATTTCCTTTTTAGGTGAAATAAACGGACATTTTTGTTCAGCCATTAAAGTTTTAAATATATCTTAATCATCAGCGTAACTGTTATGATTTTGAAATTATGCCATCATAACAAAGTAATCCAATAGAGCATAGTACGAATTCTAGTTATTATGATATATATATATATATTACAATTTTAATATTGGAGGGAAGCTGTAAACGTATCAAGTTTCTCACTTACATTAAATGATTATTTGTTGATTTTTTTTTTCCGGCTGTTATCATCAAAAATGTAAAATTTGTCGATCACTAGTCAATCATTTAGCCACATGGTTCGGAATGAATTCTCGTGTAATACGTATGCACAATTTATTTTTATTTTTATTTTTATTTTTTTTTGAAGACACATTTATTATGCAGAAATTGATTTTTCCTTTTCAAGTTTTAATCTATTCTAATGCAGTACTATACAAATAAAACGTATACCGAGTAAAAAGTTTAGATTATTACATTAGTTAATTATTTAAAAGACTTTTAAGTATATATATATACAATTGTTTCTCCATATGGTTACCTCCCATATAATAGCATCATATATAATCACATTTATGTTTAGGCCAAACTAAGATTTAATTTATTAGAAAATCCTCTATATGAGCACAACTACTTTATAAGAACATTTTGAAAAATAAATTGTGCCCAACTATATGATTATATGGTGTATGTTTTTTAATACGTTTATAAATTAATTAATGTCGTATTGTTTAATGACACATTGTTTAATTACACATTGTTTAATTACACATTGTATATGTTTTATATTTGAATACTATAGTTATATTTTTAATGTTTAATGAGGAAGTTTACATCTTATTTTATATCAATATATTAAAATTATCATGATAAATGATTTTTCTGCAAAACAGAATTTACTAAAGTACTCTGGTGGTGTTCAACATCACAGTTACTATATCTCAAACCAAAATAATTAACATTTAGTGTTCGATGTAAAAATGGTCAGAATCCCCAAAAATTTTAACATCTAATACTAACCCTTGCCTTAACCTATAACAATAAATAACTCAAATTTTTGCTATATAGCAAAATTATATATGGTGGTGTTGAATACCAATGGGTGCTTTAGTATTATTCACGTAAAAAATTTTATTACTATAGTTTATATAACGTTTGCTAAATAAATTTGTTTAAATACTTATTGGTTTGTTAGTAAAAGATGTTTATGTTTATCGATATGATTATTGTAAAGTGAAATTCGATATATCATGCGTAAGTAAACCATATAAACTTCTGTAGCTTAAATGTGCCAGTAAAAATTTTTTTTATCTTGAAAAGTTTGATTTAAATAATCCTAATAATAAAATTTTTTCTTAATCATGAAAATTATGAATTACAAATCATGTTGTTAAGTTTCTTGGATTATAATGAATAACATTATTTCAAATCGATGCTTATCTTAAAGGTTATAAATTAATGTAATATATTATCATTATAAGGATTGAATTTGTAATTCTAATTATAAATGAATAAATCAAATTATTTTCTTTTGTTAAAGGAGTTCGTTAAATTTTGTAAGTGACAACAAAAATGTAGATTATCACCGCTGCAAAATGATTTTGTGCGATGTTACTTTTGAGAATAAGAATAATCACGTTTTTATTTTTTATTTATTTCACGTAATCGTTAGAGGATGTCATGCGACGTTCTTTATTACATTTTTATTTTTAGTAACACTAAACTTGTTACTCGAAACAAAACCTATCCGAAACTAGGTTTAGAAGTTCTTTGTTTCAGATTTTTGAAAAGGTCGAGACTCAACCAAAAACTATAATTCGAAACTCCTAAATTATAATAGATCATTAATTCAGTAATTTATTATTGTTTTTTTAATTTGTTAACCAATCACATATTTTTGTATATATTTGCTTTACTATGACGCATTATTTTTTCAATTGCACAAAAATAAACAATGCAAATTGAAAAATGAGTTTACTATATGCAGTTAGCGGTTTTACTATTTGTAGTAATTTGTACTATACTCGCGCATATGATCGTCAAAATAATTTCCTCGCAATATCTTAAAAAGGAAATTTGTTCCTTACGTTTTTTATACACGTTGACAGACCGGTAATTCGGCGAGTCTGCGCTTCAATCAGTTACTTTAGGTCGAAAAAGGCGTGTTAGATTTGGCGAGTGGTTAATAAGGTATCATGATAGTTTAAGGAAATAAACGTCTTATTGTAGTAATAATTTAGCGAGCGTATGGGTTTATCATGTATCGGGTTATAGATAGATTTATATGACTTAATAAAGACACTTTTGTATTTGTATGTATTATTTAATAAAGCGAAGGTGGGAATCAATTTTCTTTCCCATAGGGCCATATGGCCTTTATTTATAATCATTGAACTCAACTATTTACATCGCAGGAATTAGGGATGGGGTTCGATCAACTACAGTCGGTTATCAGTCAGCTATTATCGACTATTGATTAATAGCCAGCTATAGCCGATCAATTACTTGATCAGTTGGTTAATCATCAAAAGTATAAACAAGCGACAAATAATTAAATTTCTGTGTTATATTAGAGTATCCTAGTCATGGCAAGAAAAGTTCGGACCACTTGCTATAAACAGCCAATCAAAATAATCAAAACAGATACTTTTAAAGATCCTAGCGAAGATTTCTCAGTAACTACAAGTATACAAAACGTGCCTGATTTTTACTATCCTACAATAAATGACCTTAGCTGTCCACCAATTTTTCCACAGCAGTTTCTCGATTTTAAATCGTCTAACTGCTGTGATCTACAAAATTTTGGCCTGCATTATACGATTTTTACATAATTTTTGGCCGGAATTAAGTTTTATCTTTTTATACAAAAATAGAAATTTTTAGGGAAATAGTAGTGTTCGCAGATCTGATCCAAGGATCCGGATCCGGATCCACAATTTATAGGATCCACCGAATCCGGATCCAAATGAGGATCCGGATCCATTTGGATCTGTTCACGCTGATTGGCTGTATTTTGTAGATTCTGATTGATTAGTTTTACGGTATGAAAATAGAATACTTTTCATAGTAATTTTTTTTAAAATAGCAACCACTGTTTTATAATGCTACAGAAGACTCTTCACGAACGAAGCTTTAAGTATTTTCTGTGTTTCTGGGATTCACACTATCTGGGTATACCTCATTTAGAGACGATTCTTTAAGTAATTTGTAATAAATATATGTGTTAACTGGCTCACAAAGCGTAACTAATTGTTTGAGAAAAGAGTTTAAAAGTAATAACAGTAACTTCATAATAATAATAATAAATTAAAATAGATTATAATATTTGAAGCTTTATTTAAATATGAAGAAATGTTGGTAAGTAGTTTTAAATTTCGGGATCTTGAAATTAATAAGTCCAAATGAGATTTTTTAGTGTAATTTAAGAATGCATTAAAAACTTAAATTTATTTTTTTTTTAAAGTAATAAATAGGTTAAACTTTGTTCGTTTGTAGTCTATATAAAAGATAACTTTATCATGTATTAGGAGATTATGATTCTTTCATTTGATGTTTAATGAATATTTTATTTATCATAAATTTACATGGCGATGGATGCTTATTATAATTTTTCTGTCTAAATTAAATCGTGTTAAATTAGTTTGGTCTATTTCTAATGTTGAGTTGTCATGTATTATATAAATTCGAAATTTTAGTTCTTGTACATATCAATATGATTTATTATATCGTTTATTGAAAAATTTTTTGCCAACCCGATATGGTTACACATATCAACCATACCAGTTGTGTAATCAGATCCAGATTCGGATCTTTCATATACGGATCCAAATCTAGACTTGGATCCGATCCAGTTTTTCGGATCCCAGATCTTTAAAATATCCGTCTGATCCATTCTGTGCAGAACACTAGGAAATAGACCTATAGTATGTAAAATTAGTTCAGGAACATTTTTCGTTTAATAGTTAGTTGTAAGTTTTTGAGTAATTTCATCCTAAATTTTTCATTGTCTCTCTCTCTTAGCTAATCAAAAATCGAGAGTATTTCCTGCAATAATTCTGTAATTTGTGCACTTCATGCTGAATTAAGCAATGATTATGATTTATCAGCTAGATAATAAAAATTTAGCATCGACTAGCCGGTCAGCTAAGGCAAGACCAGCTGGATTTTGTGTTTTACATTACCCCCAGAGTCCCCCCTCTTCCTCATAGTAAAAAAATTTAGATAAATATACACAGGGTTACGGGAAATTTTATACAGTCACGGAACAATTCGGAAAATTTTTTTAAAATTTTACTATGTGAACCACCCCCCCCCCCCCCCCC
>QKWP01000081.1:45759-64917 GCA_003550325.1 Gigaspora rosea | reverse complement strand
CAGTTAATTAAAAAAAAAAAAAAAATCCGACCGACCGACCGGGAATTTTGAAACTCATGTAATGCAAAACGAAAAATTAACTTTGTGTGGCCTAATAATGTATAATTGAAGTTGATCAAATGCCAAACCATCAAACATTTAAAGCTCATTTATAATTTTGAACTCTCGATGTTTTTATCTCCGTGAAAAGCAGTCTAAAACATTTTACAATGAAAAGAACATTAAATGAATCAGCGCTCAAAATATTTCTATTAGTATTTTGAAATTATTATTGTGTATTACGGTATTATCATAAATTTATAAGACTGAGTCTTAAAGCGGGTGGTTTTTTTTTAACTCAAACAGATATATTTATGGTGGCATCCAGTGTTATAAATTCAAAAAATTTTTATTCGCGCAAATGCAAAAAAATATGCACAAAAAAAAAAATTTATACGCGCGCTATATATACGGAGAGCGCTGATATACGCGCAAATTTAAATCTATGTACGCTGCGCCTACTGCGCGAACCCAATTTACATCACTGGTGGCATCGTCTTATTCAATAAAGTTTATGTGTCTACAATACTTGATCTTCTAATTTCTGCTAATGAATTTGGCCTTGAGGGATTGGGAAATGCAGCGCAAACACAATTGGTTGAGAATCATCGTGGATACGTCGAAATTTTACTACATCTTATAGAAAAAGGTTTGAAAATGGTAATTATTGCCAAGCACCCAAATATTATTTTCGATTCTGAAGATTTTGTAAATATTTCAGAAAATGCTTTGGTCTTTCTTTTAAAGCTTGACATCTTGAATATGGATGAGGGAAAGTTTTGGATCAAGTTATTAGATGGAGAATTGCTCAAAATCCTGACCTTAATTCTAATATTGCACAATGGTCTAATACAAATTTTTTAAATTTAAAAACCACACTCAAAAACTGTATGTCCTATATACGATACTTTCAAATTACTGGTGAAGATGTTATGTATAAACAATATCCATATCAGCAAATTTTTGAATCTAATTTGTGGAAAGATATTATGTCAAAATTAGCAGCTCCAAATAGAGCCGTTACTTCAATTATTTTACCTTCTCGTATTATCTCTAATACAGTATTGCCTTCAAGAAATAGTGCAGTATTAAGTGGGAATAACACTTCAGCAACATCAAGTGAAACGAATACAATAAATCTAAATCTCTCAGCACAAAGAAAGCATAATGAAATATAAGAGATGAAGCAAGTAAATGCTTTAGGCGACGCGAATATCTAAAGCAACAGAGTTTTTTAAAAAAATTCTGAAAACAGCCAGCATAGCTCTAAAGATCAAGAAAATGCTTCAAACTGGGATCTTTCTTTTATTCTTTTTGAAGAATATGGGTATATACTTAAATGGAATAAATGAATTAACAATGCTACTTTGCAAGAACACAACGCTGACTTCTTTAAAACTTTATAGAAGTAATCTTGGAACAGAAGCAGGAAAATTATTAGCCGATGCATTTTGCAAAAAACCATGTTGGCTCATTTGAGTCTCGATAGTAATAAAATTACATCAGAAGGAGGATAATCATTTGCAGATGCACTTTGCAAAAACACCTCGTTGACTTCTCTGGATCTTAATTCTAATTTACTTGGAAATTCATTGGTAGATGCACTTTACAAGAATACCACGCTAACCTATTTGGGTCTCCGTGATAATGATCTTGGGTCTGAAGGAACAACACGCTGACTTCTATTGATCTTCGATTTAATAAATTTGGACCAAAGGAGGAAAAACATTAATAGATGAACTTTGCAAGAACACTACGCTAATTTTGTTGAATTAGAAGGAGGAAAATCATTAACATATGTACTGTGCAAGAATACCATATGACTTTTTTGTTCCTTGGACAGAATAAACTTGGATTGGAAGAAGGAAAAGTATTAACAGGTGCAGAAAGTTATAGCAGATGCACTTTGCAAGAACTTCATGCTGACTTCACTAAAACTTGAGTGGAATAATTTGAGATTAGAAGGAGTAAAAGCATTAGTCAATGCACTTTGCAAGAATTCCACCTTGAAGTATTTGGATCTTAAATCGAATAAACTTGGATCAGAACATTAACTGATTCATTTTGCTGAATCTTAGTTGGAATGACTTGGATCAGAAGGTGGAAGAGCATTAGAGGTACACTTCGTAAGAACACCTCGTTGACTTCTTCTTTGAACCTTAGTAATAATGATCTTGGAATTGAAGGTGGAAAAGTATTGGCTGATGCACTTTGTAAGAACATCGCACTGACTTCTTTGAATCTTGTTAACAATAATCTTGGACCAGAAGGAGAAAATCATTAGCAGGTGCGCTTTTACAAGAATACCACGCTAACCTCTTTGAATCCAAATTGTAACGGACTTAGATTCGAAGGGGAAAGCATTAGCGAATGTACTTTGAAGAACATCAAGTAACTTCTTTGAATCTTCGATTTAATGGTTTTTTTTAGATCAGAAGAAGGAAAGTATTTGCAAATGCACTTTTCAAGAACAATACTCTAACTTCTTTTATTTCAGTTCGAATGAACTTGGACCTGAAGGAGGAAAAGTATTAGCTGATGCACTGCGCAAGAATAATCTGAAAGATTTAAATACTCAAGAATGTGATCTTGAATCAGAAGGAGGAATAGTATTAGCCAATGCGATTTGCAAGAACATCACACTGACTTCTTTGGATATAGCGGAAAATTATCTTAAATTAGAAGGAGGAAAGACATTAGCGAATACGCTTTGCAAGAACACCACGCTAACACGCCTAATTGTTCGAGATAATCTTATTCGCTTTGAATTAAAATCAAATAATCAAAATATAGAAATACTACAACACAGTAAAGATAAATATTTTTTCTTTAAATACAGTATAAATAATCTGTTAAAATTTAATCACTGTAAACCAAATATACAATACAAAATAAGTTCATATACTATGCCTGCTAAAATAAATAAATATAAATAGGGAAGAGGGGTAGATTTAGAGTGCTAAAAAGAAATATTATCTCTAAATAATGCAAATAAAATGAAATTAAATGGTAAATACACAATCTTGAATCATTCATTTTTTTTTAAATGATTAGATAAATAAATGCACATTATACCAAAACTTGATGGTTATTAAAACCAAACTCTGCGTGTGGTTGAGGAAATTTCTGTGATGAAATGTGTTGTTTTTTTAGCATATTCTGCGAAATTCTTTGACAATAAAATTAGCTTGTGCATAATCCTGCTTCAATTTTGTATTCTAACTATCCAGAGAGTCTCAAATACCATGTTCGTGTTTGACGTTCATTAATATGAATTCTGTGATATGTGTGGCGATAAAGTCGACTCTATGGTATTGCGGTGACTAAAACGAATTTCTGTTATTAGCTGTTTTTAAAAAGAATTCTGTTTTTTGTGAAGCGCAGCCCTGACTTAATGTTTACAAATTAGATTAATGTGAATAAATGAATTAAATGCAAATGTTAGTGTTTTAAGTCAATATAATATTAGTCAACTTAGCAAACTTAGTTGATTAAATTAGTCTATATTTTAAAAAGTTAGCTTAGTCGACTATATGCAGTACTAGACTACACATGTATTTTGTGGTATTTCATTAATCAAACCAACAAAATATCGTTTTTCTTTCTTGAAAGCAAGATAAAATTAATTATAATGAGTTGTTAATGAGCTGGCACGCATTAAACAGTCGTCAATTGTGACGAGCTCTTAATAACTAGCTCATCGATATAATTAGACATAACGATAACGTTTTTATTACGTTTTTGTCCAACCAATCAAAGCAAATACTGACTTTATTGGTTAGTAAATCACGATCTCTACGAAACATTGTGATTATCAAATAATCTGAATGGCAAAAAATCCGACTAAAAAATTATTAAAAATGGAAAAATCTAAAATTGAAATCTAAATTTATAGTGGAACAACAATTTCCATGATGTTGGTTAATAAATTCACTATATTTTAAATATGGGCGAAAATATACAGTCAAAACATCGTGATATTAAAAATTAGCTGATATAATTATAACACAGTACAAATGCACAAAAATTTATAAGTAATTTGATCACAACCAGGTACAAAATTTATAAGCAACCAGGTTATATACCACTATAAAAACGGAAAAATCTAAAAATGGAAAACCTAAAAATTAGAAATCTAAATCTATAGTGGAACAACAGTTTTCTATGATGTTTGTTAATAAATTCACTATATTTTACATATGGGCGAAAATATCTAGTCAAAACATCGTGATTATTAAAAATTAATTATAACAATCAGTACATACAAAAATTTTAAGTAATTTGGTCACAATCAGGTACAAAATTTATTAGCTATATACATACAAAAATTCATAAGCAATTCATAAGCAATTAATAATCGTGCTTATAATTTCTGACTAAATAATCATTCTCAAAATCGTGCAATGTCACAGAAATGATTGGCCCAAAGTTTATTTAACGTTGTATTTTGGAGATCTTAGTCCATATGATAAAACTTTTATTTTTTCATTTAAGTTTCTGCAGAGCAAGAATAAGAAAGTAGACTATACAAACCGCTTTCAAATTCGTGATACATTTGATTACCTTTTTAACCATTTTCTCGGTCAAAAACTGTAATGGATGTCTAAAGCGAAATAGACTCTTATCAATTAACTTTTAGTGTTAAGGCCTTTTTGGATTATAGTTAGATTAAAGTTAGAAAGTGCTTTATATATGCAAAATCCCCTTTCAACATTTTTTATTAATACACCATGCTCCCGTTTTTTATGTATTTATATTTTTCTAACTTTTTTTTTCTTGTTTCCTTCGTTAGGATCGTCGAATTTATTAGCTTGATTATGAAATTTACTGGCGCATTAGGGTAAGATCCGCTTTTAGACGACCTTTAAAAAATTAGCAAAAACCACGTTTCACAACATTAGGGGCGTAAATAATTAACTTATAAGCATAACACGATAAAAAGTCCACCCTATTTTTAGACACGCACATAAAATACGTTTTTTCACCATATGGGATCTTTGCTAACAAAATGACCTTCCGAGGCTATGTTGATTTTGTGAATAAAAATCAAATTTTCTAGCCATCTAGTAATCCAATTTGAATGAATTTTTTTTTTAAATTTGTAGATTCTATTGAGATTTACAAAATAAAAAAATGCTTATTCAAATTGGATTACTAGATGGCTGGCAAATTTTGATTTTATTCACAAAATCAACATAGCCTCGGAGGGTCATTTTAATAGCAAAGATCCCATATTTCAATATTTTCGATAGTTCTTTTAATTTTTGCCCTTATTATATGGAATTCTTTAAAAAACTTTCTAACGATTTAACAAATCTTCTTGAAAATGAAGAAGACTATAATGTATTATTTGAAGTTGGTCAAATGCCTAACCGTCAAATATTTAAAGTTCATTCAATAATTTTGAACTTTCGATGTTTTTATCTCCGTGAAAAGCTGTCTAAAACATTTTACAATGAAAAGAACATCAAAAAAATCAGTGCACCAAATATTTCTATTACTATTTTTGAAATTGTTATTAAGTATGCATCATGATATTATCATAAAATTTATATGACTAAGACTTAAAACAGTTTTTTTTTTTTTTTTTTTAACACAAATAGATATATTTATGGTGGCATCGTCTTATTCAATAAAGTTGATGCACCTACAATCCTTGATCTTCTAGTTACTGCTAATGAATTTGGCCTCGAAGAATTGGGAAATGCGGCACAAACACAATTGGTTGAGAATCATGCATCATGGAATAAGTTTTGAAAATGACAATTTTAAAGATTTGCAAAAATTCTGTAATAATATTATTGTCAAGCACCCAAGCATTATTTTTGATTCTGAAGATTTTGTGAATATTTCAGAATGTGCTTTGGCTCTCTTTTAAAGCTTGACAACTTGAATATGGATGAAGGAAAAATTTGGGATCAAGTTATTAGATGGGGAATTGCTCAAAATCCTGACCTTGATTCTAATATTACACAATGGTCTAATACAAATTTTTTAACTTTAAAAGCTACACTCAAAAATTGTATGCCCCATATCAGATACTTTCAAATTACTGGTGAAGATGTTATGGATAGACTATATCTGTATCAGCAAATCTTTGAATCTAATTTGTGGAAAGATATTATGTCAAAATTAGCAGCTCCAAATAGAGCCGATAAATTCAATTATTTTACCTCCTCGTATTATCTCTAATAACGTATTGCCTTCAAGAAATAGTGCAGTATTAAGCGGGAATAACACTTCAGCAGCATCAAGTGAAACGAATACAATAGATTTAAATCTCTCAGCACAAAGCAAAACTATTATAAATAATATGAGATATGAAGCAAGTAAATACTTAACCGGCGCGAATATCTCAAAGCTGCAGAGCTTTTGGAAAAATTCTCGAAAACAGCCAGCATAGCTCTAAAGATCAAAAAAATGCTTCAGAATGGGATCTTCGTTATATGCCTTTTGATGGAATAAATGAATTAACAAAGGTACTTTGCAAGAACACAACGCTGACTTCTTTGAATCTTTTTAGAAGTAATCTTGGAACAGAAGGAGGAAAATTATTAGCCGATGCACTTTGCAAAAACACCATGTTGACTCATTTGAGTCTCAATAGTACTAAAATTACATCAGAAGGAGGAAAATCATTAGCAGATGCACTTTACAAGAATACCACGCTAACCTATTTGGATCTCGGTGATAATGATCTTGGGTCCGAAGGAGGAAAAGCATTAGCGAATGCACTTTGCAAGAACTCCACCTTGAAAAATTTGTATCTTGAATCGAATAAACTTGGTTCGGAAGAAGGAAAAGTATTAGCAGATGCACTTTGCAAGAACTCCACACTGATTTCACTAAAACTTGAACGGACTAGTCTTGGATCAGAAGGAAAATCATTAGCCAATGCACTTTGCAAGAACTCCACCTTGAAGGATTTGGATCTTAGTTCGAATAACCTTGGATCAGAAGGTGGAAAAGTATTAACCGATGCACTTTGCAAGAACTCTACACTGACTTCTTTGAATCTTAGTTGGAATGAACTTGGATCAGAAGGTGGAAAAGCATTGGCAGATGCAATTTGCAAGAATACTGCGTTAACTTTGTTGAATCTTAGTTCGAATAAACTTAAACCAGAAGGAGGGAAAGCATTAGCTGATGCACTATGCAAGAATAATACTCTGAAATATTTAAATCTTGAAGAGTGTGATCTTGAATCAGAAGGAGGAATAGCATTAGCTAATGCGCTTTGCAAGAACATCACATTGACTTCTTTGGATATAGCGAAAAATAATCTTAAATTAGAAGCAGGAAAGTCATTAATGGATGCGCTTTGTAAGAACACCACGCTGACACGCCTAACTGTTCGAGGTAATTTTATTGATTTTCAATTAAAATCAAATAATCAAAATTTAGAAATACTATAACGCAGTTTAGATTTTTTTTTTATTAAAGTTTATTATCTGTTGCCACTGTAATCTAATTTTTACAAAGTAAAAAATATAAACCGAATAATTATTAAATATCCAATACAAAATAAGTTCATATAGTATGCCTGCTAAAAATAAATAAATATTAAATAGGAGGAGGGTTAGAGTGAGGGAGCTAAAAAGAATATATTATCTCTAAATAATGCAATTAAAAAGAAATTAAATGATTAATCCCCGATCACTATATCAAGATCACGGGAGGATAAATTAATAATACCCTGATCCGTATGCGAATAAGCGGAAATTTCATTTTTCGCTAATCCACAACGGATCACGATAGTATTATTACAAATACTCAAACTTGAATCATTCATTTTTTAAATAATTAGATAAATAAATACACTTTAGGCCACGCAAAGTTAAATTTCGTTTTACATTACCCACCGACCCATTTTTTCAATTTTTCCATTTTTTTTTTTAAGTCCCAATTGTCCCAATTATTCTATTTTTGTTATTTAATTTTTCTCCATAAATTATTCCGGTATCACCCGATGGAGACATTAGCTTTCCGAAATTATCCGACAGGGTCGATAGAAAATCTGACTGTTAACCCCCCCCCCCCAATTTTCTAATTCCATGTTATGCAAAGCGTGAAATTAATTTATGTGGCCTTAGATGCAACATAAGGCTATTAATTTATAATAGATTAAAAAAAAAAATCCGACCGACCGACCGACCGGGAATTTTGAAACTCATGTAATGCAAAACGAAAAATTAACTTTTTGTGGCCTTAATGATCGACGTGATTGGTAGGATGATAACTATATAAAATGACCTAATGACCAAATGATCCCGGTCATTTGGAAATGACCGTAGCCATTTGGTCACGAGTCATTTCCAAATGACCGGGTCATTTGAAAAATTGGCAAATGGCCAGGTCAATTACCATCTCTGCTCCCCCTCCTTCGGAGGGGAGAGGGGGTAATGTAAAATACAGAATCCAGTTGGTCTCTCCTAAGCCGCTCTAGTCGACTATAACGACTATGGTTATGATCATAGATTGGCACTATAACCAATATCCTTATGATCCCTCCTATCACTGAAATCATCCGAATCACCATATTCTCCCGATCCGAGGTATCTGAAATATCGGCCAGATTGTGGATTTCTGGCTGGTAATAGAGCTTTTACCTGGATCGGAAAGTAGTGACCCGGGTTAATAATTACGGGTCTGGTATTAACCCGGGTCATGACCCGGGTCAATATATCATATAGAAAATCGAAAAAATTTTAAAGTTAACATTAGTGTAACAACCCTTGCATAAAATTTATGCAACCTTTAACGTTAAATCTTATTAAGAGGGATGATTTGAACGCCAATTCTTAGCATTTAGTTTGACAAATAAAACATATCTTAACGAGGCCTATTTGAACTTATATTGTTGTCAAATGATGCTTCTTAGCATGACTTAGACCAATAAAAAAATTTTTTAGATAATTTGACAGAATTGCTAGTACAGTAGTAGACGTCGTGTACATGCCATTAAAATGCAGTGCCAGGGCACTATATATATTGTGCCCGGCAGTATTTAAAATTTGTGCTAGTGCTCCGAACGGGTCGGGTTTAGTGATGTGCCATTTATATGATGTCCAAATTTTTTTAGCGTACAGTACGTACAGTACGTATAATAATGTTGCTTTAGTAGTTACATTTTTAATTTTTTTTTTAATATTAGTCTATATTACAATTAATATAATATTTGAATCTATTGTAATAAATTAGTAATATATAATAATGTAGTTATTATATTAATATTTAGGCCGTTAGAAGTTAATATTCGGTTAACATCACTTTCCAGGACTCTTGGAAGGGGGGAGGGAGAGGTAAATGAAACGAACATATAAAATGAACAACCTATTTTAAAAGTAGTAAGTCTATTATAACGAATTGACTTCAAGTTTTATTTAGTCTAGAGATTCTAGTTAAGTAGCTAATTCGGTCAGATAAATTAACATTACTTCCTCTTACAAAAGAGAGGAGCAAAAAAAAAAAATAATAAATAAATAAAGTAAATGAATAAATAAATTATATAATGCATTCATCCGAGAAAAAGAACTTCATATGTAAAATTTTTTACAGCTAAAATTCTCGTGATCTCGTAATCGGATCTGCATCATTTTTGCAGCGATCACAGATCAGAATTTTGTGTTTACTAATTCCCTCAAGTTCCTATTGGCCGAATGCAAATTTTGTCTCTCATTGAATGAAATAAAATCATTGATCGGATGGCTTAAAAATTAATGTAAAAAAGTATCTTATTATTTTAGATATAATTAAAATTTTTTTATTTAATAAAATTTATAAATTTATACAAATATTATATTTCTAAAATATAAGCTATATAATTTATATAAATATATGATCATATATATATTAAAAAAATAATATGTATATTAAAAAAAATAATATATATATTAAAAAAAATAATATATATTAAAAAAAAATATTATATTTAATTTATCTAACAAAAACTGAGGATTTTAGTGTTGATCAAATTAGCAAATATGATTGGTCAATTTCCATATCATCGGGTCCTTCTTAATAAATGATTGGCAAAAATTTTAGCGTACAGTATGTACAGTACATATAGTACAGTACGTGGACATCACTAGTCAGGTTATAGGCCAACCCGAACCCAACCCAAAATTTCGGGTCGGGTCGGGTTGAAAACTTTTGGGTTAGAGCTTCAACCTGACCCGACCCGACCACCCAACCCGAAGTTTTGAGGCCATCATACTAAAATTTAAATTTTATTATAATTTTAATAATTTTGTTAAAAAATTGATTTTTTAATAAATATACTAGCATCAAAGCATGTCTTTATATCCATGTGACAGTAATTATAGTTTAGTATTATGTTAATCAATTAATAAAAATATTTTCAAACAATGATACAACTATTTTTATTATTGCTTGTTCTTATAATTACTATAATACAGACATAGGATGTGTTTTTAATTTTAATTATATTAACTAAGAGTAAATATATAGAATTTTATATTAAGGCGACTTGAAATTAAAACCTCGTTTAACGTTATCCCCCCTCCACTTACAGGTCTCCCCCCCAAAAATTAAACAATTAATAAAATAAAATAAATAAATATAAAAAAAAAAATTATCTACGCTTACTATATTCAGGAAATTCAGGATCGTCTAAGCCCAAGTAGTTTTAAAATTGATTACTATAGTAATATTGCTTTAACAAATGATGAGGAAATCAAACTTCAAACTACTCTTGATGGTCTTTACTATAGTTGTGGATCACAATTGCTACCAGAAGATCATGAACTTTCAGAGCATTTAAGTATTAGACTAAATCTTACCTGTGATTCTCCTATTGAATCAACATATTTTTCATGGCGTCTTAAAAGGTTTGATATTTGTTATTGGTGTGGAGAATCTATAGATCTTATTGAACCTTCTGATACATTGAAAAATGAATGGAAAACTATATATCCATTATGTTCATTTTGTAAAAATAATGGAAAAACATAGCATAAAAGGGCACCTAAAAAATTTAATCAATTAAGTAGTACCGAAGAAAGTAGTAAAACTAATACTACAAATAAAAAACAAAAAACTTAATGTATGAATTATACAATATATTTTATTTTAGAAGAAAATAAACATTTATATTAACATTTTTCTTTAATTAATATTAAAACTTAAAAAACAATTTCAAATGCTTAGTTGAGACAAATTCTGGTTAAAATAAAAAATAAATAACATTCTGGTAAATCATCTTTAGGTTCGACTTCAACCTAATTTAGGTTCTGATGAACCTAAGTTTGGTTCACCTGAACCTAGTTTAATTTTATTGTTTGTTTAATTTTTCCCCTCCCCCCATGCAAATTTTTTAAAAAAATAACGTTAAACGAGGTTTTAATTTCAAGTCGCCTTATTAAAAAAACTTACTATACGGCAAATAGCATGTGACATTTAGAGAATTCCATCCATTATATATATATATTTAGCACTTTTAAGATAATATTGCATTTGTATTGTGATGTTATACTCGACTATCGTCAGACAGTTCGTGTCTACACCTTCTTAATACTTGAACAATTCGCTTCATTTATTGAGCCTCTAATAGACTTTCTGCTATTTTTACTTTCTCGTATGAAGATGCAAAGAATTGACGATTTAAATATTTGAGAAAACAAGGATATAAAATTGAAATGCGTGGTAAAATCCGACATTTTATATAAAAAACAACAGTATTTTGGCTTGAAATGCAAAATTTGTCCGACATTCACTGTTTTATAACTCACTATACAATGGTTTGCTGATTTTGTTATTAACAAAACCCTTTGTTATATAATTTATGGACCAAGCATGCCGGAATTTTGCTGAAACCAAATTATTTTGTTTAAAAAAATCGTAAAAATTATTCGGAGTTGATATGTATGCAGATAATTTCCATTTTTCGGAAATTTATCTAACCTTGTTTAGATTACGATTACAAATCGAGAATGAATTTCTGAATTTGGTGCGGATCTACCTACTTGAAGGGAGAAGAGTTTCTTGTTTAATTATTTATATATTAATGCGTTGAAATAGAAATTCACTAAATCTGGAATCTACCTAAGTGGATTCTAAATATATTTTTGAAACGAAATTTCAAACCAATTCAGATGGTTAAGGAAATTTGAATAAATATAAAATTGATGCTTGACATATTTAGTTAATAATTTTAAAATTACAAAAATTGAAACTGTATTTACATTTTGAATTACTTTGAAATTTTCATATGGCGCTATTCTTTTTAATAGTTTGTATCATTGTATCGAGGAGTCAGAATTTCACGGAGAAAAGGGACTTCCAAAGTACAAAGCTCTTAAATTTCACTGAATACTTTAAAAGCTAGTTTTTTGAGATTACAATATTTGCAAAGCATTTTCTTTTTTATATTTGCATTGACTTAGTACGACTAAGTGATTGACTAATTTATTCTGTACCCTAGCCACGGCAAAAAAAGGTCTGGTCATATGACGATCTGCAGTAAAATTAGCCAATAACGGGGGTCGTCTAAAGCGAGACAAATCACGTGATCAACCGCCAATCAAATTATATAATTTTGACACATATGGTTTCCATTCAAATATTGTCACAAATTCGATTTTGTCACATATGATGATCAAAACTTGACCTTAACCAATCAATTTAATAAGTGACATTTGTCAATCAAAATATGATTAACATCGATAACAATTTATTGTCAAACGATTTATTATCAAATTATTTATTATCTTATTTAATTATATATGATATTTTTAAATAGTAATTCGATTCTATATTCTGTCATCACCTTTACTAGAGACGCATTTCAACTTTAGCTCATATTAAATTAAACAATATCGCTTATACATATTTGATCTAAATAATTGAAGCTTATCTAAAACGTCTAGTATTTTTATTTTTTTTGTTGACTATATATCTAGTAATTAATATTTTAGTTTTGAGATTAGTGAATATTTTAATATGAAGTAAAAAACGTAAAATCTTACTGAATGAATAAATTTCCCTATAACAAATTGAAGCACGGAATGATACTTCAATGCACGAGAAAATTTGAATATGGAATCACATGAACCTGCACATAAATCTATACGAGACAATGTATGGGAAAGCATGTTTACAGCACGTAATAAGGCGCAGATTCTGTGAAACAGTGCACGTACTAACGTGCAATTTTATGTGTTTTCTCATGCATTGTCTCGTGCATATTTACGTGCAAGTAACATATAATAGCAAATATCCATGCATATACACATAATAACATATATCGTATATGCATTATTTTATTAGCTAAATTTTATAATTTTATTATTTTTATTAACTAAATTTTGTATTTTATTAACTAACTTTAATTATTTTATTAATTAATTTTATAATACAAATGCATTAATCTAATAATTTACTAATTAATTTTATAATACAAATGCGTTAATTAATAATTTACACTCTGAATAAGAAAATATTTCTAATTACTAAAACTACCAACTTTAAAAATAACCCAGCAACTAATAATATTGAAAAAAAAACAAAGTAAAGTATTAGTACCAAAATGAAAGGTTTTAAAAAAATTTTGAAATGACTACTCTAGAAATAACTCCAATAAGGACACCTCCGATTTTGGTGACTCCAATAGCAGTAACTCAAGGGAGATACTAAAATGCAATAATATACAGATAGTAATAAAAATAGAGTAAAGTTATTTGTCACATAAGTGACAACGACTTATGTATCACCAAACCAATCAGATTTCAGGATCTCGTATAACATAACACGAACAGAAAATTCAAAACCAACATTCACTTTATCAAAAAACCAACAAAAATTGCTTATTACTCAAAATCTACATAGAAAACCACCTTCCATGCTCTAACAAAAGTTTTTTTTGAGCAATTTTACTATATACCCAAACCCTAACCCTAAATATAGGTGCTTACCCTAACCCTAAACTAATAAAAACTGAACTTTATTGATGCAGAGATGATCTAAAGGTGACATTATCATATAAGGTAGCTGCGCGATGCTGTCACACAAAACCAGGAACAGAAAAATTATTTAAGGATGGGTATAGTCTGGGTTATTAATATAGCAATTAGTTAGTTGATATATACTATGAATACTTATTATATGTTTATAATATATATATATATATATATATATTTAAATGAAACTTGTATTTTTTAGCATGTTCGTACATGCTTTGTAACAAATCTTTTTTTTTGTCAGTTGACAGAGTTTACATTTACGAATATCATGTATGAGCACGTACTGAGTCATTATGATCAACTAACATATATAAAAAAATCCTGTACACATGCAAATTATTAGTGGAGCATAGTCACTAAAATAATTGTAAATGATCACCCTAATGTATAACATATATAAAAAAACTTGTCGCGATAATTGTTAACAGGATTCATGGACGGGTATTGCCATAGAATCTTTACTTGTTATGTTAATCATGATCACAAGCATGAATATTATGTAAGTGCATCGCAGAGCAAAAATGCCACCCTGTTACCAATATAATAATCGGTAGCATCATCATGAAAAAGAATTATTTAGCACCGTTATCCCCAATTCTGCCTTATTATAAGGATATGGCTTCGAATGAAGTGGGTTAATAGTAGAGGCCATGTAGCATACTCTTTAGCTGCCATATCAAATTCTTCATTCAATTCTAACACACATAGAAAGATGTTGGCAATTTCTGCTTTATGATCTCTTTTAAGATGAACACTAACTTTTCTTTGCTTTTTTCTATTAAGCATAGCAGTATTAAAGTTCTGAACATATGCTTGATTTTGAAGAAGTTTGTCATACAATCTTGCAATTTACTATTCTCAGCTAGGGATGGGCACAGTCGGTTACGGTCAGTCATCAGTCGGTCATAATTGGTTAACCGCTTATGGCCAGTTGATCGCGGTCATTCACGGTTAATGACCAGTTATAGCTAATAAATTATTTACCCAATTATCCAATCAAATATCTAAATAAGTGACAAGTAGAGATAGTACACTGCACAGACTGCCAAAAGAGAAACAAACCATGGCGATTTGCATCATATGATCAATAAAACCGTTTGTTCATATTTCTGGTCAAATTTGCAGATCATTTGACCACAATTAAAGTTGTTTTGTTCTAGACCTGGCCAAATGATCTGCAAATTTGACCAGAAGCGGAGGCAAATCATGTGATCAACCGCCAATCAGAATATAGATTTTGATGATTACTGGAGCAAAAATCCTGAAAAAAATGATAGTCTAAACTATCTCAATGTGTTAAGCAAATATGTCAGGAAGGTAATTTTGCTTATATATATCTACCTAAGACCTAATGTAGCCCTAATATAGGATGATCTAACCCTAAAGTTAATTGAAAAATTATTAAACATGGTTGCCTCCACTTTAGACGTTCTCTTATTTGTACCAAAAGAAACCCATCACATACAATTATGTCAAAATTGCAGATCATTTGACCGGAATTAAAATTGGTTTGTTATAATCTGGCCAAATTATCTGCAAATTTGGCCAGAATTATGAACAAGGTATTTCTCAACCGGGTTCACTGCCTAAAAAATTTTCAGATCATGTGATATACATTAATTTATATACTCATTATTGTTATAAATGTCACTCTGGTTATATCAACATCCTCCAGCAATGGAAAAATTGTCGATATATCCAGATAGTGAAATAACATAATTATGTTATTTTTACTTAATCTAGGTTATGTCTGATGACGGGATCATATGCCTGTCATCATTCGAGTGACGAACGATTCGCGCTTGCATCATCAGAGATATGTTAGTATTCACTCCATCATGAGAGTGACGAACGATTCACGCTTGCGTCGTCATTCGAGTAACGAACGATTTATACTTGCGTCGTCAGAGATATGTTAGTATTCACTCTATCATGAGAGTGATGAACGATTCATGCTTGCGTCGTCATTCGAGTGACAAACAATTCGTGCTTGCGTCGTCAGAGGTATGTTAGTATTCACTCCATCATGAGAGTGACGACTGATTCGCACTTGCGTCGTTAGAGATAATAGTGATCGATGACAAATGACGATAGCGACATAAATGCATCATCATTCGAGTGACGATTGGTTTACGAGTTCGTCGTCATTCAAGTGACAAATGGTTTACAAATTTGTCATCATGTGTCATAACGACAGAAATGCGACACTGTCGCCAATTAATACTATCTAATTGCTATCAGTGTGCTATATATACGCTATCTTGTTATGCTATCTGTCACCGAAAAATCTTTGGTGACAACTTCGATGACAACATTGGTGACAGGTTTATTATTAAATTTCGGGTTTAAATTCTTTTTTATCTTGTTCTTCTATACTGTCATCAAAGTCACTAAAAAAAAGTAAAATTCTAGAAAAAAATAAAACTTTACCTTATGGTATACCTAATATATATTACCGATATATACAAGATACATATATACTCTATATATATATATTATATATACATGCTACATATATACTCTATATATATATATTATATANTAGTGATTAGAAGTATTTTCTTATTTGGCATGAAAATTATTAAATTAAACTATTTGTATTATAAAATTTAATTAATAAAATAATAAAAGTTAATTAATAAAATATAAATTTTAGTTAATAAAAATTATAAAATTTAGTTAAAAAATTATAAAATTTTAGTTAATAAAATAATATATAGAAATGTATATACGGATATATGTTATTATATGTATATGTATTGATATATGCTATTATATGTTACCCTGCACGTAAATATGCACGAGACAATGCACGAGAAAACACATAAAATTGCACGTTAGTACGTGCACTGTTGCACGGAATCCGCGCCCTATTACGTGCTGTAAACGTGCTTTCTCATACATTGTCTCGTATAGATTTACGTGCAGGTTCGTGTGGTTCCATATCCAACCTTTTCCGTGTATTGCAGTATCATTCCGTGCTGCAATTTGTTATAGGGTATAGTAACAATATATAATAAAATAAAAATAATATAATATAATAATATAATATATTATATAGTAAAATTAACAGGAAAAAAGTTGAAATAATATATTATATAATAAAATTAATAGGAAAAAAGTTGAATTAACAAACTAAAAAAAACCTATTAATAAATATTTATAACTTATAAATATTATTATCTGTATATATGTTTGAAAAATAATATAAATTTTTTAAATTATATAATCAATTAATTATATAAAAATTGAACGTATCAATCATTAAGTTAACTATTCTAATGAAAAAAGACAACTAAATAAAAAATTTCGGGTCAGGTCGGGTCGGGTTCGGGTTAGGTTAATGCTCAACCCAAACCCGACCTGAAACTTTCAGGTCAAAAATTTTCAACCCGAAACCAACCGACCCAAAATTTCAGGTCGGGTTTCGGGTTGGCCCGACCCGTTTCGGAGCACTACACACAGATATACATATTTATTTTGTTAATACTATATCCTGAAATTTTATTAGGTCCGGGCCAATTAATTTAGGTTTGGCAGCCAATTTTGTTTTGATCTGTTTGACCCGGGTTAGATAAAAATTTAACCTGTGACCCGTGACCCTGTCAGAATGCAGACCCATCGGGTCAACCTGATAAGTCCTAATTTGGACTAGTAATTTGAACTGGTTAGGTTATAATCGATTACAGCTATTCTCATAAATTCTGGGGCAACTGATAAAAATTGGTCGAAATTAATTCGGCCGTTTCGATAAATTATTGATCTCGGGTTATAAGGTTTGATTTCAGGTATGATTATCGATAATAATAAAATTCTGTATCACATGTACTACTTACTTTATTCTTACGATAACCAATAGTGTAAAAATGTCAAGTCAAGTAATATCTTTATTAAGCTTTCATCTTAATGCGTGTCCAATTTGTGTGTCATATCTAGTTTGTGTGAAAACTTATGGCAATGGCTGTTCTTGTCCACCAATGGACCTGCACTGGAAATGTAAAAGAGGCTCTGACCATAAATTAGACTTCTTTAGTAAACATATTACACGAGCTGGTGCTAATAAAAAGAAGGTCAAATATGATCAAAAATTTGTCGATTGGCTTAAAAGAAATGTAACTCTAGTTGAGATTACCAAAAACCAAGATTTTATTAATATTTGTCGAAAATGTCTTGAGAATTATAATCAACAATCGAAGTAAATTTTTGTAATATTACTATATTTTTATTCGAATATATATTAACATTAATAAAATTTTATAAAGCAAAAGGAAATTCAACTGAAGTTGTTGAAACAATTGATTTAACACACAAAGAGCTATTAGAACCATTGGGTTGTTCATCTACAATGAATTTTTTAGAGTTGGATTTACATGAAGTCACAAGTAATAAGGTTACAAAGCTGGAAGTTATTAAAGAACCTATGATCAGTAAGTATATATACATATTATATTATTCATATTATAGTATATATTGTATATCATTAATAATATAAACTAATTATAATAATTTTAATTTAGCATTTGTTACGCTAGTTTGTTATGATCGATTTGAAAAAGCACATAAAAAACTAGATAGAGCATTAGCGATACCATATAATCTAGATAATATCAAAAATATTGAAGAAGAAATTTATCTCATACACTTCCTGAACAGTGGGGAAAAATCGAATTAGGCATATCTGTTACCAAATTTCTAATACAATGAAAGCAGATTATTATAATTTAAAGACAGATGAGGGTATTGTTGCATTTGTAGCAGAAATAAAAAATAAAAAAATATTCAATTATGCGTTTACAAAAATTAAAAACAATGAATCTAATAAAGCAAACAAAAAAATTTGTGTAAGTTATTTTAATTACTAATATTTATTCTTGTAAAATTAATTTTATTTATTTATTAATTTTATAATTTATTTTAGATACTTGAGACTGAATCAAGTACTATAAATACAATAAATAATATTAAAAAAATATATATGAGAATCTTCCATCTTGTGATACACATATTCAGAGGTGTTTAATTTCTGAAGATGGTCGACATTTAAAATTAGATGATGATTTAGTTACATTGTGTGCTCGTGCAATTGTAAGAAATTTTTTTTTTTTTTTTTTTTTTTTTTTTTTTTTTTTTTTTTTTTTTT
>QKWP01000081.1:0-45750 GCA_003550325.1 Gigaspora rosea | reverse complement strand
GCGGCACATGTAAGCCAATCATTTACTTTATTGAAGTGATAATCTGATGTCATTTGTAATACTTCATTATTATGATCAATGGCTTGGCCTTTTTTTTTACCTTAATATATAAGGTGCGCTTATGGCGCTTTATTTAGTATGTACATAAAAATTTACAAATTTATAATTATCTAAGAAATTTTAAGGCCGATATAAGGCCTTTATTTACTGCATGAGGGATCTGTTTAAGAACGTTAAGTTCTCTGTAATTGTAAGAAATTTAATAATTGTATATATATTATTTATACATTTATTGTATTAACTTAATATTATAGTTTACTTAAATGAAAGGCGTTGATGAAAAAACTCTACCAAATCTTCTATCATTTGACAAATCTAAGTATCGCTGTCCAATATCAAAACGGCTTTCAAATACTTTGTTAAATGAGGGTATATTATTTATTTATATTAATTATTATGTTTTATATGAATAAATTAAAAAAATTAATATATATATATTTATAGCTAATACAATAGATATTACTTCTACATCAATAGCAGATTCTTACTTATCCACAATTGATTCTACTTCTACTATAGTATCCTCAACAATTATGACAAAGCTTTATTTCACCCGAAAATACCAAAACACTTCAACAACTAGTAATAGTGTTTCTTTTTACAGCTTGCCGTAGCTGTTATTTGAATATTTATTACTTATTTATCGCATATAGAGGCCAAATAACTATTTTATTTGAAGGTTTCGTTTGTTATTCTTCATGTCACTTAATAGCAGAAGTTTGTGTAATGGTTTATCGAAAAAAGACCCCTAAAAATCAAATCGGTGGATATGCTATTCATAAAAAAAAAACACCTTTTAAATATAATATTTATGTTACTAAAAATATGACTTTTAATGACTTACTTGTTTATATATTTCCTAATGGTCCACCTAATAAGAAATGATTTATTATTAAATCATCATTAGAGGCAGATAGTAAAACCTTTTTGCCTGAACAAGTTATGAGTCAAGTTTTTATTAATGAGCATGCACATATTTGGATAGAAGTAGAAGAAATTGAAATACAATTCAATGATTTATTTAATTGGTTTATTTCAAGATTGTTAAAACACACCACTGGTGTTCAACACCAGCATGGAGATCAATATCAAAAAAATAAACAAAAAAAAAATAAACAAAAGTTAAAACTAATAAATGTTAAGTTAGAGTTAATAGTTAGGGTTAGAGTGAGGCATAGTATATAGTAATATTTCACAAGGGAGTTTTTTTTTTTAAAAAAAAGGTGGTTTCATAGATAAAATTTTGAGTTAGAAGGTATTTTTAAATTATTATTGCTCAACCAGATGACTTTATTCAAACAAATGAAAATTTTATTTAACAAAGCTAAAAAACATATGGGAATAGGGGTTTGCTATCCTAGCCGGCTCTAATATACATTATCTCATTCTACTCTACGATAACCTATATTTCTGACAAAACAGCAAGCAAAGATCACCATTCAAGACCTGTAAGACCACAGACAAGATGGCGATCCAAATCATTTTCATACTAAATCGATTTCAAGTAGGGAGACTTCTCTATAGCGAAGAAGAGAATCGGTATATATGTCAATGCTGTAGTTCTTGTACTACTACTGCAGCCGTGGAGGCCAACAAAAACATCAGGTCCTTGCACTGCTAGCTCAGCCGTGGAGCCTGGCATCACAAATCATCAGGTCCTTGCACTGTTAACACAGCCGTAGAGCCTGGCATAACAATAACATCAGGTCCTTGCACTGCTAACGCGCAGTGAAGCCTGGCATAACAAAAACATCAGGTCCTTGTGCAGCCGTGGAGCCTGGCATAACAAAAACATCAGGTCCTTGCACTGCTAATGCAGCCGTGGAGCCTAGCATCACAAAAACATCAGGTCTTTGCACTGCTAACGCATGTGAAGCCTGGCATAACAAAAACATCAGGTCCTTGCACTGCTAATGCAGCCGTGGAGCCTGGTATCACAAATCATCAGGTCCTTGCACTGTCAACACAGCCGTGGAGCCTGGCATAACAAATCATCAGGTCCTTGCACTGCTAATGCAGCCGTGGAGCCTAGAATCACAAAACATCAGGTCCTTGTACTGCTAATGCAGCCGTAGAGCCTGGCATAATATCATTTTCACTTGCTCGACTTTGGGTGGGTAATGGAGGGGATAGAGCCAGCCTCTACAAAGGCGAGCGATAGCGAAGAAAAAGGATACTTTTTCCCAAAAGACAATTAGCCTTAAATATCCTGCTTGCCATTGTCCCTTACCCCTGTACTGATCTAACAATAAACACAACAATGAGCACTTTGAAAATCATATGCTAATCACAAATTACCTGCACAAAAACAAGTTTTCACATATAACCACAATAATCAAAGAATAACTACAAAAGGATACGTTTAAACCTGTAATATGCCCGATCATAAAGTCATCTGATTTCGCAATAATGATCGCCCTGTCACTTCGTTAATAGGCTTTTCATTATTATTGCTCAACCAGATGATTTTATTCAAACAAATGAAAATTTTATTTAACAAAGCTGAAAAACATATGGGAATAGAAGAGGATCATTACATTGCAAAACCCATTTTTCTAGAAAACAGCAATTTTGCTGTTCCAACGGACCTCAAATACAATATGACTGCCTTGCTGTCCCAGCCACCTATGGCTCGTATTTGTGTTAAAGATAAGTCTGCTTCCATTGCAGCTGTTGCACCACCAATCCTAATGCTATGAGCTGTAAATCTACCACTAGCTCCTGCATTACTTGCTATCCTTTTGACAATAGCACTGACAGCTCCCACTGTCAATTGCTTTCCCCGGTTTGACAGGAAAAGAGGTTGATCCTCCGTCGTTTTTGGCCTAATTTCCAAGTATCTTCTTAATAACCTAACTAGGCAGTATCGACTATCCGTATATTCAATAGGAATAAACTTCCCATTTGCAAATTGATCTGTTTTGGAGGAACTTATGCGCACCCAGCACAATTTGTCACCGAATTTCACATCCTTAAATTTTAACTTACATAATTCACCAGGACGGCGCATTGTTCTCAACCCAATAGCTACCAAGGCTGCATCTCGTATCCACAAATCCTTACACATGCACTGTGGTTTTTTGTCCACAAACTGTCTCAAAGCAGAGACTGTCAGGAGGTCACGGGGCCACCTTGGTTCTTTATCCTTCTTATATTCCTTTACTAATGCTTTACAAATTCTCTTGACTCTATAATCTTTAGAAGGGTCTGAGAAGTGACATTCTAGGTGCTCTCTTGATATTGCTGCTAGGAAATCTACGTATCCCGAAAAGGAATGCGCCAAGTCCAACCAAACAAGAAAGAATACAAGTGTATCAACCTCTGACGGTAAAGCTGTTAACCCCATAATCTCACAATAGCCTTTATATACATTCCATGCCCTATCCAAACGTCGATTCCAATCTTCTGATACCGATTTTCTACTCAAAAATTGTGCCCTCATTAGCAACTTACTAACTAACCTACTCTTACTGCTAGGAACTGCCAATTTGGGTTCTTCCACGGTTCTACCACTGAGAAACCCTTTACGAATGACATTCGAGCCGGAGACAGAACTATATAGCTGACCCGAATATGGAGTAGCATCAGCCACCATGCTGCCGAGACCCACCTGGGTACAATTATTGTCACTACTGCTTTTTCCTGTATTATGTGCTGCAAAACCCGATGAACTAGTGCTATCGGTGGGCATACATAATTGTTTTCTTTTGACCAATCCTGAGTGAAGCAGTTTACTCCTTCTGAATTTGGGCAATAAAACCTGCTGTTGAACCGAGTCAATTTGCTGTTCTGATTGTTGGCCATGCGGTCTATTGTATGCGGTCCCCACTTCTCCTCCAAAAGATTGAAGAATGTTTGGCTTAAGCACCAGTCGTCCTCGTCTAAAATTCTGGTTAACTCGTCGGCTGGGTTTCCCTCTGAAGGTACCCAAAAAACTTCGTTGATCCAAATATCCCATTTGTTCACCAGAGTCCACAATCTTCTTAGCAAATTCTTCTGCCACGGAAGTCTGCCCCCTTTTAAAATCGTCCCGATAGCACCCCGGTTGTCTATGTGTAGGTCTATCCATGAACCCTGCAATAGTTTTGCAAAGGAGTCCAACCCCAAAATTACAGCTTCTGCCTCCAGTCTTGTAATTTCCCTGTGAGACCTTACTGAGTTCCAATTTCCGAATGCCCTGTGGCTTTCAAAAACGGCTGACCAACCTATTGTCGATGCATCAACAAACACTTGCTTTACTCTTGACGGCTTCCAAACTGGGCATTCATTTTTCTTCTCCAAATTCTTTGCTATCCAACTTACATCTTCTCGTGCTTGATTGACAGATTCACAAACGCATCCTATTGCCATGGGTTTCAGTTTGCCGCATCTATTAACGAATAGAATTCTAGTCAACAAACCTTTGCAGGTGCAAATGCTCTGCTTAGTAACTGTATCTTTTCCGCCACTGAAGCTAACCTGCAAGCTGAGATCTTCTCTTTCTCTACCAACTCTAACATCAACTCCTTTACTTCCATTACCTTGTTCTTCGGAACCATAACCTGCGCCTTTACCGTATCTATTATCAAGCCAAAAAACTTTACGTATTGAGATGGAATCCACTGCCCTTTCGACTTTTCTCTTACCAATCTGCATTTCTCCAGGTCTACCTCTATAACCATATCTCTTATTTTGATCAAGGTTTCCAACGAAGGGTGAGCCAACCAAAAGTCATCTAAATAATTTCCACAAAACAAACCTAGTGACCTCCAATGACCTACTATAGCCTGATAATCTTGAAAAAAATCCACACTGCCTGCAAGAGACCAAAGAGAAGAACTTTGTAATAATACCAATTGCCCAGTATTTGGAAACCAAGAAAACGTTGTGCGTCCTTTCTCATCATCACGTGGTGATACCCATCCTTTAGATCCCACGTGATCACATACCAACCCTTTCCTATTGTATGAAGCAAGCCGCCCAAACCTTCGAAACGCACGCTTTTCTCTGGAAGAAACGTATTTAAATGCTTCAAGTCTATAACCATTCGCCATTTCTTTGGTCCCTTCTTTGGCACTAGGAAAACTGGGCTTACTTCTAGTAAAAATTTTGGTCTTGTCACCTGACTCCCCAAACATCCTATTGCTACAGACTTTATTAACCGATCCAATTCCTTTTTTACCCATTCTTGTTGATTTACTGACTAATTGTACTGATTTGGCACAGGCTTTGCCACTAATACTAACACACCCCTTGGGTATATTGGAACTCCATTTCTTAGCCAATCCATAACCACTGGTGATGGACCAATTTTGTGCTGCCAATAATTCAAAGCATCCACTACTTGTATTCTCCCTACAACTGATATTTGGTCTTCCAACGTATCCTTCTCTACAAGTCCAGCCCGAGTGTAGTTAATCCTGACTTTTTGGTTTGATAGGGGTTCTTGGGTTTGCAGAGGGGCAATTCGAAATAATGTGTCCAATACCTCCGCAGTTATAGCAGGTAAACGTTCCTTGTCGATTTGACTAGCCATAGGAATTTCTGGCCCGAAAGGACGAAATTTTCCTCTCCTTTTTCTTACTCCACTCATAATAATCCCTTTCCGAATCCGATGACATAGGTGATTCTCTCCTTCTCTTTTGCTGATACCTACGGGCTCTTCTCCTGTACCCCCAGCTATACAAACGTGGAGTTTGCCCTGCCTGGCCAAATAATGGTATACGGTCCTTATATTTATCCATCATCTTATCATTACTCCCTACTATCTGCAGAGCAGTACTCCACCCTTTGTTATCTGCTAGTCTTAATGTAACAGCCCTTGCTTCAACTTCATCACGTACACCAACAAATTCTTTTCTATTAGAATCCGGTAACATCCTAATTGCCTTATCCAAACGTCTACCAATTTTCATCAAAAATTCGTACTCATACTGGTCATGTGCTCTTGAAAATTTAACCTTCGGCCACGCCTCATCTAACCCATCTCCATCTTCAATCTCCCTGTACAACGCAGAGAAACTTCTATCCATCTTTCTCTCGATGCTACTTAACGCAGTCAGAAAAACGTCAACAGGAACTGATTTGACTTTCTCGTTTCCTCTAAAACGCGCTTCGAATTCCTCTCTAATTCCATTATCCGCTTCCTGGGATTCTTTATCTAAATCATCCTCGAAATCACCACCTCCATCTTCATCCAAATCCACATCTACTGCTTCTCTTGTCTTATCTCTGGGATCTCCGGCCCCCGAATCTCGACCTTTATTATTCTCTTTCGGCTGCGCCTCCGGTCCTTTATCCTTCCTTTTGTCAAAATAGGCTTGTAGTCTTTCGCCTAGCTCTTCTTTATTTTTCTCCACGGAGAGGCCACAAGCTGCACACAAGTCCTTCAGCTCGGTTAAAGTCAGCTTTGTCCAACTCCCAGCATTCATTGAGCAATTCGTAGATATATTCCAATATTTGTAAAGTACTATATGTGTTAAACGCAACTATTAACTTTTTGTTCTTTTTTTTTTTTTTTTTTTTAAAAAACACAAGAAATGTATATTATGCGACAGAAAAACGATAGAGCCAGCCTCTACAAAGGCGAGCGATAGCGAAGAAAAAGGATACTTTCTTCCCAAAAGACAATCAGCCTTAAATATTCTGCTTGCCATTGTCCCTTACCCCTGTACCGATCTAACAATAAACACAACAATGAGCACTTTGAAAATCATATGCTAATCACAAATTACCTGCACAAAACAAGTTTCCACATATAACAACAATAATCAAAGAATAACCATAAAAGGATACATTTAAACCTGCAATATGCCCGATCATAAAGTCATCTGATTTCGCAATAATGATCGCCCTGTCACTTCGTTGACAGGCTTTTCAAAAAAATACCAAAACAACAAAAATTTTATGTTGCACCTGATCTTTACGTTATACTGCATTTAGAAAATTTGATTGGTGAAATTCGGGTTCGTATTATTTCGCCGACAATCACTTCATCGACATAACATTTTACTGACAAATACTCACCGACAAGTTCATTTTACCGACAGTTTGTTTCACCGAAGTTCATTTCGCCGACAAGTTTTTTTTCAAAAAGCACTCTAACTTTAGCCCTAATTCTACCTAATTCTACCCTGACCCTAACGACAATGACCAGAATTACTTTGTCGGTGAAATGAGCTTCGGTGAAATAAACTGTCGGTAAAATGAACGTGTCGGTGAATAATTGTCGGTGAAATGTTATGTCGGCGGAGTGATTGTCGATTAATTGATTGCCACCCGTGAAATTCATTGTGGTGTTGAACACCAGTGGTGCGTTTTAGTAATCTCGATTTATTTTATGTACAAATTAATAAATAGATTTAAGCTAAGAATTAATATATTTGTAATGCACTATGACCGATGTATCACAATATAACATATATATGCAAATATAAGAATTTATTACATGTTATGCAGCATTTATTTACTCTTGAATATAACTTGTAAGATTAATTTTGTTTGGCTCGTTATTATTTTGCTAATCTCATCTTTTACTAATATATGTTTTAATCTCCATTTACATATATAATATTATATTATTATGTTAAATATATTATACATATATATAATTTCTTAAACTAAAAATAATATTTATTTTATATTAGATATATTGTTATTGAATATATCCTGCATGTTGATAACATGCTTGAGCTAGTTTTTACCAATCGTCATACAAATAAGATCCAAAACTTCTAAAGGATCTTCCATTGACTCAGCGCAGATTTTATTTTGGCGCAAATAATTTTTTATATAAAAAAAAGTTTGCTCTATCTATTAAATTATAAAAGCCATTAAATTTTTATTAATTAGTATATAAATTTAAATTATACTTACAGGATTGAAGTCTGGTGAATATGCTGGTAAAAACTCTAATCGAACTCCTTTTTAAATACAAATATTTCGCAAATGCTGACTTTTATGTATTGATGCATTATCTAAAACTAGAGCCTTCCTGGATGCTATATGCCAAGAGACCATCAACACATAGTGCACCTTCAATTGTGAATCTCCTTCCTCGCACAAAAAATATATATTTTTGAGCATGTGACCCTAAAAAGCTCCACCCATAACGACGTGAAAGTGTTCTTCGATCATAGGCTGATTCATCCGAAAAAACCAATTGATCTAGTGTATGTTGAGACATTCGCAAAATAAAGTTATCTCTTTCAACTTGATTTCGTTCTTTTGCACGTTTTGAAATCTATAATATATAAATGAGTCTTTTAATATCAATTCATAAAATAAAATACTTATATTAAAAGATTTTACTTGTTTGTTCGTATATCCAAGCCTATGAATAGCTTTCCAAATTGTTGAAAGGCTAATGTTATGGCCTAGCCAAAGTTCCATCTCTGATTGCAACTCATATAAATACCAATCTGGTTTTTCTTTCATTAAAGTATTGAAATATTTCATGTCATCTACACTTAATAAACGTGGCCTTCCCGTAAGCGATGGGAGTTCTTCAACACGCCCATATTTCTGAAATAGTTTAAGAACTCGACCAACAGAAGACTTACTAACACCTAAGTGTTTGGCAATTACTCGAACAGGGAAACCCTCTAAATTTTTTTCGACTATTTTCCAACGAATATGCTTTGAAAGTATCATTGACAATTACAAATGGATTTAATTAATGTTTTTATTTTAAAATGTTAAACGATCTTAAATTAAATCAGAAAAGATTTCTTCGTGCGCAAACAAACCAATAATACAACGATAATAAAGTCACGAGATATTATATTTAAAAATTGTGTCAAATAAACTGTACAGCGCTAAGATTATTATGTAATGGCTATGTTGTAACACCGAAATATATCGATCATACCCGAAATCAAAACCTTATAACCCGAGATCAATAACTTTTCGAATTCGGCCGAATTAATTTCGGCCAAATTTTTATCAGTTGTCCCAGAATTTATGAGAACAGCTGTAACTGACGCGAACCGAATAAATTCGGTGTCTGATTGAGTGAATGCTTAATCGGTTGACCCGTACAACCATCTGAGAATCGGTTGATAAAATACAAATGACATTATAAATGAGCAAAGGTCCCGAAAAGTTCCGAAAAGAAAATGAATGAATATAGTAGACGAGACAAAAATTTGAGTAAAGGTACGTGAATTCACGAAAATAAAATGTGAAGTAATCTTAATCGGTTGCAATCGGTTGACGCCAAATATTTCGGTTCGTTAACCGATTAAGGAAATTTTTCTCGGTTCAAATCACTAGCTGAACACATTAAGTTATAAACTCAAAAAACCCAGAGCTGGGTTTCTTCTGAAAGCACGCAAACTTATATACTGCATAAGCAAGCCGTTAGATCACTTTTAACGTACAAAGACACACCGTCGAGCTTTGATAATATAAATATTAATAGAGCCATGTAATCCCTCAACATGTGAAGTTTTCAGTACAGAAATTCACGTTTTATTTCGTCTCAATTAATACCACGTGTTATAATGCATAACACTTCACTATTAGTACGTAGGCATTGTAGTACGTACGTGCGTACCTGTTGTTGGTATCGGTATCATGTATAAAATAGCTATTGTAGTGAAGACACGTCTAATCAGATGCAGAAATTGCACATACCACTTCACTCCGTTCCTGGTATAAAGGTTTAATGCTTTGAGAAAGTCGTCCTTTTAAAACATTCATATGCATTATTTTTCTTACCTTTTAGCATATTATCATCCTGTGTTGAGAGATTTGTATTTATTATACTGGGTGAAAAAGCGACAAATAAGTCCCTAGAATTAATGGAAGAAAACGGCGCTGATAGCATGGTTTTAAATGAATTCATATGTGCGTTTACATCTTGACTTGAGAAAGACGTTTCGTCATTTTTAATTGATACTTCATGATCATTGGCGAGTTTTTTAAAGTATTGAAAACTATATTTGTTTCTGGGCGATAAGCAAGATTGTTGTCCCAACATCTCTTATAAAGTTTAATATATTGAGGTGGTGTACCTTCTATAGGTTCTTCTCTATTTCCTTTAAATATGTGAATAGGAAAAGACCGCTGTTCGAAGGTTTGAAATGGTGGCCTTCCGCTCGATATTTCCCAGAGGATTTGTACAAAGCTATAGACGTCAGATCTCTTATCACGTTTATAACTTTGATTAATAAACCATTGAGGTTCCACATATGCCAGCATTCCGTGAACAATTGAGTTTGAATTCATAGATATTTCATTCATATGTTTTGATAGTCCAAAATCTGCAATCTTTGGTTGTCCTTCATGAATTAATATATTCTTTGAATGCTAAATTATTAGAGTATTAATGAATTAATTAATATAAAATCCAGTGAAATATGTATATAATTGCTGGTTTATTTCCGGTTCTTACAATACTTCTGATATTTTCCAGGAGTCGTCTTACTTTACCGACAGCTCATTTAGCCGACATCACTTAGTAAAATATACCGGCAACTATTAAATGCTTAATCTCAACCCTATGTGATGTCGGTTTAATGAACTTTAGGTGAAATGATTGTCGGTGAAATGAGAACACCTATATTTTTTCCAAATTAAAATTATGTGTTTTTCAAATATTACTTTGATTAGTGATGAACAATTTGCGGTTTTTCTAAAAACCCCACACGGGATGCAGGATAGGGGTTTCCCCATATTCCGGAATTTTACGGAAAAAGCACAAAATTTTACCTCGACCTCAGAATATTTCAGAACCCGGCCGGATTTATGCTGCTGGCCAGAATTATACAATACATTCTGCGCGGGGTCCAAAAAGACCTGTACATCCCGCGCGGAATTACGAGCGTTGCCCATCACTAACTTTGAAACCGTTGCATGTTTTAGTCAGCACTTTTTATTCTGATAGCTTTTCATTATATCATTAAGAAAAGATATATAATCAAAAAGAAATATGAAGACTCCATATTGCTCGGAAATATGAACCGGAAAAAGAATAGTACTTACAAGGTCTCTATGAATGATATTATTATTGTGTAAAAATAAAAGCCCATATGCTATTTTCTCAGCAATACGTAGTTTGTCTGACCATTGTAATTCTGTGAAATTTGCTTCTAGATATTCTTGTAAAGTTCCATTATTTCACTGTCATCTATTTAGGAAATATTTTGGTTTATATAATTATTATTTAATTAATAAAATAAAAAATTACTTACCTTTCGTGACCCCATGGAATGTAATAACATTTGGGTGGGAACAAACTTTCCGTAATAAATTAAGCTATTTATATGAATTATAAGAATTTATTATTCTTTGAAGAATGTAAATTTCGATATAACAAATAATACCTCATTGATAAAGTCTTCAATTATTTCTTCATCTATATTTGTATCGACTTTAAGACATTTAAGAGCAACTATTAATTCATTGTCTTTCCATTTGCATTTAAAAACTCTTCCAAAACCTCCGGAACCAATCTCTATATGATCTGTAAATTTGTCATATTTAACATAATTAATATGTCCATCAGAAACAGCTTTATCAAGCCATTTTGCTGGTTGCTTATCTTCTTGTTTATTTGCTCTTTCTAAGTTAGGAAATGTAACTGAGAAAAATACATTTAAAAGTTCTAAGTAGCACTCATTTTACCCAAATAATGAAACTTATTACTCACTGGATTTTGTTTGATCAATATCAGAAACATTAATTTTTGACGTCCGGTTCCATTTCTCGCCGTATATCATATCTTTTTGATGTATTAGTTTATATACATTTTTAATTTCCGGCCTAAACTTAGGATTTCCATTCCAGAAATCTGTGTAAAGCCCAATAAAAGAGATTGTTGACCCCTTTATTGGTTTTTCACGCACACCACTAATTATATTGATTGCGATAATACTTAGGCTATAATTAATATTATTGAATGGTGGTCGTCCATTACTCGTAATTTCCCACAAAATCACACCGAGGCTATATATGTCAGATTTGTAATTAAGAGCATAATTTCCATCACTCAATTTTTCTGGGTCTAAAAATGGTATGGACCCTATGATTAGTTGATTTGAATTACTATTGCGAGGAAGAACTTTGGAAAGACCAAAGTCTATAATGATGGCTATAATGCCATCTTTAAGGCTCTTCTCCATCTTAATAACTACATTTTGGGTGAGCTAATATAAATGAATTAGATTCCTTAATCATGCATTAAACATGAAATTGGTTGATATTAAGTTAACTTGCTTACTAAACCATGGTGTAAGATTTCGTTTCGTGTAAAAAATATAAGCCGCAAATAATTTGTCTTGCAATATTTACTTTTTGTTCCCAATATAAAGTATTCTGATTCAAATAATACTGCAAATTACCCAGAAAACGCTAGATAAAGCACTTTTTAGACCAAATAGAAAGAATTAAATTATTGTGATAAATATCATATAATTATAAATATAATAATTTACCGGATTCGTCACTAAAATATAGCAAATTTAAAAAATAATTCAAGGTCAGTAAATTACTATAACAATATAATGATAAAGTGCCAAAGTCGTGACGCAAAAATTTGGTGGTTTGTGATTGATCCAATGTTGATCTTAAATGCTAATAAAAGAATTTTTGTGTTAAAGTTTTTAATAAGTAAAGCTGGTTTTTTTTTTTTATGTTACGCATTGGATTGCTGAATTTTTGCGCCATGGCATGAAAATTAAATGAAATTTATAAAATATGAATCTCGATACACCAAAAAATTTGATTACATTTTCATAACCTACAGATGGTATTGTTTCATTATTTGAATGCATTAGCGCAATTTTTTGAAAAACCTTAGTGCATTAATCAGGGGAATGGTGTTAAAATATAAATACTGCGAACGACTCAACAACTTAGTCATACATACCTCTTTGACAAGTTCATCGTTGTCTGTACCTGTTTTTTCAGAAACTGACACCGAATTTAGGACAATAACAATGTCCCTTTTCGTCCATATAGCTTTATAAATAATTACAGATTTCCACTGTCAAAATGCTCCCTATAATTTATTTTCTCCCAGCTGATAAAATTTGTTATATCATTTTTACAAATCCATTCGATATAGGTTCCTACAGTTTCATTACGATAAAGTCTAGTCTTTTTGTATTCAACCGTTAGGCACTCAATTTTATCTGCAGGCATAATAAGCGATGACATATAAAATTTTGATTAATATCGATAATCTATACCACCTAATTCTGAGTTTGTCCTTTTAAAGTTTTTGATTGGCTGCAACCGATTTTGGAAACTTTTAAACAAGAAATAATTGTGGGAATTTCGGGTCTGTAAGCTTTAACGTTTTTTGATTGGTCGTACCCGAAGAATGTGATCTAACGTGGGAAACTAACATAAATACGTAAGATGATTATGACTATAGATGCTGGTGAAACTAAATCATGCTGGTGAAACTGGTGACTATCTAAAACTTGATTGGCTATTTCATTCACCAGCCAATCAGATTTTAGATAGTCACCAGTTTCACCAAGTTTCACCAAGTTTCACCAGTTTCACCAGCATCTATAATTATGACGATTATCACAGCGAGTACTTATTATAGCTTTTTAGTAATTGTTATATCATTTTTTTATAATTATATACTATCATATCATTTTTAACGCTCTTATTAACGCACTCTCAAAATTCGGGACTAAAAAAGTCTATCAAATGTTTCATATAATGGTCTCGAGTTCGAGAACAAGTGCAAAAATAAATGCAAGTGCAAAAACAAGCACGAGAACAAGAACAATTACAAAATTAAGTGCAAGTGCAAGAACAAGCAGATTAATTATCTACTAATTTCTTATTAATTATTATTATTAAAAACTACAATAAAGAAATCGGGTGGAAGGAAAAATAGTAGAAATTTTTGGTTTGGAATCTAGCGGTAACCGGAAAAGGAAAATTTTTTGAAAACTTAACCGGAGATCCGCCCTGAACGCTGATTGGTCTTTTATTCGTAATTGATTGGATAGCTCATGACACGTGCACTTATGTCATTCTGATGTAATCTATACGCACGATTCATTGTGTTAATAGTAACGACGGGTAAGCTTACGTTTAAATATTAATAATTGGTCAACTTTAGAAAACGTGACCACTGTGCGGGAAAATTTATTTTTAGATACTGTTAATAATGACGACAGTGTTTAACTTACCAATTTTATTATAACTATAAATTAATTTTTGGTTGTTTTTATTGGCTACATCCATAAACGTGACTAATTTGTGGGAAAATTTTTAGTAATCCTATTTAAAAACTGTAATTATTACGATATTTGTTATTATCGTGTTTTGTAATTGATTTTATAGTTTTTACAATTCAGTCGGTCAGATATTTTCATCTAATATTAAGCCACACGAAGTTGATTTTTCGGTTTGCTTTGTGAATTAATAAACTTTGGTCTGTCGGTCGCTTTTTTTTCGTTTTAATTTACTGTGAATTTAAAAAGTAATGTTCACATCCAAAATTAAGTTACAAGATGTTAATATTTCGTTTTGCATTACACGAAATCTGAAAACATCAGTAGTTAATCAATCGTTTTTTTTTTTTTTTGATTTACTGTAAATTAATAGAATAATGTTCACATCCAAGATTAGACCACGCAAAGGTGATTTTCTGTTTTGCGTTACATGAATTTGAAAACTTTGGTCGGTCGATCGGTTTTTTTTTTTTTTTTTTAAATGTTGATTTTTTGTTTTATTATAAGGAATCTAAAAACTTCGGTCAGTCAGTCTATTTTTTTTTTTACTTTACAGTAAATTTACTATAAATTAATGGAATAATGGTAACATTTAAAATTAGGCTACGCAAAGTTGATTTTTCGCTTTACGTTACATGGAATTTGAAAACTTCGGTTGGTCAGATTTTTTTTTCTTTTTTATTTTTTTATTATTTTTTTTTTATTTTATTTTTTTTTAATTTACTGTGAATTAATAGAATAATATACGCATCCAATATTAAGCTACGCAAAGTTGATATTTCGTTTTGCATTACATGGAATCAGAAAACTTCAGTAGTTAGTCGATCGTTTTTTTTTTTGAACACATCTAAAATTAAGCCACGCAAAGTTGATTTTTTATTTAGTGATACATGAAATCTGAATATTTGGTCGGCCTGTCGAATTTTTTTATATTTTTTTTATATTTTTTTTTATTTTACTGTAAATTAATAGAATAATCACAAAATTAGGTCACGCAAAGTTGATTTTTTGTTTTGCGTTACATTAAAATTAAAACTTTGGTAATTAGTCAATTTTTTTTTTTCTTTTTTAAATAATTTACTGTAAATGATAGAATAATATTGACATCTAAAATTAAACCGCACAAATTGATTTTTTGTTTTGCATTACAAGGATTTGAAAACTTTGGTCTTTCGCAGATTTTTTTTCATTTTTTTTTTTAATTAATTTATTGTAAACTAATAATGTTTACGCGAAGTTAATTTTTTTATTTTATTACATAAAATCTGAAACCTTCGGTCAGTTGGTGCCTTTGTTTTTATTATTATTATTATTATTTTAAATTTACTGTAAATTAACAAAATAACGATCACATTTAAAATTAGGGCTATGCGAAGTTGATTTTCGCGTGGAATCTAAAACTTCAGTTGGTCAGATAAAAAACAAATAAGATGGGTGGCGCGAATGCGCCACCCATCGCACTAGTTATAATCTTATATCAGTAATTAGTTACGATTTTTCTTTAAGTTGCTACTATATCAATTCCTTTTCTATATACTTTACAATGCATTACTACACTCTAATCAGCTTCTATTTTTTAGATTAGAAGCTTTTAACAGTAAAACTATAACGACAAATTAAGCATAATTAAAGATTAGCATAAATAATTACTGAATTTATTTAGGTGATACTAAAAATTATACTATATATGGTTTTCAGACGAGATGCTAAGTCACAAAAGATCCTTGATCATTTTCTAAAAATGTCATTTTGTCTGTCCTAGCTTGAAAACTAGGCCAAATTAGTCTGTTCATTTTCACTCAAGTTTTCCTACTTTTTTATATATTTCCTATATAGTATATATTCATATGTATGTGCTGTACGTACGTACGTCGTACTTTATCGTTATCATCTACATCATTACATCATAATTTACCAACATAATGTTTTCGACTTATGCCAGACCAATTTAATTCGGTGGTTTACATTACCCTCCCCCTCTCCCCCAACAATATATGCGGAAAATTTCGGAAAACTTTTATAATATCGCGGATCATTTCGAAAAAATTTTTATAATAAACTCCCCCTTTCGTTAGAAGGATGTAATGTAAACCACCGAATTAAATTGGCCTGGTCTTAATAACGCAAATAATCCGTACCGGTCCCTAATAAGACCGGTGTTATATAAAACTTTAGTACGTATTTTTAGTATTATTTCTTATTTGAGTATAGTATGAGAACGATCGTCATAGCATATTGAAGTTTTTAACTCCCTGGAAAGTAAGGAACTCCCGGAAGGGGGAATGACTCCCGGAAGGAGGGAAAGACTTCGGAGGGAGTTTAAGTCTCCAGATGAAATTCATAAGTATATTAAGGTTTAGTTTCTGCTTAGGAGAGTAGTCGACAAGTAGTTATCGATTGTAAATAGTCTTTAGTATTATTGTGATAATTCGATGTATTAATTTATATTAATATAAAGAGAAACTTTATAAGTACTATTTATTCCCCGGGACGGTGGGAATAATGAAATATTTCCCCAGTGGCATATGTGGGGCGCTTTGCGCCCCATAAGTGCCCACCGGGGAAATATTTTAATTATTTCCCCGACACGGCGGAATAAATGAGTTATTCAACGTTTCATACGACGACATGACAGGGACTCGTGTTATTAATTATTTTTATCATTTCTTTGTCTCCCTTTACATTTTTAACTTTTCGGGGAAATAACCAATGCCTGTTATCACCCCGGCCTTGTTTGTTATCACCCCGTGGAAATAACAAATAAGAAAAAAAAAAGAAAAAAATTATGATAAAAATTATGATTAATAAACACGTAAATCCCGTCATGCGATCATAATGAGACGTGTAATGACTATAAATACAACACAAATTCGATCAAAAAATTTGGAAACAACAGCACCAGAACTGTTACCCTATAAGAAAAGTGGTTCGGGGTATGGTACGGGAAATCAGTGTATATGCACGGGATGGTACGGACCGTATGGCACGTATAGGCACGTTTTACGGAATGGCACGATTAAAAATGACACGGATACTACGGTAATGGGTGGCACGTTATATCACGTCACACGCATATGCACGTTGTACGTCGAATTACACGAAATGGCACGTGCTAAAAAAAGATCACGTTTTTTTTTAAAAAAAGTTACAATATCTCAAAAACTCGCAAGTAAGCCTGCTCTGGTATCTTAAGGAAAAAGATTCCTTGCAAGATTTTACACATTTGCAGTTGCTTTAGCTTCCAGATATGTACATACTTCAACTATTATCCGATCCTCTTCTAATAAAATGTCTATTGGAAAGTGGAACATAAATTTATTTTACTTACCCGTTCGATTCACGTGCCATCGCACGTGTCAATTGGCTTAGCAAACTGCTACAAAAGGCACGGACGCAAATCTTACGTTTTTGATACTCCTGCACTTACTTTTTTGATATGTATGTACCCCAAAATTACGCTTACTTTTTTGATGCAGATCTGCATATATACACGTGACTTGTGTTACACAAAGGCCCAGTGCATTGTTTTTGCAAAAATAAATTTTTGGTTACACGCCGCTAATGTCGTGTAACGTTACACAGGTCTAATTTTGCCCGGCATTAAGCTTAATGCTGGTGGGCACTATTATGATAATGCCCCGGCGGGGTTAGACATAATTCCGGCCCACCCTAACCCTAAATCTAGTGGTACCCTAACCCGGCATTAAGCTTAATGCTGGTGGGCATTATCATGATAATGCCCCGGCGGGGTTAGACATAATTCCGGCCCACCCTAACCCTAAATCTAGGAACCCTAAAAACCAATCACAGTACATATACTAGATGCATATGTCGTGTAACCAGTACATGTACTGTGATTGGATGTTGCTTCGAACAATTAGTTTTTAGGGTTCCTAGATTTAGGGTTAGGGTGGGCCGGAATTATGTCTAACCCCGCCAGGGCATTATCATGATAGTGCCCACCAGCATTAAGCTTAATGCCGGGTTAGGGTACCACTAGATTTAGGGTTAGGGTGGGCCGGAATTATGTCTAATCCCGCCGGGGGCATTATCATGATAGTGCCCACCAGTATTAAGCTTAATGCCGGGTTAGGGTACCACTAGATTTAGGGTTAGGGTGGACCGGAATTATGTCTATCCCCGCCGGGGGTATTATCATGATAGTGCCCACCAGCATTAAGCTTAATGCCGGGCAAAATTAGACTTGTGTAACGTTACACGACATTAGTGGCGTGTAACCAAAAATTATTTTGCAAAAACAATGCGCTGGGCCTTTGTGTAACACAAGTCACGTGTATAGATGCAGATCTGCATCAAAAAAGTAAGCGTAATTTTGGGGTACATACAGGAGTATCAAAAAAGTAAGTGCAGGAGTATCAAAAACGTAAGATTTGCGGCACGGACGATTTACGTGATTTCACGTTAAATTGGCACGTGTATACGGATCAACACGGTCCGCCGATTCCCGTGCCTACTCGAACAATGCACGTGCAAACCCGACCCATAGCACGTGCCACTCGACCACGTGCCTATACACTGTTTTTCCGTGCGATCCCGGACCACTTTTCTTATAGGGTTACGTAACACTCAAGCAAAAATACAAGTACTATGTAAAAATGTTGGAACAAACAATTTCCTTTTTGGGTAAATGGGCAATGTGGCTGCTCAGTTCGTAAGTTTAAAAATAAACTCAAACAAATTTATCAAATGTCGTGCTTACGTTATTTGTAAAATTGAAAGCAAATATATACGTAATAAGTGTTTATTTCAAAAAAATAAATGTTGGAATAAATTTATTACTCATAAGGGTGTTATTTGATATTACTCACCTACTTTATGCTATTTCAAAATTTTCCAGGGTAACCCTGTCATGTTACTAACAAAAAAATGCTCCTTTCACGATCATAAATTTAATTTTAATGCTAACTCTAATCCTAACTCTAACTCTAACCTCAACTCTAATATTACTAAAATTTNGGGGGGGGGGGGGGGGGGGGGGGGGGGTGAATAATTCACCCGGATGAGCAATAAATTATTACTTAAATATGTGTGATTGGTAACAAATTAAAAAATGATCTACGGACAACAGGAAACAAATCATGATCAAGAAATTGGCCAGTTTTTCAAACAATAATAAATGAACAATCAATTATGCTGTAGACGTTTCGAATTACAGTTTTACAAAGCATAGTTTCGGATAAGTTTCGCTTTGAGTAACAAGTTTAGTTTAATGAAAAATAAAAATAAAAAACGTCACACGACATCCTCTCACGATTACACCAAGAGGTTAAATAAAAAAAAAATCCAAATAACAAAATAATTTTGATTCTTTTTTTTTTTTGACATAAAACTCAAGAACCAAATCATTTTAAAAAACATAATTATCCTATATTATTAAATAGGGATTGCCTAAAATTTTCTTAATCGTTTGATTGTTTAACCGTTTAACCTTTAATTTGGCCGGCATTAAAATAATTCCAGCCCACGACTAACATAATTCCGCCCAGAGCTATAGAGCAATTTTTAAACGGTTATACGGTTCAATCCCTATTATCAAAAACAGTCATCATTTTGCAAACAGTGATAATCTACATTTTTCAAAAAAAGAACATAAATTTTATCTATTCATTTATAATTAGAATTTCAATTTTTCAATCCTTATAATGATAATAATTTTTAACATTTAGGATAATCATCGATTTGAAATAAATGTTATTCTTTATAATCCAAGAAACTTAACATGATTTATAATTTATAGTTTTCATGATTAATAATCGCATTCAACAAAGAAAAAAATTCTATTAAGTTTATTCAAATCAAACTTTTCAAAAATAAAAAAATTTTATTGGCAGATTTAAGCTAGCAAGTTTATATGGTTTACTTACACATGATAAATCGAATTTTATTTTACAATAATCATATTGATAAACATAATAATCTTTTACTAATAAACCAATAAAATATTTGAACAAATTTATTTAGCAAACGCTATATAAAAACTGCTTAATAAACATTTTGTTTATGAGAATAATACTAAAGCACCCAGTGGTATTCAACACCAAATACAATTTTATATATAGTAAAAATTTATAGTTATGTATGGTAATAGGTTAAAGCAAGGGTTAGTATTAGAGGTTAAAATTTTTGGGATTATGAACTTTTTACTTAGAACACTAAATGTTAATTATTTAGTTAGTTTTGAGATATGGTAACTGTGATGTTGAACACCACCGGTGTACTTTAATACAAAATAAGATGCAAATGTCCTCATTAAAAAGATAACTACAGTATTTAAATTCAAAACATATACAATACATAATTAAACAATACGTCATTAATTAATTATAAACTTATTAAAAAATATACACCAAATAAATCAAATAAATGAGTTGTGCTCATATAGATGCTTTTCTAATAATTAAATAATAGTTTGGCCTAAACATAAATGGGATTATATATGATGCGATTATATGGGAGGTAACTATATGAACATATATAAGCTTAAAAGTCTTTTAAACAATTATCTAATATAAAAATCTAATCTTTTTAATCGGTATACGTTTATTTGTACAGACTGTATTTGAATAGATTAAAACTTGAAAAGGAAAATCAATTTTGGCATGATAAACGTGGCTTGCGACGACATCCCAGAATAATTGCTATCTTTGGGATTCAAAAAAAAATATAAATTGTGCATACGTAATATATATTACACGAGAATGATTACCTAATTAATGATCGACGTTTTTTGAGATTTGTAATTGTTTTGAGCCGGAAAAAAATAAAAAATAAATGATCATTTAATGTGAGAAACTTGATACATTTACAGCCTCCCTCACATATGAAAGGTCGTAATATATATCTATATATATTAATAACTAGGATTCGTACTATGCTTTATTGGGTTACTTTGCAATGATGGCATGATTTCAAAATAATTACGGTTCGTTGATGATTAAGATGTAAATAAAACTTTAATGGCTGAATATAAAATCTTGTTTCTGTGCAAATAGTAATAATAATAATAATAATAATAAAATAAAATAATAATAAAGTTTCTGTATACGCAAAACATTAGATCGATGATACATTGATGTAAATATGTATTTACGGACCAGTAAAATATTATGTCATTTATTTTCGGAAATGGCCATCAAAGATCAAAACTTGATTATTCCGGATTAGCTAACATGGAATCCGAACACGTGCGAAGGAAGCAAAAAAGAAAAGAAAGAGAATGTACTTGAAAATTAATGTTTAAATCAACTTAGTACACAAATTAACATAACGGGAACGAAATTTACATATCATAAGCACCAATATATTACTAATGATCTCACCTTATATGATTTGTGTTACTTGCGAAAATAGCCAATTTTGATGATAATAATATTTATATATTTTTTTAATCTAAAAAAGCTTTATATGTAAAACTTAATGCTACACATTTTTACTTAGAAACACGATCATAATAAAATTTTTGTGCAATCTATAGTGCATTGATCCTTGTTTAAGATCTATATGATCTCTTATTGGTTTGCGCGCGTGTTGTGAAATTTTTACATACTGTCAAAGATGTAAACTTAGTTAAATATAATGCTAAAATACTTTATATTACAAAAAAAAAAATTAATATAGTTACAGAATTTTATATTAAGCACATATCGATACATTCTATCGGGTGAGCTAAGCTAAATATGTAAATAAATGTAAAAAATGTAAAAGTTATTTTCTTACCAAACTATTTCAATTAAATACATATCGATATATTCTATCGGGTGAGTTAAACTAAATATTATAAATATACTCTAAAATCCTAATTTAGCTAAAAACTCCGAATCTACTTAAGTTCTATATAGTTTATCATATCACAATGTTTTAAACAATGGCATCACTAATTAATCGTAATGGAGACACAAAAAAACGAAAATGCTTTAATACGTCATGAATTTACAATTTTAATTAAAAAATTTTCTAAAAAAAAATTTGTTGGTCAGAATAAATTTAGAACAATTATGATGATTTTCTCGATTATTACTATTTTTTGAGGGAATTTACATATGAAAGCCAAAAAATGAAAATAATTACAAATAGGAGCCCGAGTTTTGAAAAATTTTATAATCAAGAGCAAAAATAACTTTGCGTTATGACGGTGGTAGTACTTTGAATATTATCACTGCAATTATGTACTACTTTGAATATTATCACTGCAATTATATACTATTTTTTTATACATTTGAGTACCGTTGGACGAAATGAAAACCTGGAATTGTTAGTAAGAATTTAATACTATCTGTTTCCTAAAGCGGAGTTTCCGAAATTTTAGAATTCCAGGGTTTCCCTTAGCAGCACTCATTTTATACTACAGTATATAGTTTTCGCTCAATGAAGATTTTTTTTAAACAAGTTGCAGTAAGCTAAATATTTATCAATATTGTAATTTTTTATTCGATTCTGAACCAATAAGTCTATCCTATACCAAAATTAGTTATAAAACATGATTCATATTTTGTGAAGGTTACTATGCATTAATTGAGGATGTTAAGAACTACAAAAACTCATTCATATTTGTAATTATTTCCATTTTTAGGGCCTAATATGTAAATTCACCTTTTTTTATCAAAATTTATTATATATAGTGTACAAGTTTATATGCGTTAAATTTTCAAAATATCTGAATATAATATGAAGAACAAATCTGATAGTGATAGTATCAAACTCATCAAACAATTTCAAAAGGATAACATATATATTATCAATTATTCAGAAGTCAAAGAAACTAAATTAATAAAAATAAGTTATTATGGAGTTACAAGGAAAGGTTATTGGCGTGAACAGTTAATAATTATGAAACATATATCGAATGACCTAAAAAATCAAGGCAATGAAGCGTTAAGAGAATTCGTAAGTACAAGGTGATCTAATGATTTAATCAGTTAATTATTCTAATTATTCTAATAGTTTATTAATTACATATTATTTTGAAGGTTCAAAGATTATCTAAGATAAATCATCCGAATATATTAAAATTCTTGGGTGCTTCTACAGGTAATTAATTATTCAAGATAAGCCTATTCATCAAATAGGTCGTGCTGGACTAGGTCATAAGGTCATATTACAGTATTAATAAGTTCAATTAATGAAGTCATGTGGTCATGGTCACATGACCTCGCCAATTGAACTTAGTAATACGTATGACCTATTCTGGCTGTTCATGCCCAACACTGTTTTCTATTATTATAATAATGATGGTAGAAGCTAGATTTGAATTATTCAAAATTGACTATTTAAATCCGAATTATTCGAGTCATTCGAATCTTACAAATATTTCGAAGTCGAATTAATTTTAGAAATTTTAGATTAAGTGAATAATAAGCATTTGATTACATAAAATAAATACAAGATTGTAACTAGAATAAAAAAAAAAAAAAAACTAAGCTTGTAGATTAAAATTCTGCTTGCTGTCTAAAAACATTCATTAAATAATTAAATTTGTTTAGGTGTCTGTCTTGCTAGCTCCATTAGTAAAAAAACAAATCCGCATATAAATGCTGTGGTTAAATTTTTTATGACATCTAAACAAAATTTGATAAAAATTGTTGATTTTGTTGCATTTTATAATCATTTAAAGGTTTTAATAATGCAATAACAGGTTCACCTAAGTGTAATTATCGTATTTTGATTTGAAGAATTTATATTAAAGGATGCAATTTCTCGGCGCTGACCAATATTCCAGAACATTATTATAACATAAATTCACACATAGTCTTTGTTTTTTTTTTAATCAAGATTCCAAAACAAAAAGTCAATTTTTGGTATTAGAATATGCTGGAAAGGGAAATCTACATGATTACCTGTCTGAAAATAAAAATTTAAAGTGGTCTCAGAAAATTAAAATTTCAAAAGATATAGCCTGTGGTTTGGAATATTTGCATAACATAGAGATGGTCCATCGAAATTTGGTGCGTTATTTCTCTTTAACTATACTTTCATTATTATAATTATTAAAATGCAAGTATTTTACACTTAGAATACAAAAACGATCTTCATAAATAATGAAAAGGTTCAAATATTGAATCCAGTATTTTTGGAATTAAATACTGATACTTCATTACAAGAAGGAATATTAGAATTTACAGACCCTGAACTCTTAAATGATCCAAATTCACAATTCAAGAAATCGTCCGACATTTATAGTCTTGGCATGATAATGTGGTTAATTTCATGTGGAAATCCTCAATGTGAAAATTATACAAATAAAACCACTTTATCATTAGGTTCAAATGATATACATGAAAATCCTATAAACGACACACCACAAGCATACCTTGATTTGTCTTTGAAATGCTGGAAATTAAATTCAAAAGAGCGGCCATCAGCACAAGACGTGTATACTCAACTTACTAAACTTGAGGCAACTTTGCAAGATTCACAGAACATAGATGAGCAAAATTCAAATGGTGAGTTATGTTATTTGTTTTATATTTATATATAGTACTAAAGGATGTGTATCGATCACGTGCAACAATAGTTAGCCTCGGATATACAAACAAATATAAACATTAAATAATTTTAATAATTTCAATAGTGCAGGACACAACTATTACGATTACTCAAAATGAACTTCCAGTAAATACTTTACTAGTAAATGAGGATAGGTTAATAATAATTTCATTTTTACGTCATTTAATTTTTATTATTTGTTAATTTTTTGCTTTATTTTCTTTTTTAATAGTTCGAATAACTCACAGAAAGCCCCTCTCAGTGGAAAGAGAAACCTTAAAAATATTCTTTGCAAATTTTTGTTCTGCTATAGTGACGATTATCTAAAGTAGAGCTTTTATTATATGTTTTAAATACTTCAGAACTAACATTTTATAGACTTTATTTAAAAAGTTTTTTTTTTTTATTAGATATTTCAACAATATTATTTTAAAAATTATCATGTGAAATAGTAGTTAAAACCTTTTAGAATATGTTATTAGAAATTAATTCGGAACCAGTGTGTTAGGAATAATTCAAGAATACTTACTTGGTGGGAATTGGCAAAATTTTTAACGACAAAAATAACTTTCAAAGACAGTGTGAATATTGATCTCCGATATTTTAACGAGAGGTATAAATTAATTCGTAGAACTTAATGAGAAATGGCATACTAGGAATAATTCAAGAATCCTTACCGTTACTTGGTCAGAATCGGCCAAATCTTTAATGGGAACAATACAGTAACTTTCAAAAATTCACAATTACAGCATGAATATTGATTGTTGGTATTTTAACGAGAGGTATATTTAATTTTAACGCAAAAAAGAGTTTGAATAAGAAATTTAATGTTACTTATGAATCTTATGAATTATTTTATATCGATAAAAATGGTCGAATTATGAATTTATGTAAAATAAGAATAAGAATTTAAGCTTATCATCTATAATTAAAAGTCAAAAAGTTTTATAGAAAAAATTTCATTAATTATATTTTATTAAGCCTGTTTAATATTCTGAAATCTTTTTATTCGAAAACGTGGTTTTTTTTAATCGTTTTAATAGTACAGTCAACTGTTCCAGCAGATTTTGTTCGGTATAGAGTAAACCCGGAATACAAATTTACTCTTTATACCGGAACATTCGGTGTATAAATTGATCAATCGTATGCGTCTCACATGATTATAATTTTTACACATATATAACTATTAAGTCGAATTCGTTTTGAGCACAAAATTAAAGTAGTACCCCGTGTGATTTCTAATTCAAGTATCTTTTATATTTCCTAATCGTATAAAACGCCAAGTCAATATTTTTCAAAACATCTGAGCGTCTATATTAATATTTTCTATTACAGCATTCTAACTACTGTACTGCCTAAGTCGTCGAATATCTTTATTAAAACAGTAAGATTTTCGTCCAGATATTTGTTATATCAACCAATTTTTTTTATTGATTTTTTTTTTTAAAAAAAATTCTAGCCGATCCAAAAAATTATTTAAATACCGGTATATTTAATTTAAACTAATTTGTAATCTAATATAATTTAAAGAACTTTTTTATAATATATATTTATATATATATATAAGAATAATAGACACATAATTTGCCGCCAATTTATTATACAGATCCGGTATCTCCCGATGTAGAATTTGAATGAACTCAAATTTGGCAAATATGGTTCACATCACATCACATAATTTANCACATAAATTTGGTAAACACGCCACAGAATCTCACATAATTTGGTCAAGTTACCGCAGAATCGCGCATAATTTGGCAAATATGGTTCACATCACATCACATAATTTAAATTTTGTCACCACATAATTTTGGTTTTGTCACCGCAGAAAATCACTGTCCCTGCTAAGAGGACCGTTATCATAGTGTTTGCGGTCCCGGTCCGGTCCTTCGGTCCAATAACGGTCCTTTAATGATTACGTCAATCTTAATGCATAAGATTTTATCATTATTGGCCAAAAATGACGTAATTATTTACTGTCAGATGTAAACAAACATCATATGATCTACATTACACCTGATCAAGAAATTTGATTGGGTGATACGAATATCTACAAGGGACCGGTCTTTTTCAGGACCGATGCAACCCTAGGTTAGGATCAATATTAGTACAAAATTGCGAGATCATTTTTTGTTAAAAGTGTAACAGGGTTACTCTAATAAAATTACGAGATATAAAAATAAGCGCACAAAGTGCGTGGGGCACTGACTAGTCTAGTCCTTAAACAGATTTAAATTTTCAATTATTCAAAAATTCTGTCAGTAATTTTATGGCCATCTTATTATGTTATTTTGTAAAGTTTGTGTGTTATAAATATCAGTATACTTAAACACTTATATTAGTCAAAAAAATACCAGAAAATTCCAAATTTTGGGACACTTGAAGATCAAGTGAAATTATGTAATGACGTCATTTGTTTATTTACAAGTCTAAACAATTCTATCTCCTAGGGTAACTTACGATAAGTTATCCTAACTTATGTAAGTTAGATTTTAACTTAACATTAAGTGCTTACTTGTGTAACTTACGTAACTTACATATGTTACTAGTCACATGATTTGTCACACAGATCACTGGGTAAATTTTTCAATATGAAATTTGAGTAATAGACATCCATATAATAGACCTGTTTTTAATAGTAAATTGCAATGGTAGGCTTTTTTTAATCACCATTTTCAGGGTTTCTTAAAAGGAAACTTCACTTACTAGCTAGTTACAATTGCTTAGCTAAATAAATACTTTATTGATCTGTAGCTTTAACCAAGAAAAAAAATAAAGCCAAGAAAGGTCATGCTCTCAAAAATAGCCTTTTATTCTATTTTATATAGTACTTGCAATGCAATCAAACCTTCTTGCTTTGAAACTTTTTAAGCAAAAAACTACATAGTCAAGATTTTGAACTTCAAGGAATGTTAAAAGAATTTAGAACTATTATTGTTTTAGTTTGTTCGCACCCAATTATATGCAATATTAGGTAGCTGTGCAACAAGTTATACTAAAACCAGGAACGTATATAAGTACATATTAAAAGTTAAAATTTTCTGAAATAGAATAATTATTTTGGTTTCTTTTTAGATAAATATAGGTTATATAAGTATGTTTATATGCCAAATAGACTTGATTAAGCTCAAGTAATTTATTTGTTATCAAGGAGAATTAAGATTTTTTTTTGTTACTTTACAATATGCTGATAATACTGATAGTGCTTTTAGTGGTGATGCTCTACACTATGTTGCCAAGTACTAATTGATATATCTATAGTTTGCTATAGAGAAGTTTATTATAAGAATATTCTTTTTAATTAGAACATATGGTATCCATTTTGCATACAATTTGCACATACTTAATCCTTTGACTGTTTATTTATATTGCTAGAATAACAGAGTTCAGAACACTGCTAACATAAGTATTTAAGTTTTTTGGTTAATGCAAAATGGCCATGAACTCTTGATTATAGTTGCTCTTTTATATTTGTACTATGAATATATCTGTAACTATTTTAGTGCTAGTTTTTTCAGTTAGGAGCATTAATATTTTTAGTGAAAAATTTTAAAAAGAGAAAGTGAAATAAATTGGAGTCATTTTATAATATGAGATATGCTACAATGTATTGCATCATTATAGAGGTTTTTATCAATATATTGAAATAATAGTTCTTTGCCTTTGTGCCAGTAATTGAACATGTTATATTAAGATTGATTATTATTATTTATAAACTAATTATTAGCATATTTTCATGTCTATTCTTATGCTGCTGCTTTATAACAGACACAGTTGGTTTTGTAGACATTAGCAATTTCAAGTGAACCTAATACTATTAAATAAAAAATCTCAATTAAATCAAATTAATGTAATTCTAAATATTGGTTACCTAAGTTAATACCATTTTTAGTATAAAAATACTATCTTATTTCTAAAATTTAAATAGGAATTGTATTACTCTAGTAGTAAGGCTTATCACTTTCTGAAAAAAGAATATTCATTATTACATAATAACCACATTCTCATAATTCATTTTTTTGTTTTTCTGTTCTAAATATATAATATAAATATTAGGGTAACTATGCAGTGCATGACCTGCGCAGGATTAATACAATCTTTAATAAGGTTTCATGCATTTAGCTATTTTTTTTTGAAAAATTATTTTACTTGATATTTGTATAAATATCTATTCGATAAAATAATTGTTATAAGTAATAAGGGTTAATTATATAGTAAAAATATTCATAAGACCATTTGAAGTTAATTTTTTGGTTAACATCATTTTCCTTTAGTTGAAGTCTTTTCCACCTCCCCTGAAAATGAACAGGCAATCAAAATGCTAGATGACTCTTGCCAGTTAACTAATTTATATCAACCAATGAAATTGGCCCATCTTTGTTCATTTTTATATATTCATTTATATTGTAACAATTAAATTTCATAGATATATATTATTTATTTTTATATTATATTTTCTTTTGTTTATTTTATTTGTTCCTATTATTAATTTTACTGTCATATTTGTAAGTTAATTAATTATACTGATAAGGAAAATCTAGATATAGCTTGTTGGCTTAAAACTAGAAATTACGAATATGCAATAATTATCATGAGTACACGAATGCTCAAAGTCTACAAATATTCTGCTACTTGTGTATACATAGTAAAAATTGTGAGTTCATGGTAATTATTATGAGTTCATAAAATTTATCATGAATACATGAAATTTTTCACGAATACGTGGTAGCTCTCTAAAATGTATATTCAGTCAACTCTGGATATAATGAACCTCATTATAATGAACTCTGGATATAATGAACTCAAAATTTTAAAATTTCTTAATAGTTTGGTATAAAAAAAGCTATGGTTTCTTAAGAAAACATAGTAATTTTTTATAGCGAACTTTTTTTTTTGGCCAGACTCGAGGGTTCGTTATAGAAAGAGTTGACTGTAATACCTAAAAATTTTAATAAAGAAAAACTAAGTACGACATCCACTTTTAAAAATATTGAATATATAATAAAATACTTATTTTTGAATTTGACTTTAAATTTAATAATCCTTGTGAGACTCACTTCGATAGACTAAATTGACTTGTAACTTTGTATTAGTTTATTATAACTCAAATTTATGTAACAAGTCTTGTAAATCTTTTTGTTATGTGATTTTATTTTTTTCGAACTTCATGTATGATAAAAGTTCTAAGTTAATATAATTATATTAGAAATATCAACTTCTTTAGTATCATCTGTACCAGTCACCTCTTTTGATAACTCTTATCCTATTCAAACAATTTTTCTGAAGATTCTAAAAATTTTTAGACCTCCTTATCGAATCAGCATAAATATCACCTAATTTGATCTATTTAAATTAATTAATTTAATAAATCAATTTAATTTAATTAACTATTACCCCTATATTAGCATTACTAGCATTAGCATTTCTATTCTATCACTATGATTTAGTGATTTACTTTTTACTAAGCCTTCTCAAAGCATAAATTCCTCTTCTTTATATACACCTTTTCACTTATTTATATCCCTTCCCTTGTATATAGTTGGAGTTTAAATTGGCACTACACTATTGTTTATATTGTTTTATCATTCACCAAATCAACTGTTATATTTGGTACCAATTGTATAAATTTGAAACTAACCAATTGACCTTTTCTTTAAATTAAATATTCAAATTAGCTTTTAATTATATAAAATTAAAAAACTTAATAAATTATTATAAACTTATCTTGGAATAAAACATGATTTAATGTAGACAATTCTGCAACTGGTCAACTCACTACAGCAATCTAATCTAATTCAACGCTCTAATCTGGCAAATCCACTACAGCAATTTAACTCCTTAGCAACTACAGCTGCAGCAACTACAAGTTCATTAGTCTTAACAGCTACTTAATCTACCTCTAGTACTCCAACAATCTAATACTTTGGATAACCTTGTTGCCCAAATTGCTTAATTAATTCAGCAAATGCAGATAGCACCTGCTTTTCAAATCATTTACAATACTTCTAATAGAGAACTTAGCCTGGTTCCTACTTTGATTTTTTGTGTTGTGACCAAAACCCCCTTACCTGGCTCAACGAAGTTGTGAAAGCCTTTGGAGCTAATTTAATCAATAATGATTGATGTATCTCTATTGCCATTTTACATTTGAAAAGCTCAGCTACCACTTGGTGAGCTACAAATCAATGACAACCCAATCCTATTAATGCCTAGAATGACTCTGCTCAACAGAACTAAAGCTTTTATCCTAACTATTACTCAATTTTGAACTCCTATATTGGAGGATAAATAGTTTGTACAGCTAGCTTAGCAAGAATATAGATGCATATTATATGGCTATTCAGGAGCTTTTATACTAAGTGGAATTTAGGAATCAACAGTATCCAAAAACTGCTCATACACAAATTTTTCCCAATAGGTTATGATCAGAAATAGTTCTTGCTATTGCCCTATCTATCCCTAACTCATTACATGCAGCCTATGAATATGCTAAGATATATAAAGACACTTGTAAACAGAATCTTTCTTATCTTGCTATACCTGTAACTGCTTCATATTCCTTGCAATTAACATCTACCAGGATTTCTGCTTCATTGTTGACTTCAAATTTGACTATAGAAAAGTTAACAGAAGCTGTTAATAAAATGTTGACTCAGCTCCAAGATTGATGACAACTTACTTTAGAAAGTCCTTTTAGGTTAATATGCTACAAATATAGCAAGCCTAAACATATAAGTTATGGTTCTATTTCTTTTATTTCTGCATTACCAAATTTCTTACAGAATTATATTCCAGGTAGATAAATGAATAAGCTTGTCCAATTTCTAGTTCCAGTCACTATCTTTACCTAGTATAGTTTCTCAAAATCTGACCTTACCTAATGGCCCTAATATTATGAGCAAGAATAATGCTAATAACCCTTACTTGAGAGTATGAAAACTCAGACTCAAGATGTTTTGCAAGCTTCGCTTGCTATAACTGCTAATCTAAATTCTCTTAGTAACCAATACAATAGTCAGAGTACTGTTAGAATAGTTCTGAATTGTAAAATAATCTAGCCTATAACTAGTTTACGTATATTAGTATCCTAGTTAAAAATGTACCATTATTTGCTACCAGGTATCATGATGATGCTCAGCCCCATAGCACAATACATCGATCCAAATGCCACTGGAAAGAGGTTGGTGATCTATTTAGAGTCAGAAGAAGAAGAAACCTTAGAAAAGTTGTTACAAAATAAGAAAGAACAAAATAAAGTAAATAAAACAAAAGTTGTAGAAAATTGTTCTAAAGTTGCTCTGGTTAAACTCAAACATGCTCTATTGTAAGACAAAAAGCTCCAGAATATAAAATGCCTCAAATTTTATCTCTTGTTATACTGTATTCTATTACAGATTTATGTGAAAAGCCAGCCAATATTATGATTGGTTAAATTTTATGGGTTGTTCCTTCAATATATATAGAATTAATTCAAAGTCTATATAAAAAGAAGGTTTCTACAAAAAGAAAAATAAGAACCAATATTAGTATTGCTACTAATAATAAATTCACTGCTCTCTATTGTGATACTGCTATGCTAGGAGAAACCATACCTTTAATTGTTGATAGTAGATTCTCAGGTTGTATTGTATTTTTTTACTTGTTATGCAGTTTAGGCATCAAAGTTGGACAGCTATCTACTGTTAATATAGTAAATGTACATGTGGAAAGTAAGTGAGCTTTGGGAGAAATCTCTGATTTTCCTTTTACTGTGGGAGGAGTTAAAATTCCTATAGATGTTATTGCTATTGTGGGAAGTGATTAGTTGTTAAAAGTTTAAGCAAAAATTGACTATATGACTTTTGAAATAACTCTTACCTGGGATTGGAAGAATATTGTAATTCCTATAAAGTTCTGGCGGTTTACTCCTGATCTCTAGAAAAGATTATCTGATAAAAATTTGAAATCTGAAAAAAGATGACTTTGAAGAAAAAAGTGATGATAGTGATAATGAGTACAAAAGTGAGAAGTTAGAAGATTGAATTTACAACTATTCTGGTGTAGAGAATGAAGATTATTAACTGCACTAGATAGCCCTTTAAAATTTCTTGACAATTCAGAAGTAGTCTTTGAGGTCCTTTCAATATTTATTTTCTTTTTTGCACTTTTTACGTTTGTTTTTTTTTTCTTACCTATTGAAAATACGATTAATGGTAATGGTCATGGTAGTTATAATTCTGATACTATTTGGACTTTATCTATATATTATAAACAAGAAGAAATTTTACTGCCTATGTCAAACTCTAATAATTTTTTCCTGATAGTATATTATGTTTCACAATTGTTTTTTACACTTATACAAAATTTTTCTTCCTTATCTGACCTTATATCTTATTACAATCCTTCTATTCATCCAAATAAATTAATTTCTCTCTTTTTAAATCAGACTTCTGTTTTTATATTCTATGAGTCTAATAATTCCAGTAATTTTAGTGATGGGTAGTTCCTATATACAGGAATAAAATTAGAGAATGCCAGTTTGATAAAAATAACTCAGATGCTAATAGTATAATTAACAAAGCTTGAAGACAGTTAAAATTAGAAAAAAGAACTTAAAATTTCTATGACTACTCCTGAGTAAAACTTAGCAGAAAATACTTATTTTTGGGAGGAAAAAATAAAGCTGGTCCTTTAGGGCAAATTCTTGCTGAGTTTGCTAAAGAAAGTGAATATAAACCTATAGTTAATATTTTTAATTATTATTATAGAGAACAAGTACTTCTGAAAGATACTTACAATATAGAAGACATTGAAAAATAACAATATACTCAGCTCTACAGTTTTTTGAAGGAAAATTCAACGGTATTCACATGAAAAGGGAAAAAACTGAGTCAGACTACTTTTATTAAGCATCAAATTGACACCAAAAATACCTTACCAATAAAACATAATCCATATTGCCATTTACCTGCTAAGAAGGAAATTATTAAAACAGAACTTACAAAAATATTAAAAGAATTTTTATTCAACCTTGTCATAGCCCTTGAATGTCACCGGTTGTGCTTGTTTTAAAAAAAGATAGAGAGACACAGTTTTGTATTGATTACTGTAAACTCAATTTAGTGACTCAGAAAGACAATTACCCAATACCATGAATCCAAGACCTTTTAGCATATCTGCTAATCCATAGCGTATGACAAAATTTTTGACGCTCCCAAATTTGAACAAATATGGTAAGTCAGTCATTTGACAGTTACATTAATCAATTAAATTATTTAAGTTTGCAAATCATTTATTATAAAACGCGGTTTATTATTTTGAATATAAAAAATTTTCAACACAAAATTTTCACGATAGCATTAGTATTTAAGGTTAGAGTCAATGTTCGTAAAGCATTTTTAATTGGACATCTTGCGTGGATCAATTAGCCACTTTTTGAGATATAATAAATATATAGGTGTAAAACACCATAGGTAGGTGCGTTTTAGTAAAAGTTTTTTTAAATATCTAAATTTAACATTAATATTATTGTTGTTATACTTTAGTACAATGTCATCAAATAATCAAAATATAATTTTTTGTTTTCTTTGTGGACAACAATTTAAAACACCAGGTGGTTTAGCACGACATAATACTATTATTAAAAAATATAACAAACCCTCTAATAATGTTAAACGAATTCCAAAAACAGTACTAAAAGAATTCAAACAAACTTTAGTATTTCTTATCCATCAAAAACTTTCTAATAATTTTAATCATATGGGACATCAGAGTCTTCATATACCTTGTACAGAAAGTTTATTTTTTGGACTATTTAAAGGACATATTCATTATTTTAAAACAAATATATATAAATGTATTTTTTGGGATCAAATGCATATCAAACTTTAGCTAAAATTTTCGACTTTAATGAATGGGGGCGAAGATTTTACAAACAAAATCAACAAACTTACATAGTAATTCATGAAAATTTTCAATTACCTAATAAATCAAATATATCTATGATGCAAGAATCTGAAGTAGATATTGATCCACTTTTACAATTAGTTACAACAAAATCTCAAAAAAACCTCGCAAATCAAAATTTACATATGGTAAAGTTTTAGTAGAATGGCGGTATAAAAAAAAATTGAGGAAAATGGAACTGTTTGTATGGCAGGATTTAAGTATATACATTTTTATATCAAACAAAAACGAATTTTAACATAAATAAATACATTTTATTACAAATTATACAAATAAATTTTGATAATAAATATTAATTGACTTTCATAACTTTATAGAATCAATCTTTTATAACTTTATAAATCTGAGAATATTTGACCTTTCACAATTCTATAGAATCCAATAATATTTCACCTATAAAATCTAGTAATATTTAAATAATATTTAACTTTTCGTAATAGCTTAAACTTTATTCTATAATTATAAAAATTTGGTATTATACCAAAAAAGTAATTCAAGCTTAATTATAATGAATGCCTTAATTCCTTACAGCCCATATACAACATTCTTTAGAGTTTCACTGTTCAGAGAAGAGTTGTACCACAATGAGCAGAGCTTAATAGCGGGGCTAAGAACGCATTCTTTGGTAAGACTCATATGGAGGAAACCAAGGCTAAAATTAGCTTAGGGCGGCGGCTTATTAATAAAATCTTCAGTTCCATTGAATTTGTCATAACGCCAATGCTAAACCTAATAAACAATATAAAAATAAAACCAATATGAGCCTAACTCATATCGATGAATGATGAAGTTTTAGCACCCTCTAGAATATTAGTATTAGCGTAACTATAATAAAACCCTCTAGTTTTAAACTAGAGATTGTACCTGTTAAGAAAATCTCTACCCGGGTATTATTAAATTACTTGGTTATCCATAATTTATTATAGCCATATAATAAAATGTCTACCCGAGTACAATCTCTATTTTAAACTGATGTGGTTTTATATCCTGAGCTGTTGGGTATTAGTGAAAACTTCGTTTTCCACTTGTACAAATACAGATCAGGGTATTTTTGCTAAATACCCCATTATCTTGATATAGTGATCGGGTATTTATTTATTATATCTTGGAGTATTTCATTAACAAACCTATCTAGAGAATTTACTGGAGTACCACATCTCAAGTTACTATCGATATTTGCATCACCAACAGTAGCACGTTCGCTTCTCATATTTTACCAGAAACTAAAAATTACATCTAATATACAAATAAGAGTTTAGTAAAAAAAAAACAAAAGTAAAATCAAATTTACAATAAATAAGATAATATTTAACCTAATATCTTTTTTCTCTGTCCTTTTTAATTTTATCGATTTCAGCTTCAGTTAATTCTACCAATAATGAAATGTAGTGTTCAATGTTATCCTCTCTTCAAATTATGTTTGTGACAGAAGATAAAAGTTTTACCAAAATCATCATCTTGTATAAGACCAATCAAAGGATAGCCTACTAGTATTAAAGATTTTATATATATTAGAATTTGGTTCCAAATTAAATGTGCTATTACATTCTAATTAATTAAAATACCGGTAATAATAATAATAATAATAATAATAATAATAATGAGGATATTAACATACTTAAATTCTCCTCGGAAACCCAACTAAGTGGTCAAAATTTCCGCAAAGGTTCAGGATCATTTTTTTGACAAATAATGCCACATTCAAATTGATCCACTAGTGATATATTTATTACCAACGGTCATATCAATCTAAAGAAAATAAATAAATTTATAAACATTGATATATAATAATAATTTAAATAATATAAATAATATATAAAACTTGCCCTGATTAGAACTTGAAATTCTTCACAAGAATTTTTGATCATTAGTATTACCATCCATAACAAAATTTGAAATTTCATTTTCATCTTTGATCTATATCGAGTCTTCGGTAGGATTTTTTAAATAACAGATATTCGGATACCATAGTAATAGATAAAAGTAGGTTATTTATTATCATTATGGCTTAACACACGCTTATATTATTATAGAATCTTACCAATTCCACTTCCAAACACAAATTTTCATTAATTAGTTAACCATCTTCATGATACCAATGTTGATGGTCATACTGATCGATATCGCCCTTTAGTTGAATAACAATACCTTTCATTCTTACCCAAGAAATAAATAAACTGTGTTTAATATCGATTACCAAGGTTTGAGCGTACACTGAAAATCTAATATATATAAAAGTAAGTTCGCGGCTTTAAGTTAAAATTTTCAATGCAACTATTACCGTTTTTATTTCGCTTGTATAAATATTGATGTCTGACACCGGGCTTTGAAGTGTTATATAAGCTCTAGTTAGAAGTTATCAACTTAGTCTTCATGTTCTCTCTAACAACTCAATTGAATAAGCATAATCTTATCAGACTATAATTCCCGGATTGACAAGTGAACAGGTTGAATACTGAATAAAAAGCAACTGCGAATTACTGTTACTTACTGTCAACTATCGATATAACAGACACCTTTAGACCAGATTTACCTCCTTAACGGACTAATTGCAAAGAACCAAAGTTTTAATAAATAAATAATTTTTAACCATTATAACGGACTAATAATAAAAAAGTCATATAACAGAAATTTTTTTTCAGCTCAAATTTCCGTTATATCAATAGTTGACAGTAGTTTGTTTTTACATGAGTATATGTTCTAGGTGGTGTATATTAATCGGTGAATAATAATAGGGTAGAAGTTCAAATAAAAAAAGCATAGATCTTATAGTTCCACAGGTTTTTTCATGATCATCTTTATTGATTCTAATTTTAAAAAAACGTATTTAACATATTCTAAGTTTTTTGTTTTGACTAAATGAAGGTTGAATATTGTTATAACTATAATAAAGAGTACGATTTTCGTATTCTAAAATTTCAACCACTGCTACTTTGCAATGTGAAGAATTTCCACCATTTTTAAAAGTTTTGCGAAAATATAGAGAAGATTGATTGTGGTTTTTATGTTCTACAGCAGTGCATGAGAATGCTTTAATTCCCATCTCTGATGCTTTTGCATTAATTCCCATCTGTGATATACAAAAATATGCATGTATGGTGTCATATTACTTGGGAGATATAAACCATTGGTAGCATTATTTGGATTGGTTGAAGTACCTTGAGAAGGGGTTAAAAATAAGTTTAGCCAAGAAAGTGCGTCTTTTTTAAATTGAAGAGGATCTGTTTCTTGATTATGAAATGCTTGATATAAAATAACAAATTGATCCCACAATTGATGAATAAGCTTTGCATGGCTAGGGCGAAACAGAACACTAAGATTAAATAATTGTAAAACTTTCAACTTGTCTTGTCCCATAAGAGGAGTAAAGTCCCAATTATTTGACCCATAAATTTCCCAAAATTGAAATGATATATTAATTCTTTTTATTTCATCAACAATAATTTTTCGAGTTATATCATTAAACAATCCACGTGATTTAATTTCTGCAATTACTAAAGTCCAAAGCCAATCATATATTCGAAGCAAAACATGGAGTTCATCACAAACCCAGTTTTCAAGTGGAATTATAGTAAATAAAGGAGCATTAATATGTCCATTTGTATTTTTCCAATTTAATCTAAGTTGATCCATTGTTTTAGTAATTCTCCAATCTGCTTGTGTATCTTCATATTGATTTTTGTTAACATTACACCAAGGACAAAAATAAGTAGAATTAGCAGCATTTAGACCAAGACATATTGCAAGAAACTTTAAATCTGCACTAAAATAAAACTCAAAATTCCAGCATGTAGTTCCTATTTGTAATCCATTTTTTTTTAAAAACCATAAATCCTCTAACAAAGTACTTAACATAAATTTTAATGTTTTGTATTTCTCGACTCCAGGATATAATACTAATGTATAGTGAAAATTTGATTCATGGTGATGATCAATATCATTTAAAATCATAATTGTAACCATTATGAGCTTATTTTTGCAGCCAATATTTCAGCCATCTCCTGAAATTCTTAAATGAATAACAGGATCAGTATATGTTAAATTTTAATTTGTTCTAAATATAGTATAATGTAATTGAGAAGATCTTTAACACTATGTTGTGCACCAATTCTAGCCATATTAGTTATTTCTTTAGGATCTACATTTTCTACTTTGGTAGAATCTATTTCAACTTCCAAAAATTCAAGATTTACTTGTGTAATTTTTATATCAGCTTCCATTTGTTTAGTTAATAATATACGTTCATTAAATACTGCATATTCACGTGAAATTGTAGGATTAACTGCAGCTATATTTCGATAACCTTCTCGCGAAATTTTAGCTTTATCTAGGGCTTGAACAGTAGCTAATTGATTTTGTTTTGTTTTAACTAAATCTTCTTTTCCAAATTCTATATGGAAATTATAATGATTAACCGAATAATCTATTGCTTTAATATTAACATGATCCTTTTTTAAATAATTATCCAGTGATTTAGATTTTAAAAGTTCAAGAGCTTGACTTCCAAATTTTTTTGCACGTCTAAGAATTGTATGATTACTACAATGTTCAATAGATTTTAACTCTCTATTTTTTGCTTCACGTGCTTTATTTACTGATTCAAGTTGTAAACCAAATACTAAAGTTCCTGGCCATGCTGTTTTAGAATTTGGATTTATAGCCTATAAATATTATAAATATTAAATTTTATTTATAATAACAAATTCAATTAAATTAATATAATTTTATACCTTTTCCCATTTATTAGCAGCTGAACTTGAAGATGTAGAGCTTATTTTATATTCAAAATCTTCACCATAAGAAATACAAAAAACAGAACAATTATTTTCATAATTTATAGAACAATAAATTACTTTTTTTTTTTTATATCGTCCTATAGTAGTTTTTATACCATATCGATCTGGAATTTTATATTGTTTTCCTTTAGATGTAGATGTATAAGCTGATAATGGAGCTTTTAAATATACTCCTTCTTTAATAATTTCATAACTAAAACTACTTTGAATAATATTTTTTCTTTTTTCTTTGTAATCTATAATAGGGCTTAATGGATATGAAGAGTTTTCTTTAATTTCAAGATTCATTGGTAAAGTATAAAAACTATTTGAACTAAAATATAGCGATGAGTTTATTTGAATTTTAATAAGCTTGACGCGTTATTTAGATCGCTTGCGTTATTATATTTTAAAATTAATCGTGATGATCAAAAATTAATTTATTATATTAATTGTTAAATACTTTTAATTCCGTGAATTATTTTATATATAATTTTTAAATTTATTTTTGATATATATATCAAGGAAAAAACCAGAATCTCATATTTTTATTATTTATTATTACCGGACTCATTCCTGAGATAATGGCTAACTTTTCTTGGCATTACTTAATTTACAAGTAGAAAATTTTAACTAAAACCTACACTTACCATAAATATGCGTATAAGAAACTCTCTTCAATAGTTCCACTATGAATTAAACCAAGGCACAAACAACTTATTGATCAAATGCGGGAGTTTTTTTAAAATACCTAGACTAAACAAAGCATGTGTGCGTTTTAAACTTTTCTATAATATTTGGCCTTGTATTACACTGGGTCTATTAAAGGATATAAAATTAAAGGACCTGGATCTTGTGCACGCATATTTATGGTAAGAACTTATAGACATATACCTGTTGATAAGAAAAAATCACTTTTAAATTGTAATTGTTGCTGACCAATTAGATTTTTTTAAAAGACACAAGTAATACCAAATTAAAGTTTCAACTATAAATTCATTGAATCAATCTTATTTAGGAAGCAAAAGGCAACTTTAATAGATACCATCAGTACAGACTTTGCCAGAACACTACTCTGGCTTCTTAGTGTTCTAGAATCAAGAGAAGAAAAGGTATTAGAAACAGTTTGCGACAATAGTTCTTTTGGATCTTGACGATAACCACCTTGTAAAAGGGTATAAACCAATTTCGTTAACAACTATTTCACTGACAGTTATATCACCAAAATTAACCTGGTTAAGAACAGGGTTGCCTAATTTATAATTAGCATTGACTAGAGGTAGAATTTTGGTGAAATGGCTGTCGGCAAATTTTACCAGAATCTTGTAAAAATGCCACATTAATTTCTTTAATAATTAACTTAGATTGGAGGGTAAAAACCTTCGACTTCTTTGAATACTAGTTGATCAACTTGAATCAAAGAAGGAAAAGATATTCTCAAGGACATCACACTGGCTTTTTTATGATAATAATTGTCTCAGCCAGAGAATAGAAAAGCATTAGTGAAGTCATTTTGCAAGAGGGAGAAAAGGCGATATTGGTAGTAGTAATTATCCTAGATCAGAAGACGAAAAAGTATTATTCTGAATAATATTGAAGCAAAAATCAAAGTTTATTATCACTTGGCGAAATGAATCATTTATGTCAGAGCTAGTAAGGATTATTCTGGTTCAGTCGTCCTAGTCTCTAATAAGACAGGTCTATTACTGTTTTTTAGTTCAGTCTTGGTCCCCAAAGCAGTCCTTAATCATTTAAACTCTAACCATCTTATTGCTAGCTGAGAAAAATTAAGGTACGTTATGCCTGTAATTGAAAATAAGCGATTATTCAAAATACTCTTTTAATTAGATATTAAATATTTATGAATACTTGTCTGGACTGGTGGACTGAAAACCGTAAGACCAGTAAAAGACCAGTCCTTATTCAGTCTTTTAGGACTGATCCATCTTTATATTAGAGCTAGTGATCCTAAAGAGTCATTCGGGTCGGGTTTGGGGTTGAACCCACATTTGTTCGAACAAACTCGGGTTTAAAAATCTCTACTCATGTATTATTAAAATTATCTGGGTTTTTTGACCCCTTTCAGAGCACTAGTCAGAGCTAGTCCATGAAGATTATATAAGCTTGATAGATATTTATATATCTATATGTAGTTCATTTTATTTATTAATTAAATGAATTTTATTACTCGTATAGTGCATAATATTTATATTCATGCTAATATATTAATATACAATGTTACTTATCACAAGTTTTGTTTTAAAATACATCGAATAATAAATATTCATCTAATTAAATTAACATAAAAATTAAAATTTTATATAGTGATTATTTTTTGATTAAATGGTCGCATATTAATAAATAAATATGAATAAAATTGATAAGTGTAATAAAAATTTTGATTCAGAATTTATAAATCACTTATTTCAAAACAATACGTCACTAATTAATTCTGACCCAATTCCTATTTACCAAATAAATGAATTGATTAGATGCTATATACCGGTAGTATAAATTTTCATAAATCTGAATGGGTTATCTGTTATTTAATGTGTTTCAAATAATGTATATTCATCTACATAGAAGTTCTCTTAGATTAACACGTATTTGATTAAGATAGCTATAAAACATAAATAAAAATAATTAGAAATGTATAATGAACACTTCGACTAATAAATGCTTATCTACTAAATAAACTCGAATAAAATAAAATACTATACAATAATGAACCTAAATAGTTTGTTCTACGCATTTTGAATTCAATAAATGTAAATTAAGTTTTCTAATAATAAATATGAATAATTAATTAGAGAACTGGTATACAATAAAGTACTTCAATCAATAAATATTTAACTATTTATAATCCAACATAGTAAGACGCTATTTAAAAAATCATACTTATCTTTGAAATGCATCACTTATTTGTTAATTTTGAAACCCCCAAATAATACTTCGAGTAATAAATTTCTATATTCTATACTTAATAGCATTTATGTATAAAATTAATATGATTTGAGAAGCTTATTTTAAGTTTATATTTTGAATTAGTATTTGTCTACTTGATTAACGTAATTAAGCAAATTAACAATATAATAAATATTTTATATACTACTTATTACTATGTTTAATTAATTTCTATTACTTCCTGAAAAGTGAGAAATGGGTTTGGGTGGGAAAAATGGGTTGACATAAGTTTTATTGTTTTTTTTAGATGGGAAAATAAATTTGACGCAAAATTTTTTAATTCATATCCAATCAACATGTGATATTTTGCAGATCAGTAGATATTTTGGGACTAGTTATTTCATTAATTAGCTAATATGGATGCTTTAAGTAGTTCGTTATAATATAGTTCTCTCAATCTAGCCAGTAGGTGTGAAGTAGAGGAATCAGGTAAATTGAAAACTGCTTTTACCACCCATACAGTATATTTATTTTCTATATTATGCTCTTTGAATTAACCAATGCTCTAGCAATGTTTCAGCAACTTATGGACTTTTTCTTGCAATATCTAGTAGAAGAGTGTATTGTTGTATATTTAAATGGTATTAGTGTCTACTATAAATCCTTTAATGAACATTTATATTATTTAAGTATAGTTTTTATCTAACTTTAACAGGCTGGTCTTATCTTAAAACTCTTGAAGTATTATTCCAGTTGAAGAGAATTAAAATTTTTGGATCATATTGTTAGTAAACAAGAGATTGCAACCAATTTAGCAAAAATTAAAGCCATTAAAAACTTTGTAATTCTACAAAACCTAAGACAATTAAAAGGGTTTTTGGAATTAGATTTGTATTACCAAAAAATTTATTAAAAATTTTACTTATCTAGCCACACCTCTTAATTATCTATTAAAGAAAGTGGTTAATTATAAATGGGCTATAGAGCAACAAGAGGCTTTTAAAATTCTTAAAAAAAAATTAATTATTGTATTCATTTTGGCATACCCTGATTTTTCTAAGATTTTTATTCTTTTTACTAATGTTTTTAATGTAGTTTTAGAAGCCATTCTGTCCCAAAAGAATGAAAAAGGGCATAAGCAAGTTGTATATTATGCTAGTTAAAGCCTTTTAAAAGATTGAGAATAACTATACTATAACTGAAAAGGAATGTCTTGCTATAGTATTGGCTGTGGGTTTTTTCTGGCCATATCTGTATGGAACTTATTTTATTTTATATATGGATTATTTTGCACTCAAATATTTATTCAATATCAAATTATCTCAAGACCATTTTGCATGCTAGTTAATGACTCTTATAGAAAATTTCTTTACTACTGCCCACAAGCCTGAAAAATTTTATTAACATTGACAGTTTATCCTGTACCATATTTTTGTGTAATAATGCACATATGCATTATTATTTTGAAATTGGCTCTTTTTTAAAAATTGCCTATTTGATTCAAAATAATGCATCCCCTTCTATAAGAGTTTCATAATAAATATAAGTATATTGCATATTTCTATTAAAGATTGATAATATTGACCTGAAATATTATACATATGTGTCCTGAAATAATGCACAAGTACTCAAAATAATGCACAAGTGTGCATTATTACACAAAAATACGGTATCCAAATAGGATCTCACTAATAAAATTGTTTAATACTACAGGACTTAAAAACTTTTATATTAAATTAGTAAAAAAAAAAACTTTCTTTCTATGAAAAATCTGACAAACCAGTCCAGGTTCTGGTGTTCTGGCATTTTTTATTTAACTCTTTCTTCGAAATCTTTTTTTCTTCTAAACCAATATATTTCTAGCTTCTAAATAAACACACATTTGTTTATATTATTATTGTTAAAAAAAAATTTATCTCATCCAAACAAAATCAAGATAGTAAATATAGATCTCAATACCTATACTCTTTATTTGCAATATCTCATAGATGCTATAGTACTACCCACTTTACAGACCTAGATATTCAAAAATTAAAATATCAAATTTGGCATTATTATGTAATTGATTATTATACAAAAAAAATCATTATAATCTGTCACAAATATTATAGGTTCTAAAGAAAGGAAAAACTGTTGCCATCCTTTTTAGCATGCACAATAATCTCCTTTCTGGATATTTCAGGTTTTATGCCACTTATTAGCAAGTTGCACAAAGATATTATTGGCTCCAAATAGCCAGAAAAAAAAGTACCCTGCTACCCATGAACTCCTCTATTCTATTAAAATTGGAAGTCCATTTGATCGTATAGGTATTGATATAGTTGGACCTCTTCCTGTTACTGTAACCAAGAAAAAGTATATTGTTGTTGTCACAAAGAACTTTACAAAGTAATCCAAAGCCTGTGCATTAGAAATTGCTAACTCTGAAAGCGTTGTTGCTTTTATTTTTGAGAACTTTATCTGCTTGTCACAGAAGTCCAAAAGAAATACTTTTGGATTAAAGCACTCATTTTTGTAACAAACTTATCACCACTCTTTGTAATTGATTATATATTATCCACTATACTTCAACAGCCTATTATCTGCAAACTAACAGGTTAGTAGAGCGATTTAATTAAATACTCTGTGGTGTTTTAACAAAATGCGTAAATTAATCCAAAAAGAATTGAAACATGTATATATCATTAGCTCTTTTTGCTTATCATACTACTTGCATTAAACTACTATTACAAGCCTTTCTTTTTATTGTATGGATAAGCTACTTTACTATTGTGAAAAATACTATGTCTACTTACCAAACCCGACCCAGTACTAAAGAAGAACTACAAGCCCAAATTTTAAGGCATATATAAAAATTATTAGAAAAATTAACTAAAGCATAACAAATAGCTAATAGAAAAATAAAGAAAATACAAGTAAAGCAAAAGAACAATACAAAAGAGGAATAAGCTTGAATCATATGAAATTGGTGGTCAAGTCCTTTTATATAAGACTAATTTGAAAACATCATATAGTGCCAATTTAGAATTACATAATACAGGTCCTTATTTTGTACATTGTTACAAGTGGTATAGCCTTCTTAATATACTACTAGCAACATAGTACACGGCGACAGGGATCTTGTAGGGACAGAGAAGATATGAAGCGGTGTGGAAGTGGAATGTTTCCTCACTGTAGCAGTTCGATATATTTTACTCAAAGAACAGGAGTGTATTTAGTTGGGAAAAGATATATTTTATTTAAGTACATTACAAGACTTTGCTACAAGACTATCTAAAGGTTTCTGTGCCTAAAGAATTCCTATAACTAAAGAATTGCAGGAAACAAATCCTAAAGTTAAAGAAGGGTAAAAACTAGGGTTTATATTGTTACAGTACCGG